>CM030007.1:45201233-45266233 GCA_017639485.1 Pluvialis apricaria
CAGAACAAAAATCTGAAAAAGATTATGTGGTGATAGCATAAGAAGAAAGGAAGTTGCACAAAGTCAAATTTTAAAAAAAGAGAAAAGACGAAGCTAATAATTATATACAAATTACCCGTACTATTTGCAATGAAATGCTATCTATATTTAGGTTGCAATTCTCAGTTAAGGCTGTTCAAAACTGATTATTTTGCATTTGAACAACTTAGAGGAAACTTAAAACTAATTGCAGGGCAGGTTATTAGCACTTTTGAAATAGTTCCTGCAAGTAGTCTCAAGTGGAAGACATTCTTAAAACTTTGCTGTAACAAAATTTCTGTAACAGCAACCATAAGTATGAAGTGGTACAAATAAAGCCTAGGAGACAAATGTTTTAAGCCAGGGCATTCACTCACATGTGTTTTCATGAAGAATATGTATGACTCTACATTCCCATTAAATTTACAAAACAATTACATGTTTCTTAATGTCTTCAGAATTCAGTTCTAGAGCAGCTAGACATATCAGGTATTTTTTTCTTATTTTGCAAATGCATTTTTATAACTAGTAAAATGGAAAACAAAAAACAACTACTTTAGAGAAACAGAGCTGTGTTTGTGCGGTCATCCTCGTGGTGCTACAGGACGTATCCTCTCTTAGTGGGAACAGCCATAATTTCATCAACTTAATTCCCTATAACGTATCTTTCCTAGCAGCAAACACAAAGGCAACTAATGATTTAAACACTGCATCATTGGTAGCATGAGAAAAAAATGTTCTTTCTAACATCTTCTCCATTACCATTACATCTTCTGTTTAACAATTCATTAAAAAAATGAAAATGAGCATGCAAACTATTTCAAAGGGATTTTTACCTCCCCTCCCCTCTATATGTAATAAAGACCATCAAAGACTATAAAGACCCTTCAAAGGTCTATTACATGAAGGACACGTAATGACCACTGAAAAGGAAGACAGAAAAAAAAAAAAAAAAAGAAGAAAAGTACCTTTCGGGAACTGTTTGGGGCACAAGGCACAAAGGAATTGCATCTGCAGAGGGTTTTTTTTAACAGATTTAGAATATACTGGATCTTTTGTGCACATGTAATTCATTTGAGCGTACTCAAAAAGTCACATATGTCCAAGATGCATTTTAGTCACTGTAAATACAGAGTAACCAGTATGCACATTTGTAATTTGGCTGCAATGAGTCCAAGTCACCTGGGATGTTTTGGAACTGATGGGGACATCAGTGAAGTGAAAACTGTACAGTAAATCCCTAGCAGAACAAAGGCCCTTAGTAGCAAACAAGTCTGCAGAAGAACTGCCTGGTGAAGGATGGCTTAGTCAGACTCCCTAGAAATATTCTTATCCAATATATTGCTAAAGGAAAAAATTTCAGAAGTTTGTACTACCTTTGCGCTTCTTCCTGCAGACACATACTATTCACATTCTAGTCAATGATATGAAAGGCTTCTGTGTTTTCTGTGCAACAAAAATAGATGTTTTCTGGCTTCTTAGTAAATAACAACCCATTATGAAAAAACTTGCGATTTCATTTTTCACCTTTGTAGTCCATTAACTGTAATAGCTTTTAATGTACTTTAAGCCTTCTTGAGCCTCTTGGGCTGAGTGAAAAGACACACCAACAACCAGAGTGTCTAAAGGTTATTTTGGTGATACTAGCTTTTTCGAACCTTTCATTTAGTGGATCTTTATATCATCTGTCATAGGTTACAAATTTAACTGCTATCTGTTTAGGGTTTGAAGAGTATTTAAAGCTCAAACCAAGATCACTTTCACAATGTGCTAGATGATGTACAAATACATAGCCTGAACTCAGTATCTTAAAGAATTGCAAACTAATATATTAAAATTTAATATGTAATGTTAAGAAGCGAAGTGAGAGTAGAACAGAAACGTGTTAACTGTAAACATATTTGCATATAGATACCCATCAAATTCTGTTTATATTCTTCTTGTTACATTAAAATGGAATATTCAGTAAAATAAACATATTGTATAAGTATCTCTGTGTGCATGTATGTATACACAAGTGAAAACAAATAGATAAAAGTATCTTAACACAAGCAGCTGGACAGGAGAACCATGAATGAAAATTCCTCTGTAGGTCAACTGGTAACAACTCTCTTTAAAAAAGGGCTTTCTCAGAGTACAAACTAAAATAACACAGACCAGAAACAGAATTTAAGCAAAGTTCTGGATCATTTGTTTGCTAACTTTTCTAGAGGACAGCTCAGACAGAAGAGAATCTTGTTGATGCTAAAACTTCTTTTGAGTTGTTCATATTCATAAAAACATACTTATATGTGCTTCTCTATTTATTAAGGTGAATAAGCTTATTAGTTGAGCATATACCCAAAAATGTTTCTCTATTTATTAAGGTGAATAAGCAAGCTTGATATATATTTACACTATGTGTAGACTATAAAATAATTTACTGCTGACAATGCAGGATGAATATCTAACTATATAGAAAGACATATTTATCATTAGTTCCCTTTTTGTTGTATGACTGCTAGCAGGAAAATACAATTCTAACTATAACTTTGGAATACTTAAATTATTTTCCGTTTTGCACTAAGGATATTTTTTAATTTTAATATTCTGTTTTATAAGATATTAGCCAGAGGTCTAAGATTGCTCACATCTCTACAGAGGGACATAAAATAAATACAGAGAGAAAGACTGGGACTTTTTAGTATGTGGATTTGATAAAGTTATACTTTAATTGCTGCTATCATAGTAGTCAAGAAGCAGTTATTGTTGATTATCTGAAAATTACTTAAGAAATTTCCATTAATATCATAGTTTAAAAGCTTTTCTGAAAAAAATAGTTTAGCTTCCTTTGTGAACATGGTGAATATTTTATATTTTGTTATAGAAAACAGCATGCACATTTTCAACAAGAGAGTGTCCTTCCCATAACACCTCAAATAACATATTCAATTTAAAATGTAAGCATGACATTCAGGCTTCATTTGCTGTTGGTGTCAATCTAAAAAAATATAAATTGATGCAGACAGAAAATTCTAATCTGATGCCCTAGGGCCAGATCCAATAAAACACTTAGGCATCTAAATTTGGTGTTAAAGCAACTAACTTTTAGGTCTTTGTCCCGCAGAAGGGAATCTTGGACTGAAGTGAACTGGGTCTTACATTCCTATGTATTATATGGGGTAGGTATTGCTAGGCAGGGACCAGTTAGGGGGTGTTATGAGCTGCCACTGCCTCCAACATCACTTAGCTTTACCCAAACCTGGTACTGCAAATTGGGATCTAATGAAGTTAACAAGTAGAACTATAGTCTGTGTAAAGTCAACAGGAAATCATATGCAGCTATCTGGATATAAAAAGTATATGGATATATATATATGTCTGGATATATAAAGTAAATATAGGAAACTCTGGCAATAGGACTGAGCTATAAATTCCACTGTGCAGACCCCGTATGAGCAGAGTCTGGGTCATAAGCAGGATAAGTGATTAAATGTACCTCACCAAAACTGAGGGACTATCTAGAGTAAACTCTTTGAGTCATAGAAACTTTACTTTACCCAAAAAAAAAACCAGAGCCTTAATTTTAATGGAAAACACTGAATGGATCTTTTCCAATATGACTCCTATACTTCACGTAAGTCCTTCTTGTGAAATCTGCCCTAATAAACCCAACTGTGCATCATCAAATAGTCCATAATTACAGGTTACAAAATTAGATATTTGGTTTTGATGATGGCTGTAAAGTACTTGAACTAACATCGTGCACTTCAATTTACCTCCTTCTTCCCAGGATCATTTGCAGTTCTACAGCCTGCTTTCAGTAAATTTGGAAAATCTGCTATGCTCTAATACGGAAAAAATCCTGGAAATCTAGGGTAATTGACTTTTCTGGTTATACAGATAATGACTTCTTGAGTTATGTATAAACTGTGGGACCAAAGTGCTCTGCAGTGTCCCCTGCAGTCCCCCCTAGTCCAGACTAGGACCACAACATAACCCTTTGCAAATCTAAGCTTTCTTCTCACGGAACCCGGGGACTGGGTGGAACTTCAGACATGTACATTGGGTTTTGCCCCAACATGAAGCTAGGATGTGGCCAAGCTGCACATCTGGAGTCAGCAGCTGGAAAATGTTCCCAGCACCCATGGTTTACACAAGGTCTTTGAGAACAGAAACTCTTCCTGCTTTCCTGCAACAAATATTGACCCAGAGGCCGATGCAAACTTTCCAGTTCTAATAGGCAGTGAGTCAGATATATAGAACTTAATTTGATTTTTGGTGGAATAATGACAACCTGACTCCAATGGAAGCTAAGGTTTCTCAAGGCTATGCACACCAGAACCTGAGAACAGATTTTGAACACAGTCGAAGGGCAAATAAAAAAAATCCAAACAAAATGGCACAAGACATTTACTGGTAGTTTAAACCACCCCAGCAAAATAAATTTTTGCCACCTATAACGATTCTGGCTGAATTTTGAATAGAAATGCATATGATCTTTGAAAGACTGAATACCCTCAAACTGGTACTCACTTCACAAGTGGCAAAGAACTGTTTCTAAATATATTACATTATGCTGTGTGGACGGGTAAATTAGGTCCTTTGTTTTATGTTTATAACAGATAAAAGGTATTTTCTCTCCTGTATCCAACTCATAGATCAGTTTAGACAAATACTTCACCTCTGTGGCATACACTAAGTCTTTTCAAAATCTGGTATGTTGATCAGTTGTCTGTGTTCTAACTTTCCGCCTTTAAATTCTCAGTTGACCATAAATAAATTTTCCTTGAGCTCAGATCACTTCAGAGATTTTTTGTTTTCATTTTTTTAATGGAAGAGGGGACAAGAAGAGAAAAGACAGGGCGTACTTTACCAGGCAGGATTTACCAGGTTCTCCCGGGTTCAATTAAAAGCCATTTTAGTTGCAGCTGATAGATTTCTGCCAACCAAAGTGACTTAGAAGAAAACACAATAATGTTTAAATGTTTCATGATACTTATTCAGAACTCCTGACTGCCCCTCTTTCTTTTTCTTTCGAATCAGATGATGAAGGTGATGGGGCTTCAACAAGCAGAGTACCACCACCCACATATGTTTGTTTGCATTTTTAAATATGATTGCATTCTAACTGATTTGCAGTGGTAAGCAACAGTTTGGCAATATGATTGCAAGCTCGCGGTGACAGAAGTAGATAATTAATATCTTCACAAATATCTCTAAGTTAAATCACTTGTTTTAATACAGATTAGATTAGTATTAAAGTTACAAGATTGGTATGTGAGACATGATAAATGTAGTCATGACAGAAAACAATTTTTAATTTAGTATACCCTATCAATCTAGATAGCCCATGAATATTTACCATTAATTCAGTAGGCTGGAACAGAGAGGGGAAAAAAGAACAAAAAATAGAAGATTTGACCTAAACAAGGACTGAGGAAAAAAGAGAATTCTCAGCAGTTTTATGGAGAACAGATCTTGCAAAAATGTGAACTGGCAACAGATTGGAAAATACATTTGGGGTACCATTATAAACAAAGCTTTTAAAAAATCTGAATGACATGCAAAAATAGTAGCAATTCTTAATATGTACTTCTCTTTGCAGGATTTACCAGTCTGATTACACTTAAATGAGTAACTTCAAAGGCTGAAATAAAATCATTTATGGAAATTCAAAACAAACCTATTTGATCACATCATACTTCACAGCGGGGATACAATTTGCAGGGGCTGAGTGAGGGCATAGTATAAGCTAAAACAGGTTGTGTGTGCAATGAACCAAACTAAACGGTTTATATAAAAGAAATGTTGTTTCCATTAATTTTTCTGGTAAACCTATTAAAAATGCCACCTGTCCAGAATAGAATTGTCCAGATTTTAATTCTTTTTCATATCTCAGTGTTCAAACACAAGACAGGGAAAGTATCATAGCTATTAAATATGGCACAAAATGTCTTATTCTGAAATCTTTGTTACTGCAGCAGTTTCTCTGGCTCTCTTTCAATGTCTGGCTATTATACCTTTACTTTTCCTCTCATTGTGTTCAAAGAACTGATTTTTCTGATAAGCCCAAAGAATATATTTTTAAGGATATGTCATATTTCTAACCTCTCTTTCACCAAAATGTTTCTAGCCTGTAACAGTTAAAATTCACATATATTAAATAAACATAACGCACAGAATACACCTTTTAAAATTCCACCACCACCCCTCCAAAATCCCCTGTAACAACCCTGAGCAGGAACTTAACTTTGAATACCAACAGAGATGAAATGGTGTCATAATCAGCATAAGTGCATGTGGACTATTCACCTAGATCAAACACTTTGGTCATATACTCAATTAAATTTAAATCCCATTATATAATGTGTACCAGCCTCATTTTATGCAATTCCTTAATTTAATGGCTTGGTATTAGCCTTTTTCCTTTTTGCACACATGGACTAATTTTCACGGTGCTCAGTCCCTTTGGGAAGTAGGTCATTAAAGTCAACTGGATGGAGACAGAAACTTAATACCTAAACAGTGTTGTAGAAGGGCCAGAGACACAATAGTAATATAAAACTGTTTTTCACTCGTCCCTCTTTGTAATATTTATGAAATTCCTCCCTCTTATAAATATTGTTCATTAATCACAAGGACCACAAAGTAGAAGCATCAAGAAAGCTATCACCCAGTTATGATTTAATTTGTGAAAAAGTAAAAAAAGAAAAAGAAAAAATCCCAATTAAAAAAATAAAAATCACAATTATACTATTTATTTAGCTGTTGAGACAATATTTGTTTTACACTGAAACTGTAAAATCATAATATTCATATTACCTTTCTCAATGTGTATTCTTTTTGTCTCATGTCCCACGTCATGACCAGCCAGATCACCCTCCTTAGGTCCAGGCAGGACATTAGGTGACAAACCCATCAGCATTTGGTTCATAGATAGCCCGTTCTGATGGACAGCTGCTAGACACAAGCGCAGGCACAAAGAAAATCAGCCGTCATATTAACAATACACTTTTGTACTTACTTTATATAGTCTTTCTCTTAATTATACAGGAATTCTAACAATCACAAAGTTACTTAATTAATGCTATCAGCATCCACACAGCAGGAGAGTTTCTTCCTGTTACTTCTGGTTTAAAACAATTAATTTTAAAAAGAAAAAATCAGTATCTTTGGACAAAGTTGCATATTTGCAAACATTTTCTTGTTTATTTAACAAGAACTGAAATGCACAATGAAGCAAACCAGAAAAGAACAGGAGGTTCAACTTGAGATACTTACTGATTTATTTTTTTTAAGTTAGTTGTACAAAAGCTGTTATATATTAGCATTCCCAATATGCAGTCCCTAACTTCTTTAAATTAAGCATTGTGACCTTCTAGGTGATAAAGACTGTTTTTCAAAACATACAGCAGAATTGCTTATTTGCTCATTAGATAGCTTGAAAAGCTCTTTCCAACAGTTCTCAAACAGACCTTCACAAGTCTCAAACACACCTCAGAAACCCATATAAGGTAGTTTATATCCCTGTGCTTCTATCCTGAAATATTGTATTTGCAAGAGGCTTATATCATTTTCAACAAAGCAT
Source organism: Pluvialis apricaria (assembly GCA_017639485.1). Classification (NCBI taxonomy): domain Eukaryota; kingdom Metazoa; phylum Chordata; class Aves; order Charadriiformes; family Charadriidae; genus Pluvialis; species Pluvialis apricaria. Next base: position 45,208,822 of record CM030007.1, read on the forward strand.
TTTTACATACGTAACCCATATTTCTGTAGTGGTCAACTTACTAGTGCTGGCACCGCAAAAACAGACATACTTAAGAATTAGGTGTGATGTTAACAAATCAGATAGGAGGGAAAAGTTTTTTTTATAAATAAATAAGTGACCCAGTGTTTAAGGAACTGTTATGTTCACACTCGAAGAAATAATGTGCAAAGGTCCCACTCCTCTCTCTGTCCTGGGAAGTAAGCTGAACAGCACCTTTTTTTAAAAGAAAAAGGTGTCATTCCTTAGCAAAAACAATAAGTACCTCTCAATTTAATTTACCTTTTTATTTAGAGAACAATGGAAAAGGTCTTCAATGATTGTAAAAAAATATACTATTCCATCAATTTAAAAATAAAAATAAAATTCCAGGGTTGTGAGGTTTTTCCCCAGAACTTTACTTATGAACTCATAAAAACCTGGGGAAATAAGATAGGTCACAGTATATGGGATGCCAGTTTAATCTGCACTCTGAATCGTCCAAGTGATAAGAAAACAGAATTTTCAGCTTGTCATGGTCAGGCCTCATTTATTTTCTTTGGTAAGTCATTTTTCATCACATAGTAATGAAAGATCTTTCATCTGAAGGTCAATGAAGAGGCAGCTTCCTGAGTCTGCGGAGAGCCTGAAAGGAAGCAGTCTAAAAGACACATGTGCTGCATCTAATCAACACAACTACGTATTTCGTATAGCTATTTCATGGCCTTCTATCTGCATGAGAAATCCTCCAGTTCCACTACTGACAAATTCCACTGTGGAAAGATGCCTTAAAAGCACAAAAACCTGCAATGGAGCAATAATAAAAGGAATGGACAGGTGTAATATGAATCGAAGAAAATAGCCATAAAATAATATGTGCTTAAAACCTTAATTTCCAGCCTGTTGTGCTGAAATATCATAGAATTCAGGGTCTTTGCCATGTAATTTACATCCTGTACATGGAGACTTGATAAAAATGGTATTACTCTGAGATACCATGGTTTAATTTCATTCTGCCCCTTGGGAGCTATGAGGTGATAATACTCTCTGTATGATATTTCTCATCATTACAAATTTTTATATTTAAAAAATTTATAAAGTATGCACATTTTTTAATTGATTTAACCTAATTCTTCTCTTTACCAAGCAATTCTACCATGTAAAATGTTGCTTATGAACTCAGATTCAATTTAGAATTCAAACCAGAGTAACCACATTAAATAAAACTCAATTTCTTTAAAAAATGTTTACACTATATGTTCAGTTCTAAAACTAATCTAGCAAATTGCTTCCCGGCTGCAATTCTGTATTTCATAGCTCATATCTTTATGTTTAATATGACATGATGGCAGTTTATATCAGTACCTGTTAATGTAGCATCAGATATTATGATACTGTAAACTGGGGAACATAATGTTGGGAGATAGTTATTGCAGCTGAACTTCCGAACATGATACATATGAGATCTATTTGAGACGAGGGCATTTTGATTAGAAAAACCAGCTGCACCTAATCAAATTGAAAGTGGTGACAAGGAGAAGAATGTGACCTACGGATTCTGTCTGAAGAGCTCTCGGTCCGCGCAGGAGAGCTGGACACACTGCTGCTTCGATGAGAAGATGGATGGCTGCCAGGTCTTCGGCCCTCTTCAAGAGAAGGAGCAGGAGAAGGGCTGTCTGGAACACGTTCCTAGACCCCAGGAAAAATAATTGAAAAAAAAAAAAAGGCAATGTTAAACTAAACCTCTGTGGTTTCCAAGCATCAGTTCCCTAAACTGTATCTCCCTCCTAAATCTTTCCTCTTGTCCAGGATTTGCAGAGTATTCTCAAAGGACGCGTAGCAATTTTAGGACACTGTACCTTTTAGTATGCAATGTGAGCGCTGCTCATCCCATCAGGCTTTTAAACTGCCTTCTGGACTGCTTATAAAAATAAGGCTTTTCTTTTGCTTTTGAGTGGGGTTTTTTTCCTCACTTTTGTGAGCGTGCTGTTGAATTGGAAATATACATTTTGTTTACTAGCTTATAGACCTTAGCCTTATGGGGTGAGGAACAATGTACTTTTGTAAGTAAATGAAGATCAGACACTTGTTTTAGCTTACATTGAATTTTACACCACATTTTAATTTCAAAGGGGCTTCTTGAGCAATGAGATCGTACAGAACTGCTCTGGATCCTAAAGAAAATATAATCTCCCTACTGAACCTATACCAGCAATGTGGCTGATAGTCCAAATGTCTGTTTATACCATGGAGCATAAACCTAGAATGAACGACATTTTTTGGAAGTGTGACCACATCATTATTTCAAAATGGGGAAAAATGCCTATTCATATTTTTCTACCGAAGGGAGAAGCCTGGCTTGGTAGCCAGGAGGAGCTATGATGCACTTCAAGATGTTCCTTGATTTTGAAAATTAGAGCACGAGGACTGTGATGGTTTGAACCGCACTTCTGCTATGTGAGAACCATCAATATGTAGCAGATAGGTATAGCCGCTATTTACACAGAACTTTGACAGACATAATAAACAAAGGGAGCTGAGTGCAGAATAGTCCTTTCTAGAAAATTCTCTGTCTTTCCCTGCAGTTTCCTCTTTATTGCTAATAGCTCCCAAGACTCTATGTCATTGCTAAAATACGTGTGAGTTAGTTTGGTTTGGTCGAATAGTGATAAAAGTAAATAGTTCCTATAAGGGAAATCTATTGGGGGGGCTGAAAACAATAAACTAGCGTGGTTGTGTTGGTTTTTTTTTTTCCTTTTGATAATTGAAATCCTGACCCTAATGAAAAAAAAAAAAAAAGAAAACAAAACCCCAAAGCAAAAACAACAAACTGCATACATTCAACTCACTAAAAGCTTTCAATAATGAAATACTATAATTAGCATGCATTTAATAGTACATATGAAAACTTGCTGCTGCAAATGCCTAAAAGTTTTCCTGAAAAGAGCATCACGTTCCTCACACCGCAAATTGCTCTTGCAGCAGTCATTATTTTTCATGCACAGTAGCTAGATGAGTAGTTCATTAAATCCATTCCTATCAAACTTAGCAACATGACCATCTATAGTAATCAATAGATTTGTTCCAGGTAAGCTTTATAATAAATATTTACTAAACTTGACATTCTGATTGCAAAGGGATTCAATGGGACTACTGATGGAGTGGAAGAAGACCTTTCAGAGCAGTGTTTCAAGACATTTAAGTGGATTCCACTTTAATAGTCTTGGGTTTTTAAGTCAAAAACCTTGATGAGGATAGCTTAACTGCATCATAGCTCTAGGCTTATTATGACTTTGATTGTGTTTATATGTCCATGAACTGGGTATTCAAGAGGAGGATTATAATGCAGATGTTTTCAGAATGTAGAAGATTTATTTCTTTAGATTTAGGAGGATTTAAGCATGCACAGCGTACAGATTTGGTATAAATTGGAACACGCTATATTTAATCATTCATTTAATATATAATTTCACTGTTTGGCATACAATGTATTGTTCTTAGAAGGGTTTCATTAAAATGAAATCCAGTGAGCACATAAGATTTGAATACAGAGCTGCAGAGTAAATTAATTTATTTAAACAGCTTAATTTGTTTATCCTATTTATTTATGTGCGCTTTTACAGCACGTATTATGAGATGGAGAGAGCAAAAGGAATGCACAGGACAACAAAATATAATTACTGCACAAACAAAACAGATAATGAGTTTTATTCACATATAATACGACACAGCAGACAAACTCTATGAGAAAACTATATATACTGGCTTTATCAATTCATTTGTAAAATACCCTTTAACCCCAACAAAACATGGGATTGAACTATGCAGAAATGGAAAAGAAATTAATTTAATACCTTAACTCATTTTTTATATCCTTGCTTCATAATTCCACAATCAATAATATAGACTATAGCAATTTTTTGTCTTTATCAAAACTAGCTGCAATAATAAATGGAAATGCTACTAATAATAAATTGAAATACTCTGTAGCTCTAAAAAGTCTTAGTGATAAACTAACAATGCTGGAATATCAATATAAGCTGTCTTCCTTACTGGAGATTTTGTGTAGAAAAGATGGATTTTGTCTGTGGTAAAATATTAACTTTACATTTAGACTTCACTTTAAAATTTTTCAGAAAAGGAAATGTGCAAAAATGTGTTCAGTAAATGACTCAGATGATCAGAGCTATTTTGTAACTTCCGCAAAATGCCACTTTTGTACAAGTCTACATGACACAGCAAAGAAACAGAATTTACTGCATTATAAACCTGGCAATAGAAATCACCTAGGATGCTGTCCACTGTCCAGTATTTTTCCTAAAACTTGTTCACTCCGAGGACAAACTCAATTCCACTTAATTAAAAGATATCTCTAGAGAACCTGGTGTTGGCTTGTACTGTAATTAGTCTTCTTGTCTCCCAACAAACAAACAAACAAATAAATAAATGAATGAAATCTGAGTGACTTTGCTTTGCTAAAATTAAGTATGAGGAAACCGTAGTTTGAAATACAGTCTGAAGCCAACACATCTAAATGTAAGTATTTAAGTGCCGTTTTGACACATGAGCTAGGTATGAAGCTTCAGACACCTGTATCTAGGATGCCAAATGAAGTGGTCTACCTTGGAGGTAAGCGTCTCCCATTTCAGTCAACTGAGATATAGACAAGAAAGTCAATGGGTCTCCTCCAAAACCAGACACCTATGGCCCAATTCAGCTGTTCACATTTGAGCCATTTGAGCCACTGAAGGTTTTTGAGATGTCCACAGCAGGTTGACCGAGAGGACCTACAAAAGATCTGCTGCCTTTTGGAGTGGCAGCAGGATGCCAAAAACACTATCCTTGCATTACTGGACGATAAGCTGAATACCTCCCAAAACTCTATTGACAATATTTACTAGAAAACAAGAAATACAGAATTATTTATTGCTTGTAAAACATAACCCTCAGTAGCCACTTTTTTCCTCCATTTTTTGCTTCCCTATTTGTTTCTACAGGTACTTACAAGCAAAAAGTAGTGTGAACAATTTAGAGCATATGTAGCAATTTAACATCTGGTTGACCAACTTTTCAAAATTGGTGAGACTCTCAATTAGGCATCAGAACCAGAGGCTATACTAAGCAATGGACAACATACTCTTAAGGGTCAAATTTGGAGCATTGCTTATCTTGGTGCTCTTTACAGTCTGATCCAAATCATGAATCCTACGCATTTAAGAATCCGACATTTAACTCCTCTAAAAATGCTCCTACCATATATGAAACTTTCACTTTAGGGAGATACAATGCATTTTCCTGTACTCTTACTCCACTGATATTTTAAGTAACACACCCTCAATATCAAGTCCGTTTCATAAATAACAGAATTGTTCCTGTGACACTGGGCGATTTTTTTTAATTTTGTAAAAACAGATAAAAGATTTTAACTGTCAGAATTTAACTTGTGAGATTGAAGTTGTCTCTAGAATTAGAAACCCCTCCAATTTTGTTCCAGAATACCACATATCACTCACAACACAACACTGTCTCAGTCTCTCCAAGTAAAACAGAAGTGTCTTGATGTACTTATCAACATTGTCCTACATTTTTCAAACAACTCTTTGCACAGATGCAAAGACCATACTGTAAGATCTCATTCCAAAAGTTCCTTTTAAGTAACTTCCTCTTAAGATTTATCTTAATATATCAGTAATGGTATCCAGAAGACCATAAATACTTTCTCCCCTATAACATATATATCTTTTGCATGCATAGCTTCATTGCCTGCACATTTCTCTCCTACAGGTATTTTCAGTCTCAGCTTCTTCCTTTGTTCTAGTTTGCTTCTCCATAAGAATCATCTCACGGGCTTAGTCGTCCTTTAATTTTAGTCATAGACTGAGTTCTAGACATGCAACTAAGTATAGCTGTAGAAGTATATTGCTATTAAAACCGTTCAGCTGTCCTGATGCTCTTCATTGTTGAACAAACTCCTTTAAGGACATTTCTGCTTTAAGTCATTGAAGTGCAGAGGATAAAATCACTTATTTTCAGTGTCATACTTTTCAATAGTTTAGGTAGCTTCATACTGGGGAAAGGACATATGACACACACTGTTTCATACACTGTTAATTTAAAAAAAACCAAAACAAAACAAAAGAAAAACACCAAAACTTTTTATCAGGAATAGTTTAAAATATTCTGACCTTTCTGGGAAGGTACCTGGCTTCCAATCTTTTTTCCAGTAAAATTATAACACACTCTTTCACAAGGACCGAAATGCAGACTTCTTACTCTTCATTTCCTTACTGACCTAATTTTTGTGTGAAAAATATTCCAGGAATGGCTTTCTTGTAAAATGGCATACTTATTTGACATTGTATTAGTTGAATGAGTGAAAGAAATTGATTACTTCAGTATCTTTTGTATTCCCTGAAAACAGGATATTTTGATTTTACAGTTTCATTTTTCCTTCAGCTTTAGCCTAAAATGCTGAGACTCCAAATTAGCATTTAGTCCTAAGAATCACAAGATGAATTTGTCTAATAATTATTTCCTAACTTACTCAATCACTACTATAAAATGTGTGTTATCAAACTGACTGAACGCTATAAATTTTCATTTCTATTTCCTTATTTGCATAGTATCACTAGCTTGCTAAAAATCTTGCTAACTTCCCACTGATGCACGTCATCTTTCTCATCTTGTTCTTACAGACACACTTCTAATCCCAATGGAAATTCAGGAGTTCAAATGTTTTGTGTTGTCATCCACTGCAGTTTTGTTTTAAATAGTGGATCTATTTCTTACAAAGAACATAATCCATGATAATTGTGTAAGACTTTTTTCTCTCTTTGTGAATATCTTGAACTTATTTATCTTTTGGACCAATTTAAGTTAATTTGATTTCTGTTGTACTTTTATGTCTGCAATTTTTCACTGATTCTACCTTGCTGTTCCCATCACAAGAATACTGAAAATTGCTAGCACAAAATGTAGAAAGGGATCAACTGACAAAAATTGCTTGATTGGAATTGCTTGATTTTTATTGTTCTGTTTACTATAGGGTTATTGGGAATATCAGCAGCAGTTAACTGACAGGAAGTCAAAACAGAAGACTCCAAAGTAACCCTTTAGCATGGTGAAACTAGAGCAGTGCCCAAGCTGTTGACAGCTTGGAACTACGATGAAGCAGGATCATTCCTGGAAGTGCCACAGAGCCTCATAGTACAGAATTCTGGATTTTGATAAAAATGTCCTGACAACTATTTAGGACCTGCTTATTTTTTGAGTGTACCATTTCAATTGAATTTATAAATTATATTTTGCCTTGGAAATGCGTGTTTGGACTAACAACCAAAATATTCTTCTAAGGCACACAAAAAAACCCATGAAACATGCAAACAAACCTCTTCAAATTGAATTAGCAATTTCTTATTGGCAAGATGGACAGACTTCTTTTCTATTTTTTCTATCCTCTTTAGAAAATCTAATCTTACTTGAAAAGCAACCATTCAAGCTTAAGAAGCAGCAGTGGGAATTCACCCCTTAAAGTCAATCCAAACCGTACATCCAGCCAAACACCAAGAATTCATCTGACTAAATGTAGTTGTCTACAGTACAAATGTCTACATCTGAGCCAGTCACCCTAGGCTCATTTTTTTACCCATACATTTACGTTTCCAAGGTACAATTCACCTCACTCTAAAGTAGCTATCTAAAAGAGGTTCAATGAATTATGCCCTAGAAGACAGCAAAATGAATCCCATCCATTGTACCTGGCCTCATGGCCATTTTGCATCAAATTAATCTTACACCACATGCATAGTTCCCTGTTACACATGTGAATATGCAAATTGCCCAACAGAAAAATTTGTACTACCTTCTCTGTGTCATGTGTTATCTGTAGATATCTATTTTACATGACACAAATTAATTCATATGAGCATATGGGTGCTATTAGCTTCAAACTGCACCTCAGAAACACACATTAAAACAAATAATAGGATCCCATATTATTTTAAAAAAATACATTATGCTGAGTTACATCTTACCAGATATATAATAACCATCCTCTAAGTTCATTATAAAAAAAAAAACTGCATTAAAAGTTAAAATAAATAATTTTAATCATAAAGATAGAACTAATTAATGAGGTGAGACACAGTGTCCTCTAATATAAAGATGATAAAGCCATGACAAAGGAGTTCAGCTACACTTTGACCTAAGACCTTCTCATGCTAAAGGAAGAAACAGAGGTAAGTGTCCATATACATACTTATATTAATATTAAAGAAAAAAACCAAACCCAGTTATTCTGGCTAACCTGGAGATTTTTTCTGTTATGGGCAACTTCACAGTTTTAAGTTTTATGATATCATATTTTCTGCAGTCATGATATAAAGAAAATGAAATATTCATTTGGTTTATAATACACTTCAAACTTTATAGGTATATCATAATTTTCATGTTTGCTTTCCCAATATGTAAAAGTAGATGTTTTAGGAGCTGATAAATAGTCTTTTTTTTTATTCTAGAATATTTATTGTACTTACTTTTTACTATTTAAATGTTATATATTAAATCAAATTTCTCCTTATACAAAGAAGAAAACAATTTTACTTCATGTATCAGATAATGAGGAAATTAAAGTAGCTTCATTCTTCATGCACTTTTGTATAATATATTTTTCTACGCATTCAAGAAAATCCCTTTAAAGTAATGTCAAAATTTCTGTTTGGAATGCACAAATGTCTCTAGAAATAATAGGTTACCTGAAAAGTCAGGGGTTTTTCAGGTTAGCCATTCAAAAGGGAATTTCTGCCAATTTTGGATACAATTAATTTCGTTCTCATTCCCTTTCTGTAAAATGGGTATAGCATACCCAGCTTCATAGGAATTGTGCAAATATGCATCTACCACTGTTTGCATAATACTTTTCTTGTAAGGCACAGAACTGTCCATAGAAAACTTTTGCATTCAACACAGGATTCAGATAACATAAGTTAAATAAGGCTGGGCCAGACACTGATTTAAAAAAATTCAAATACAGAAAAACGAACCATTCACTGAATAAGGGAGGAGTTCTGAGGAAAAATACAATATGTGATGGTGAAATTAAAATTGTACCATACTATATGGATGGAATGCTGTCACATTAAGGTTGTAGAGGCATTCTGGTATTTCCTAATGTTAGTCTTACGTCTTTTGAAATTCAGTGATGGCCCTATAACATAGGCTTCGGATGCAATTTTACTCAATGAGTGAAGAAGACAGGCACATATAAAGATTTTACAGTAACATCTGATATAGTGACAATTCCGGCAGTTTTCTCAAGTTTATAGTACAGGAAAATTCTACTTCATTGTAATAGCAGCAAAGTGGAGGGTTTTTCTATCCAGGATGTCTAATTGTACTTTCAAGGTGCTTCCTATGGCCCCTGTCTCTACGGGATGGTGTGCCAGCCAATTTTGAAAAATAATTTATCTAATCCTATTAAAAAAGTCAGAAATTCTGTAACTGAAAAATGAGTTATCAGTAAACTCTTTTACACTTAAACATCTTACAACGGTCAATACCGTTTGGTATTAAAAGTCTGCACTAAACTCAAGGCTGTTCACACAGCAGTTACAGGAGACTTAAACTGAAGCTTCTACAGTCCCTTTCTTTGCTGCTCACCCCCTCTGTGAAGTGAACTCCCTCATTCTTCTCTTAGAGTCCATTCCCTTTCAGGTCCACTCTCTGAACTGGTTCACCACCACCCTGACATGAGACATTTAAATGTATTAAGTTCTATCATCTCTGTATGGCAGTGTCATACTTCTACCTTTTGGCTATTATTTGGACTTTTTGACAATAATTATAGGTGAAAAATATAGAAACATTAAATTACATCAATAGGAACACACGTATATTGCCAATGAAAAATGAAAAAGGTGGATGAGCATCAAAATAAAATTTCATGTCAGAATAGACCAATAAACAGCTATTTAAAAAAAAAAATCTGTCAGCAGCTACCTTGGTTAAATAAATTACTAGTAATTTTCTGCTATTAGATAACAGGAAGATATAACCTTATAAACAAGTATAAGGCAACCACTGCTGTGATATATTTAGAGAATTAGCAAAATGTAGTTTCGTGTATTTAATATGCAATGGAAAACTATTGTGCCACTGGTGACTTTTTCAGCTGGAGATATTGGTTTCTTCTGTTTTATTCTTAATTCTTTCGATAAGTATTAGTAACATTATATGAATACAGAACAATTTTTGATTCTGGCGTGCTGCTCTGTTCTAAATATTAGTGTAGAATTATTTCAAGTTGCTGTTAATATGAGGTATGTCCTTTATATTTTCCTGTATCTTTCTGCTGAGTGAAAAAAACTGATGTAGTGAAACTGCTAACAAGCTGAGCCTTTGAAACCATGGGCAGGTGATGAAAGCCACCTCATGTCTAAAGCATCCCCAGGTCACAGCTGTCACACTCACTGCAATTCATTGCTGTCACAATCTGCTGTCCCTGCTTGTTGTTGCTCTCCTCTTATTCATCCAACTCATATATCTAAACATTCCATTACAAAAAGACATCTAATGTTCATCTCATGTTCGAAAGGGCACAACACTCTCCTGAAATATAATTCTGAAGATTTTAGAGCTCAGAGTTCACTGCCAAATCTAAGGTGTTGCTTTGCAAGGCTTCCCTTGTAATTTTGTCTCTGTCTCATCTCCTGAACATAGCAGGATAAAATGTTTGGTTAGTACATGATCTCAGCTTTATTCCAACTTCTTATCATGAAGAAATGAAATATTGCCCAGAAACAGAAAGGCATTTGAAGTTTTGTGAGTTTAAAGATAACAGCACTAACTTTGAACTCAGTGAATTGGAAGGAAAGGTCAGCAAGTCATCTACTGTGGCACTGTTCACAAAGGCAATTCTTCTATCCAGTGAACCAGGTTGTTTATAATCTAAAGACTCAGATTTTCTAAGACTTAATTTTGTTCTTTGTTACTTAATTAGATAAGGTTACTATTGATTTACTTTTCAGAGTAGAAATTTCTCATAGATCTCCAAACTTTCAAGCGTTAGTTTAAACTTGTAAACATCTCATACTCTAACTTCAAATCTGCGCTGTCATTTCAGGTTACAACTATGAACTCCAAGATGAGTGATTCGCTTACTTTTCAAATCAGCTTGTGGAAACATTGTCAGTGAAGAAAAACATTTAAGTAAAATTAGGGTTAAAAAAATGAGCCAGAAGATAATGAAAACAAAACCAAAAAGTCTAAAAATGTAGTAGTAAAAAAAAGGAAGGTATGATTCTAATAACAAACAGTTTTTGGGAAAGAGAGCAACTGCACTATTTATCCATTCCTGTAAAAACAAAGAAAAAGGAGGTTTGACCTTCTCACTTACATCTATTCTCTAAGCTATTTATTTTGATTGTAGTATAAGTTATTATTCATAATCTTTACATCGCCATTGCAAGGTTCAAAAAGTATGCTGATTAGTGACTTTGCTGCTCAACTACTCAGTTCAATGGACACTAAAATCACAGTATCTGACTACACGTAGTGAGAAACAGGTAAATTGCTAGTGACATTACGTCCATGCTCATGAGAAGAAAATCCCCCTAACAATGACCTCATGCTTTTATGTTGCTGGGGTTTATGTTTCAATCCTGTCCAGTATTAAAAAACAAGAATGTAATTACTTGGCCGTGCTATCTCTGTCCACATGACTATATTCATCTGCAATAGTCAAAAAGAGAGGACATAAATCTAGACGTGTGTTGTACCACAAAGGGGCTGAGGAAAGAGTAGGAAAGTCCTGTAAAAGTAAATTCCTGAGCCCTTACCGTATTATTGAAATAACTACATGCAGCAAGATCTTACATTTAGAAGTGAGTTTTGGATGGCAGATTAACATTTGTGCTTATTTATTTACCTGTAGTATAAATGTATTTTGGGCAATATGTCACAGGCCTTGACTGAAGAAGTCATGGCAGCGCTGAGGTAGTGTCTCTATCAGGTTCTACGTAAATGTCCCAAAACTAACAAACTTAATCGTATGAACTTTAAAAAATGTATATTTCATGCTTGAGTGAGCACACTTTTCTAAACAGAATTTAGGTTAATTTGGCTATTTAAAAGAACTTCATTGTAAATCCACATCTTTTTAATTTATAGTTATGTGTAAACCAGATGGGAACAGGAAACCTGGTTTGTTAAATAACTTGCATGAGATGTTATGCCAGGAGCTGCGCAAAAGCTGGCTGCTATTATGAAGTTTTATTAGCATGAGTATGGGACAGTTGAATTTTCAGAAATGACAGAGATAAACAGTGTAGATTATTAATACAAGCAAATGCTTACATAAGCAAGCTTTTGAAAAAAAGATATGCTTTTCCAGTTACAAAGTGCTGCTAAAATGTTTCAGAGAACCAAAATTGCTAGGTACTTTCAAAATCTTCGCCTAAATTATAACAAAACTATCTTTTCAATTAGCTGAACTACAGGAATTAACTTGTTAAGAAGTTAAGGAACTCCGGGATAAGGAAAATTTTCTGGTATGGCACTGACGATGGTTAAAATAATACACATAGTTACACAATGACAGAGTCTCCCTTTCAGAGTACAATACTTTTAAACCTACTAGACAGGTTTAGATCAGATGAGATCTGATCAGATGAGCCAGAAGTACTTAGTTCAGTGCTTCCTAGGTCCAGCAATGTTCCCATAATGGCGTGAGATACGTGAACACACCAGGACCTGCTGTCCACAAAACGAAACCTTTTTTACGCAGCCTAGGAGCTATGCTGTACTCCAAATATACCTGATTTTGGTAACTGGAGACAAAGATCAGGGGTCAAATTGGGGTATGCTCCCATAGACATACTTAAATGTAGGCCACAGTAACTCAGGCAACTTTAATAGCCACAACTAGCTTGTAAAGCAATTTTACAAGCCAGAAATCAGCTTGTCAAACTTTAGAAACAGAAGGTTACCAATGCTCGTGAAGGTCAAATTTTGTACTCTTGCATATGAAACCAAATAGCTTACAGAAAATGAAAGAAGGAAAAACAGTAGGAAAGATAGTGAAAACAAAGTTTTGTTGCCATAGTAATTCATACTTCTCAGGTGTCATTTAGCATGTGCTCCACCCCCATCTTCATTTCTTAGATACCTCTGTAATACCAGCGGTCACTGTTCCAATTAAGAAAATAAATTTAGAATGAAATAAAGCACCATGTACGTTCCAGAGAACTTTAGTATCATGTAACTTTTACTAAATACTGCTCAAGTGAAAATTGAAAAACAAAGGTGCAGAAATGACCATGTAATGGAACAGTTAGTTAGCAGCAGAGTATTTATACTCCCAAGATATGGGGAAGATGGACTTTAGGGGTGAAATCTAGTCTCGCTGACATAGCACCTAAAGAAACAATTCTTCTCAAACCAATGTCTTAACTCCCCATATCATCAAAGGTGAGAAAGGGATGCCACTGAAGGCCTCCAAAGGAGATCCTACATTTGAAAGCGCAGGTGCCAAAATTAGGTCACTGGACCATATTTTTCTCTCAAATTATTATGACCTTCAAAACTTTTGCAACTCTTGATTGAGATTTTAAGTTTACCTGATTTTTGTCAAAGGAATTACATTAATGGACAAATTTCCAACATCGTCCTAAAATATCAAATAACCTTGCCTTCACATGTCTGTTTCTAACAAAGGAACATTATGTAAAAGCACAACAGTTTGTGGACTGTCCGTATCTCATTTATTAGAACTAAAGAAGTATAACAGGTAAAATTTAAATATCTGAATAAATGTCAAATTAAATTATAAATATCTAGTGGTAAGGGAGAAATGCCTTTATAATCAAAACAGATCACCTTCAGTCAGAAGGAGAGAAGACTCCTTGCCTGTGCTAAATACTTCCACAACCAGATTAATTTAGTTACAGGCAGCAAACGAAACCTTAAATGGGTAGACAATTTCAGTTATCAGATATTTTTGAGATATCTCTACAATACCACAGTTCTGGCCTGCAGATTACTGGGTCTGCTCTGTGCAGCTTCATTCCATTCTGTTCTGGGATTAGGCAATTTAGGTTCTGCAGAGGCAAAGTATCAAGCCTTTCAGCCTTCTTCAGATAATTTGCAGCATTTCAGTTCAAATGCTTAGATTTAAAAGTTGGACGAATAGTCCCTTCTAATTTAAGAAAGGAGTAATTTCTTCCCTGATATCTTGAGGAACATTGCCATTAGATTACAGACTATGAAATATGAGAAATCAGAAAGCTGTACATTCCATATGAAAATGCTTCAACTTGAACACTTTTTTTAATGTTGACTTAGAGAAGGGGAGGAGAACTGAGAAGATAACAATGGTCACCAGCAACCTACTGGGTTCCCAGAGCTACAACAATTGAGTTTCCCATACATATTGACTTTATGACTTACCTTATAACATCTGATACCTTTACAATAGTTATGACAGTTGTGAGTGTGACAGAATTTTTTTATTTGATTAATATAGTTACCTTAATAACAGAGGTCTCAACTCTGGATGGAGGACTCTGCACTTGTGCTGCTGCTGCCATGTTGGCGATGGTACTAAGGTGATTCATCTGGCTCATTGCCATCGTGACAGATGCTGGAGGTAGGCTCACAGGAATTAACGGGTGGGGCATCATCATAAAAGGAAGTTCCAATCCTGGTGGAGGGGAAAGAAAAGGAAATAGTTTTTTTAAAACATTAATTGTCTGTCTTTTTTTTCCTCCTGATGGACAATATACAAGCGATGGGTGACAAGATGGCTCACACTGCAGGACAAAGCAGCTGTATGTCAGTTCTCTTCCAGGATATGCATGGGTAAATCACTACCAACCATGAAGAGTTTCTAGCCACAAGGAGAGGCTATGAGACCTCTTAGTGTGTTCATATCAGTGTAATGTATGATATCATTGCTAAGCGATGGCTGTTTATTATCTTTTTTAATATCTGCTGTAAGGTGCCTTAGCAATGCATTATTATGCCACTGATGCACAGGTTAGCAGTTATTTTAAGTATCAATTTTATTGCATATGTATTTGTTCTTTATTGTCTTCACTTCCCCTGCTAAATACTTGAAAGGAAGCATTCCAATATTCCCCACCTCTTTGATTTTTCATAGCCTATTTATAACACAAAGTAAAGACAGGAATTGGATAACTGCTGACGTTTGTTAGTGCTGAAAGATGTCAACCCGTACCATTTGGCAGAAGGTGGTTCTGTTGAAGAGGGTTGAGAGGATGGCTAACTGGAACATTATGCTGTCCAGGCAAGTTGGGGTGGTTAACAGAGGCCTGTGATCCTTGGGTGGGGGGAGACTGAAGTTTTTCCTTATCCCAAGAACCATCACTGCTGCCTGTGGGGAATGAATATATATTATTTGGATGAAGGAAGACTCCAAATTTTCAATGTCTGAATTTGCAAGCAAGGCCAGCAATCTAACCTGTTTTGCAAGTGGCAATTTTTTATTATTTTTTTTTAATATGTGGGTTGGGGGAACAACTATTTTTTTTCCCCACTCTCTGACAAGATATGTAAGGATAACTTTTTAAAGTTAAGAGTTATAATACAAACCTAAAAGTATTATAGTTGTGTTCATTCACATGAAGTTTGTGTTTGATGTATACTTTACATTAACTTTTGCCACTCTTAGCAAGTAAAACTACATACGGCATTTGTTTTATATGTGAGAGAATATTTTTGCCTGCAAAAGTACTGCCTGTTACGACAATTAAAATTTAAACTACATTCATATTTCTTCTTGTATTTGTGAATAAATAAACATTCTAGGAAGTAACTAAAAATTCGATTTATTGAAGGGCACCAACATGTGTGTATATGTGCTTGGCTGATGATTCTATTTTGTACATTCAACTTTTATTTCATATTATTAATTAAAATGTAAGGGGTTATTAACTGATTCCTGCAGTCTTCTGGTAGTGGAATGGACTAACAGCAAGGAACAATGTGGACAAATAAGTATTGAGACAAGCAATAATTCATACATTTGAGAAATAACCTTTTTCACTATTGCAGAGCTCCTCATAAAAAATACCCATAAAATTAAACAGAAGGATACAATCAAAGGACAATACTAAAAATTCATATAACATTATTAAGTTGTACATTTATATATAAAAAACTTTTAAATCTTCCAATCTGACGTTTTATATTATTCATGGTGCATATTTATGTATAATGCTGAGACTGAGTATATGTACATTTACGCATACGAAGTAATCTATACACTCATTGCATAGGTTTATTTACCATATACAATTAATAAACAATGTTTGAATATATTAATAAATATGTATATATGCATTCATTCACAGCAGTATTAATACACACATCAGCAATATATGATTGCTTCCTTTTTCATATAGGGCATAATTTCACCCTCCTGACTTTGAAAGTTTCTACCATTTTCATGGGAATTTCTCTTGATAAAGACTTGATGATAATACCAGTCAAGACCTATTTAACCTATACTCAACTTCTATTTAGCATCAGGGATTACAGTGAAGTGTATATTTCTGAATGTTTTTCTGTATACATCTTACTACTTAATGAACAACAGGACCTGAAAAACAATGTGACGAATACCACCTCCTTACTTCAGTAGAAATGGGATTAGCACATTAGTCTTGACATTTTTTAACATCATTTTCATAGTATGACAAAAGCACAAAAGTTGGTAGAATTCCAATTTAATTTCTCTAGATCTATTAAAAACCTGATTGTAAAAGCTGCACAACATAGTTTATAATGAAAAATACTCCATTATTGCCATGATTTTCTTTCCCTAGTTACTTCATGAAGACAGTTAAGGCTCAATATAAATTCTAACTCATTAGCTCAATACTGTCTCAATCCCAGTGTAAATTGTTCAGAAGTAGGTAATGAAAATTCAGTCCAAACTCTCCCGCAATCAAACAAAGCAATTTTATGAAACAATGAAAAGAATCAATTATATGAGATACTTTTATTATTTTACAAGAAATTGTTGCAATCTTTATGCAGTGTACATAGTTGAGTGGTTAATACATTACTTGAATCTCATCACCTCTGATAAGTGAACACGTTTTCTTGTATTTTGAGAACTCAGAGACTCAAAAAACCATGAACCTACTTTCAAACATGTACGTGATTGAAGGAGCTAAATCTTAGCTGGAAAAACATTTTTTTTCGTTCTAATTTTCTTTTTTCTAATTTTATGCTTTTTGCCACTGTGACATATACATTTCACTCATTCCGAATATTCATCCACTAAAAAATATGAGAGTTAAACACAAAAAGTGAGTTCATCTCACTTAATTTTAGCCAACATGTAGGTGTTGATGCAGATGCAGATACAGGTTCAAATAAAGGAAGACAGGTAGTTCCAAATGGTCATTCATCCCATTTTTAGGGCATGTGTCCATAAAATAGTAAAGCTTTTTTTCATATTACTTAGGGCTTCATTAAAAAACAACCACTGAAAATCTGACTACACAACATCAAGTCCTGAGCAAGAACAAGCCCAATCTTAATTTCTGCATCCATTAAGAAAAGCTGAAGAGTGAACTTCGTTCTGGAAGGCCTTGCAGTGGAGCACGTGCTGCTTGTCCATCTTGCTCTCGTTGCATGCTCAATGTGGTACTGCCTGCCCTGCTGTGGTTAACGTGAAGGCAGCGAAGGCCCACTGTGCTGGCTAGTTTAGCGCAAGTGTGCTTGCACTGTGATCCAGATGAAGTCAGCACTGCCTGGTGATCAGGTAATGCCCAAATGAAATGGGGAGGGAAATACTGCGAGAGACAAACGGAATGAATGGCCTCTGGGCATGCCTCCGTCTGCCCAGTAACTGCAGAAGAAGCTTTTGCAAATGGCTTAGACTTAGATGGCTTAAGTAAGATGAATCTGGGCCAGAATGTCTTGTTTTTTTTAGCTACAAACTCTCTCATCTTCACCATCCACTGAAAACTCCTTTTTGGACATTTATTTTTTGTTCTTTATAAAAAAGAGATAGAAAAGGCTATGATTGTAAAATGTATTTCAGACTTGGAGCAAAATTCTCTCATTTACATGCAAAGTTCTAGTATTCTTAACAAGGTCACCATTTTACAAATCCTTTAAGGTTATTGTCTCGTACTTTCCCATCAAAACATGATGACATCCATATGTCATACATATATGTGAACAAATATAATACATAAATATATATTAGTAATTATATGGATATTTGTTAATACTACAAGCAAGGAAGCTTTTTGTGTTTTCTAGGGCTGGTGAACTCCCAGTAATAAGGTATTTTCCCTATTTCTTTGCAAGATCTTCTACAGTACAGTTAATTTCATGTTACACGCTGATGTTCGATATGGAGATGGAGTTAATTCTGCTGTGACCCTTCCTAACCTGGTCACAGAATTTTGCACGCTCAGTCATAGATTGCCAATTATAGCACTGCTTATGTGGCTCAGAAATTAGAGCTTTTCTAAATCAGTACTCCCGTCTGCCTCAAAATTGCAGTGTCTATTGTTTTAGAGTGATATCAAACCAAATAATAAATTGGGAGAGAGAAGACAAGCCTCAGAAAGTGGAGTATTGAGGCTACCGTTTAGTCAGTGACAGATTCTTTAATACTTGTAGTCTGGCATCGTCTGTCAAGATTTGTTTACAAGGAAAATGATTCATAGACAGAATCCAATCCATAACATTAGAAACCACTTTCAAACTACAGGCTGTTGCACTCCTGAACACTTTAAGTGGACAGCCACAGATACAAATAGTCTTGGCCATTTGCTGTGTTTTTCTTATGTTAGTTAAGCGGAACAATTTTCCTCTTAGAGGAAACAGTTATTTTCATTAATGTCAAAGCAAAATAAGTGTTATTCCTTAGACACTACTCACCGTCTGCACAACTAAGTGCAAGCTACCGGTTCTGTCACTTTTTACATTTGATTTTGATTTAATGCGTACAGTGGTTTCAAAGAGTATTAAAAATCTGTTGCCTTCTTCCTCTTCACTTGTTGCCCTGCTGGAGGCTTATGTTTTTCCAGTTTCCATCAGTGGTTGTCAAGTCTTTGTAATAGGATTAAAAGCTTGGACACCTGATATCCCTGGGTGCTGCAGTTCACCCTCATAAAAGCTGTTTGCTTTAAATTGAGAGAAAATCAGTTTTTAGTGGCATAATTAATTAAATTATGCAAAGTGTTCCAGATTCAGCATAACACTTTCTGAAGCAGCAATTGGAAGCTCTACATTGCATTCAAACTGCATTTCAATTGATGCTGCACTAGGCTGACCATAGAGTAGCATTTTCAAGGCTTTCAGGCACAAGGGATCCAATTTTGAAATGCAGATGCTTAATGTTGAGTGCTCAAACCCCATACATGTGCACTTGAATAGGCAATTTGGTAGCCAGCTACGTATTTCATGTGTGATAGTGCTGATACGAGCACTCACAAATTTGAAATTGAAGTTCCAAATGTAAGTACACATGCTTAAAAACTGGCCTCGGATTGTCTCACATTTACTCATCACGGACAACCTGATGGAACAGAAATGACAATACATTGTCATAATTTAAAAGGCAGACTACAGAATTCAGTGTTTTCCCCATCACCAACATTTCAGCACATATTTTCCATAATGTGAGTTACCTTCTCCCATAATCAGCAGTTACACAACAAACCATTATTTGTACACTGAAGTGGGTCTGGAAAAGCCTGATGCCTGGATTATTTGTATTCATTAGTAGCACAATTAGGTAGCTAAGGATGGTAATAATAAATGAAAACAATTCTGGACTGGAAGGTAATGCAGCCAAGAAAAAGAAAATGAAGCAGAAAACTAGACTGTACAATGTCAGCCTCGCAAACAAACCCTGATCTAAGCATACCAGACTCATTTTTACAGTCATATCTCTGATTTGCTTACTCCTTTTCCTTTCTCATTCTGTCTTCATTGGAATTCAGCTTGCCTAAATTTAGGTTCCTACAATGCGAGCTGAGCAGTTTAGTTCCCATGCTAGTCAACAGGTATCTAGCCAACAGGGTCTGGAGAACCGTGGAGCTCCCTCTGTCAGGGACAGACCTATCTTTGGTCAGCTGAATCTGAATCTCCTGGTTCCAGGGACTACAGCGATCTTTCTCCCAGACTCAGTTGCTTAAACTCATATCACCTGAGATGGCCAAAATAATTTGAGACATGTCTCGTAGGGTTGGTGAGTACAACACAGCACCTGCAAGAGACCCTGTGGCTATCTGGAGATGGAGATCAGGCAGGATACCCGAGGGTATCTAAGATACATTCTTAGATTCTTGTGTCGAGGCAACTAAACCAAACTTTTCTTAATTAAGAAAAGGTGGATTTTAGAAATTAAAATTAGGCTATCTGCCAGGCCCTCAGGTCTTCCCCTTTCTTTCATGTGGAAAACTTGGATATTTTATGGTGTCTCAGAGAACACTTCAAGCCTGTCTTTAGGCAAGTGAACCCCAGCCCTGGCTCAGGAATGGTTTCAGGTACTATTACATACACGAGCGATATCACATGGCAAAAACACAAAAGCCAGCCTGAGCTTATGCTAACAACTCAAATCACCACTTTTTTTTTCTTTTTGTGTACTACTGATCTTCTTTCAGTCCCCTAATCTTGCTGTTATCTTCTGTGTTTGCTGAAACAATTTGTATCTCAGCAACAATTACCAAACAAAGCATCAGTATCAGCTGTGTTGGCTCATTTTTCTGAAGTGGACTACTCACTATCTAGGCTATTTATGTCCACTGGAAAATATGCATAATCAGTGTGCTAAAAGTTGGTAATCTTAGCATCCTGACAGTGAGGAAACCTCTTCATAAAACTATCCACATCAAATCCTGCTGCTTTAGACTTCGAATTACTGTAAATTTGTGATTCCAGTTTTGTATAATTCAGTCTCCTGAAATCAGCTGTAGCATTTACCTGCAATATATGAGTGTTGTGGGACCGTATAAAAGACAGACATCTATAGATAAAGGCACTTTTGTAAGAAATCTATGTTACTGCTTTATCATTAAAAGCAAAAAGACCTTTGCTGTATGTAAACAGTATCTGTCTCATATTATTGATACTTTAAAACAAAAGCATTACTACCTCTTCTGAGATCGCAAAGTGATCCGGAGAGCAAGTACTATCACGGAGGAAAACAGTAAGTTTCCCAAGACTTCTCTAGAACACTTTGTATTCTGCTTTAGAAAATGATTTTTAAATTATTTTTCCCCTTAAAAAGCCTTGCCTTGTTATTTTTATGGTTATATAATCATGCTTACGCTCTTAAATAGACCATGAGCAATGTGGCCTGATAATTGAAAGTTTTTATAGTTTTCCCTAACATAGTGGGCTTATGGGTCTGGTATTTGTAGTTCTGCTATTATCACAACAGAGCATAAATAGGTATAGCAGCAAATTCTTAAAAAAAAAAAAAAAAAAAGCCAAACAAAGACTATTTTTTGATAAACATTTTCCCACAGAAATATATAAAGGAGAAGCCAAGAGAACCTTTGAAATCACATACAGTTTCTTCTTTGCAGACAATAATAGCAATCTGAATAACAGGTTTTAGCCTCAATCATGCTGACTGCTTCATTCACTGTCTTAATTTTATTGCATAGGTTTTTCTTGGCAATGGCAGAGAAATGATAACTGCACTTTGCACTGTAAATCAGATTTGTACCCACTTTACTCAACCTTTCTGTATTTAAGTTCTGATAAACAAAAACTGTCGTACAAACTGGTAATTTCAGGAGATAAGATGGAATTCTACCTGCTGAATATCAGAGCACATGCTTAATCATGAATCAGAAAATACTGAATTTATATAAACTAATAAGTGAAAGATTTTTTTTTACAGTGACAATGAATCCCATGGAATATATGTTTTATATTTCATACTAATCCTTCATTATTTCACCAAAAAGATTAACAGAGGAAAAGCTTTTTTAAAAATTCAATTTAATGAATAATGAAACTGTCTAACACAAATGAATGAAACTGTCCAACACAAGTGAAAGCTCAGCAACTCAGTTACAGTCTGTGTGACATTTACCTAAAAATAGATTTTTCATTTGTCCCCTTTCACAAATACCTAACTTGTCCTCATTTCATAGATAATATACAGTTTATTTTTATGGTTATATGACGTTATAAGATAAGAGTGCAACTTAGACATGTAGAAGTAAATTTGTAACTTCATCAAGAAATAAAAAATTAGATGCAGATGTAGGCACTGTATTCAGGAAAATAATAACTGGAAAACATTTAACTGTCAGGTACACCTGGGAAAATATGTTAACTTCAGAGCAGAAAGCAAGAATTACAGCTAGTCTCTTGATGTAGAATTTCTATAATATGAAGACTAATGAGCTATCAGAAGTCAACCAAAATCAGCAGAAAACTGCATTTTCTTTATCTCAACATGATGAACATCACAAATTATTTAGTGAACATCTCGATTATAGTTGTCTGTGCTTATTTATAAAAATTTCCCACTTAATAGATAATTAATATATTACTATAAAGTCTCAT
This sequence comes from Pluvialis apricaria, assembly GCA_017639485.1. Classification (NCBI taxonomy): domain Eukaryota; kingdom Metazoa; phylum Chordata; class Aves; order Charadriiformes; family Charadriidae; genus Pluvialis; species Pluvialis apricaria. The sequence continues at coordinate 45,231,394 of CM030007.1, forward strand.
TGTATGTAATTGTGTATATGAATATTTTCTGTATGCTTAAGGAACAGGTGAGACAGAATATGCCTGGCTGAGTAGTATATAACCTCATGTTTAGAAAATTTTCTGGGAAATATGGATTTAAGTTGCTTTGGCATAAGATCCCCTGTTGCTTCAGTTTATAAAGAAAGAAGTTATCCTCATTCAATTTTTTTGCTCCGTTTAATCAGTGTAATAGGCTCAGTATAATAGGCTTCATTTTTAGTACAGTGGAAACTAAGACAGACAGATCCAGAAAATTGTCTAAGGAGAAAGACGCAGGTTTGAGCTTCTGAGTGACAGCACTGTGATTCAGGCCTATGGGCAAGTGCCTAAGCTTTGCCGAAAATGTGAATTTGGATGGGAGTTTGTGCTTAACGTCTACACTAGTCTGACTTAGGCAATTCTTCAGTTGTTGTGGACCATGATTTCTGACCCATATATCTCTAGTCTGAGTTTCACTGTGGCTAATTCTATATCAGCAGTGCTCAAAAACAAAAAAAAAGCAAACCAAAGCAATACACCATATGTCTAACCAGTAAGTTGCCTTCCCCCTTTTCTTTATCTTTACTAAAGAATTATCTTGAATGACCCAAAAAGGTTTAAACAAATAATAACCTAATTATTGTCCCTTTAACTCAAAAAGAAAAATCCTGCAGATTTTCAGGACACCTAAGTACAGCTGACAGTCCTGTAATACAACAAACTAACAGAACAAAAAAAGTAGAAAATACTCAGTAAATATACTGAAGTGCAAAAAGTATGAATAGATGAAGTGCATAAAGTGAGAATCCCAAGTTTCCTAACGTCTTCGGTAAATAAAAAGATACGTACCATTAGATTGACCCCACTTTGCCCCACCTGTTTCAGCTGTGTTAACAATACAGAAAAATAAGAGTTACAAGATACACTGGACTTGAAGCATTGAAATTAAAAGTGAGAAGGCATCTGTAAACTCAGTTCAGTCTATTCAGGAAAAGACCCACCAGTGATGAAAATGCAAAGCATGGACGTTGACATATTATAGGTAATCCTGTTTATTGAGGATTTAAAAAAAAAAAATTGATTCATCGAGCCACCTCCTCCTCCTGTGAGAAGCAGGTGCTAACTCAAAGCTTCAGGAGGAATTGTCTTACTTTCGAGTTGCCTACACAGCTTTGATTTAGCTCTCTCATGACCATTCTGATATAGTCCATAATTTTTAGATCTTATATAGTCTTTTTGTAAATTTGCAGCCTCCTTTGAGGCTCAGACCTCAAAGGACTCCAGTGATATTAATTATAATAATAACATTAATAATTATTATCCTATAATTTAATACATTACTATATTATCATTATTATCAGAAGAATAATACTTGTATATTTTATTGTTATAATTACTTGCTATAATTTGTTATTATTATTATTAATGCCCTTTTTCTAGCTTTTAGACACACAACTTCACCACTTCAGTGTTATTTGAACACATATGCATGTATCTGTGTGCACACCTCTACCTGTACGTCACATATACAGGCAAACCACACATGTAAATACATAAATGGTACAACAAACTGTCAGCTAGAAATTTACTAGAAAATACCCTCTTTCCATACATTTGGATTTGTATATGGAGCCTGTATGTCAACCAGCTCAAAATGCAGTATATTCAGCCTAGCAAACAAAATCATACCGTGAATCGTGCTTCCTTCATTGAGGTTTAACACATATATTATCTCATGTTCTCCGCTGACTAAGAATCATTATTACAGCTCAGCTGTTATTCAGTACTTCATTATGCTACAGTAACTTCATTGTGCACTTACGGCTTTAGGGTTTTTTCTGTATTTCCATGTCCCAAGGCAGATGGCCATGCCATTCTGTCACTTAAAGAAGGCAATCTTATCTAAGAGTTCATGGATCCCGAGTACTGTTTCTGGACTGCTGAAACTGTTCCTGCACACGATTTACTGTTTTCTCAGGATGATGATGAAAAAAAATGACAACTACTATGACTAGCACTAGCAGTAGTAGTAGTAATAACATGTGATAGTTAGAGCAGGTAGACTGTCCTGGCCCCAAAGGGCTTGCAGTCTGAAAATACCGTAAGAAACAGTACATATACACAGACAACAGACTACAAGGAATTTCATTTAGTAACAAAGTTATATATACATGCTTATCTGCTCTAGGTGCTTCTCACAATTGCTGCTGTTTATGCAAAAAGGATCATTTTCTCTTTGAGATTTAGTCGACCAACATTGCCCTATTTATTTACATATTGACACCCTACTCCGTTCACAACTGCTGCTGTTTTTCTGACTGGAGCCTTACAGAAATGATCAAAGGTAAAATCTTAATGCAGAGGCAGCCAAAAGTATTAAATTGGATTAAGAGGGTAGGAATATGAAAGTGATATATCTTAAACAGTAAATTTCTTAAATATTTTCCTGGATTTTTGTGATTTGGGGAGGGGGGTAAATATTTTCTAATTCATTTGGTAATTTTTGTTTCACTTTCCAAATGGAAAGACATCGCTATCTTTAAGTTATTTAAAAAGAAATATTTATTTATCTTTACTTCTGAAGAGGTCTGGATCACCGTCACCAACAGCCATCTCTAGTGTCAAAAGTTTTCACCTACTGTGGAAGGGACAAAAGATCCAAGCCACTGTTCGACACAAAAGCCTTCTGTCATTAAATGATAGTGTGTTATGATAATTTATTCAATATTGGCTTTAACGTTGTCTCCTTTTTTTTCTGTAGTAGTTCTAGGACAAGAAAGTTCTCCTAAGCTTCTATACCAAGTTTTAGTACTCTGAACTATACCACATGAATTTACAGTCATCCTAGTCATCTTAGTATCTTATATCAAACCAATTTGTGCAGAACACACACAGCTTTTAATTGTACTTTAAACAATATGTCTAACTGTGCCTTAGACAAAATTCCAAGCAAAGGATTTACATCCAGATCTAACTCGCCTAGTAAAAATCAGGATGCTAGACTCCTTCACTGGTCAGGTGAAGACATAAGAACATGTCTTATTCTAGTTCCTGGTTCCATGAATCTTTCTTCATGACCAGTAATTTAGCTGGTCAGAGATGAGGGGAGGTGCATAACAGGAGAGACAACCGGTACATACATAGAAAAACAGTACTTTTTCTTCACCCTGCCTTGACTCAATTAGTAATAACATTCTTCAGGTCAGAATTGTGGGTACAATGTGGACACAGATAACTTCTGTTCCCAGGTCTCTTGCTTTCTGGACAAGTTTCTTGACTAGTGTCTATCTGGTGGCTATTATATAATACCAAGGTAGGCTAGGTACCTTCTCAGCAGCCTGTGTTAAGTCCTCTGCACACCAAATGGATAAAGATGTTTCCCCATGTTAAGTCTCTCAGACTTAAGTCTTTCAGGCTTAAGCCCTACAAACAAGGAGATGTCACCACACATTAGCATTTTACACTGTCCAGCTCAGTACCTGATATTTACAGGTCATCACTCATCCTAAGTTTCTCAAAGCCATATGAAATCACCTCAGCTGGTTGTCTGGACTCCATTATGGCAGCCAAGCACCTGAAATTGCTTGGAATTGTTCTACTACACTGTAGCTGGCAGTGTGTTTTATTGTGTACAATCCATCACTACAGAGCATTCCTGACTACAGAGAAGTTGACACCGCTAATTTTTAGCTACCTCATATCAGATGAGAAGGATCTGGGCGTAAATCTTTATCTAGTGTTTTCTTTAATGCACAATGCTAGGTGTGTTGTTGAATGGGTTATTCTGAAAAACTGTTAGCTTCTACCATGATCTTTTTCTTGGTATAGCCCAAGGAACCATGAAAACCCTTCAAGAGCAGGTGAGCATGTTATCTCATGGCCCTGTTACAATATTAAGGTTTCCAGGTCTGCACTTTGATAAAAGTGTCAGACAAAGCAGAGTCCCAAATACCTTTTAAAGGCTGCTGGGACAGCCTGATGTTCAGGGACTGGTATTCTGGGATCATCACTAATAAATCAAAAATGTCAGGTCATTGTAACCGCTGTATCTGTCCACCTTCAGAATAACCCAATCTCCACATTGTTCATTACAGCACAGAGAAGCCACAGCAGATTCTTCTTAAGTATTGGACTGCAAAACCACATCATTTTCTTTAGTACTATACTCATCTGAGAATGCTCTCATGAATGTCCTTTAAGTGCTTCTCAATGGGGCCTGAGGCCTCTTCCTCTGTCAAACACAACTAATATGCATGTGCAACTCTTCATATAAGAAAATATAAGTGAACTGATCCTTTCTAATACATGCTGCTTAAGTAAAGAAAAGCAACAATGTTCATTTTAGATTCAAAACTCTTTAGGCATAGACCTTGAACTAAAATACTGGATACAAACAAATACAAGTTTTCCTGATGCTCAAGGAAAAATTATGCAAAAATTGTGTCTGCTTTTGCAAATTCTAAAAACTTTTTTTCTCTGCTTTAAGATTTTTGTGTCTTTAAAATGAACTTGAACATTTTTTCAAAAGCTTTATTTTTGCAAACAATCTGTCTAGTATATAGTCAATATAGATTTCTGACAAAAATAAATGTAATGACTACTGGTTTACAGTAAAAGCTGCATTTGTCACTTTTAAATCATCAAGACATAAATATACAGACAAATCATTAACAGGCAACAATTATCCTAGAAATCAAATCCTGGAAATCAAATTTGGCCTAAAGGCCAGAATAACTTAGAGTAGTATTCCTAGAAATGGAATTATAAGTAGCAGCACCTGACATTTGGCATACGAATTTGGCATACAGCTTACATGCCCTGCAAGATGTAGAATACATAATTCCACAATTATACTCCATAACAGAAAAACATCTACAAATAATTTTTAAATATCTTTCCCTTTGAAAGATTGAGACTGAAATCCCGTTTCCATTGAAGTCAGTGAGACTTGACTAAGGCCCAAATTTCATTCCAGTTGTTTTGATGTACCTGTCTGAGCACAGCTGAGTACAAAGACACAAGTTCTAATTCAAAGTAGTGCCGAGGCATGTTAGCTCAAGGTATGTACAAATGCTAAAAATTGGCTAAAACCTTTATTATCTTGAGGTTAATCTATCAAGAGATAAAAAAAAATCTTATTTAAATATGAGATATATGATAACAGAGTATTTGTCCTGTTAAGTGATGCACTGAAAAAGAAAATTTAAAAATCAAGACGACCCTTAGTTTCCACAGGGATTTCTGTGCAGTCGTCAGGATTGATACTGTGTTAAAGTATTAGTACAATTTTTCAAGCAGATTACTCTCAACATATTGCTTTGAAAAATTTAAAAAAGAAGAACAGATAGCAAATGTCATTTCTTTCATAGCTACAAAATGCAAACTCTAAGTGTTTTAACCTAATGAATAAATGAGTTTGTCCTTTATGTATAAAATATAGTTTGTGTTTGTTGCACAAGTTTTTTAATAATAGATGAATTTTAGGTTTGCTTCAACATATTCAATAAAGTGTGATTAATTTGGTTTTTCAAAAATGCAAACTAGACATTACTATATTACTTTGCAAAATGCACAGCTTGCAACATTATTGTCTCTGTGGGATCTTAAATTGAATTGTAAAATGTGTCTTATTTCCAGTTTGATTTATGTAAGAAATTTCAGTGGATAATGCCCTTTTTGAAGTTTCAGTGCTTTCTGCAAAGAAAAAATATACAACTAAAAATCATGACATAGCTTATTATAAATCACAGCAAAGTTTTATCCTTACATAATGTTCCATTTAAAAATCATATACTGATGCCACATACTATGTTCAATTCAGTGAATTAACTTTTTTTTGAAGTTTCGTATTATGACAGATTATATAACGCATTTTTGACATGTTCTGTGATTTTATTGCGATATTCTAAGTAATTACCAAATCTCTTTTTCTCTAAAAAAGCTTTCCTGTGCCCTGAGAATTAATCTATGATACCATTTAACTTGGCTTTTTGAAGTAAATATCACTAGATAAAAAGCCAGCTGGTTCTGAATAATGGGATACTTGAATGAATGTATTAGTGTTTGAAAATGAGAGTACAAATCTTTTAAAAAGATTAATTTCCATAAGAAAGATAGCTCACAGATCTACAAAAGAATAAATTCAAAACATAATAAACTGGCAGAAAGAGAGGTAGATTAAAGTAAAGGCAGCAGCACCTTGTTATTGCAGCTGTTGTATAGCAATGATTCTGTATCAATTACAACATTTGGTAGGTATGGGCAGCCTCTTCAAAGGTTTCAGTATAAAGCTTGAGCCTGGAATACACAGTACACCCTACGTAATAACTTGAGTGATTAATTTTTTTTCTTAACAGGACATAACTTTTGTTCCTAACAATTGAGTCTCTGGGAAGAGTTACAAAGACGCTTCTGACTTTAATGTGAAAAGCTAACATCAGTTTTGTTTTTTATTAAAGATTTGGATATGAATTTATCTTTATCATGAAAAGAGCTTGGCTTTATCACTGCACACAAATGCTGACATCAGCATGTAAACTGACTTTTGTTGTCCTATGGACTTTATTTTCAATATCCTGTTTCAAAATGTGTTTCCTTGAATGGGTCTAGGATTCTGTTCACACAATTACTTTGGCCAAATATTAATGAAAACGAAGTTTGCTGATGCCACTAAGTACCGTGGGTTTGCATAAAAAAAAATTCTAAGACTCAAGGAATTAAATCATATTGGGACAAACTTTAAAGTACATGGGGTTTTTGTTTGGTTGATTGGTTGTTTTCTGATGATGGGATTAATCTAGCTTCTATCAGATCTACACAAAGTTTTTCACTGCTAGGTGTGGAAGTCCACACACTGGGTAATCTAGTGAGTGTGCCAAGAAACACAGTATCCTTGAAAGATGTTATAAAGCATTATATTAGTAAAGTGCAGGGAATTTCACCTGCCAAAGCCAAAAAAACAAACGGCAAGACTTTTTTCTATGGTAACAGCCACAAAGTGCTGAAAATGCTAGTACCAATGTAATTTAGATAACAAAAGTTAGAAGTTCCAAAATAATGGTTTTTTCTTGCAAAACTGCTGGAGAGCAGGTTTAGCAGGACCATGGGGACTTGTGTGTCCAGACCATCCCAGTGCAGCTAGGTCTAATGGGCATATGAAACACAACTGCAGAAATTTCTATCTTGTTTCTGTCTGTTTTCAAGTGATCAGAAACAGATATTCTGGCGTTATCTTAATGACAAATTTTAACTCCTTCCTCCAAAGCTTAAAAGCATTACAACAAATGAAAATATTTGAATACTGAAAGATATGTCTCTCCTGACTTGCCCTCTGTGGAAGCTGCTGTTGAAACCCAGACCAACGAATAACGGCCTGAGGGCAGACATGAAAGAAAGATATTTTAGACAAAAACTTTAGCTTAAAATTTTACAAAGTTAAAACAGTTATTACTAAAGACACAGCCTATATATAAACCATACTATATATACATATCTGCATATTCTTATATATACATGTAAAAGATAAGATCCAACATATTTTTTTTAAGCACCCTAACAGAAAAGTTACCTGGAACATTGCAATTTAAAACACATTTGTAACGTAAAAGTTGTAGAAACATTCAGTACCATGTCCTGAACTTCCATTTTGTTCTAATATTTTTTCAGTTCAATTCAGCAATATTTTGGTTTATATCTTGCCTGATACTATACTTTTATAGATTTATTATATACATTACATATTTTTTAATACATTTATATTTTCCACATCACTAAACCAAAGCATTTCTAATTCCAGTGCTTTCAAATGAACGTATTTCAAAATTTCTTTTGCATTCCATATTTTGCAATTTTGGCACATCGCCACAAGTGGAACAAATGCAGATCCTGAAATGTCAACATTTCACATGGAATGGATATTCAAGTGTTCCTAACATGCAATGTGCTTCCAGTGACTATAAACAGACAGTGATGGAGGCTACAAGTCTAAACCACGGCAACTGCTTATAGGAATGCTATTCAAAACAATAGTTGCAGAATGGCAGCGAAAGTGGAAGTTTAGAATATGGCCACATGATCAAAGGCAATAATTAGTTAATAATTAGAGCTAATAATTAGTCCCTGATAGTTGAGCCAAAGTAAGTGGCCATGTTGTATGACAGAACCTGTTACCCTAAACTTCACCTATGCCAAGAACACACAGCGTGGTCAGCGGAACCCCATAAGGAAGAAATTATTAAGCCATGATAATTCACAGATTTTCATCCATATGCCCACCCCTCTTGTCAGGGATCATTAGAGAAATATTATACTGAATATGCAAACACATACGACACTTGCGTACACTAAAAATGTCAACTATACCATCCATGCTTTCTGTGCTATACGAATATTGCAAGGCACAGAAATGCCTGCTGCCCAGACAGATAAAGATAATGACAAACTTCAGTGAAAGAAGCACCAAGTCAAAAGACTAGAATTAGATCTGTGCAACAGCTGCGATGACTCATCTCGAAGATCATACCTTCCTCCATTATTTTAATTTGCTAAGTCAAATAAACTGCCAGACTCCCTTGTACACTTTGAGAACATTGCAGACCTCCACACAGGAATGAGCTTTCAGTGATTAAGAATAATTTGACCCAAGTAAATGAAACTAAAAACAAATCAGGGAAGTATTTCAAGATTAAGGAAAATGTCTATTGCAATGCAACTGAAAGGAGTTTAGACATTACAAATAATTTATCCTAGAATACAGTGACATTTACTATGAAAAGATGTTTCTTTTTAGTCTTTGTTAAAACTGGCTACAAAATGTTTACAGCAATTTTCTGAAAGCAACTCCAGATTCTTTTTTAATCATGCTACTTCAGGAAAGCTGCTTTTAGTTAAAATATAAAAATCATAGTTACAAGGTTTCTGCAAACATAACTGCCATTCCATTAAGGAAATGGCACAGCAAACAGTAAATAGTGGCCCCAAGGGAAATGTAAGTATTGATTTTATTACTATGTTGGTTGGATTGTATTTGCAATTGTCAACTCTAATTTTAGGCTGTGCATTAAGTATCCTCATAATAGCTTAAGGAAAAGAGCAAATATTAATTAGAACATATTGATAATGTTTTTATAAGTCTTAGATTTAGTGCTTACCAAGCACATATTTTGAAAAAATACAAACCTACTTCTTGCCTGTAAACATAGTTAATAAATGAATAGGCAGAAATCATAATTACATGGATTATATGATACTTTTGTGCATCAAGGCATCTGCTGGATGCACTAACTTAAAATTATAACTAAAATGAAGTGCAAAGATATTTATTATTGCATATGGTTATGTTATGGCAAATAAGGTTGAAGTCACTATTCAAATACAAAATGATCAGTACATAGATTGATTGTGACTTTGATGCCAACAATTGCTTTTGGATAGTCAGACTCTTATTCACCCTTTAGTCTTTGACTATACATGTCCACTACACACAGAACTGCAAATACTACCAAAGGTAATTCATGACCTTTTATTCTACTCTTTGATTAATTTAAAACGGTACTTACATAAACCCAAACTTATTATATGTTATCATTTGTTTCTGATAATATCCACATGTACATAACTAGCAGAAAAGACTCGTGACTCACTTTGGTATTGAGCTGCAAAAAGAAAATGCTAGCAGACAGATATGATTATCTAATAGAAATAAAGATTTAACTGCTGCTTCTTCAAAGTTTTGCAATCTTCCTATAGGAAATGAAAATATGGTAAGTATGTGGCGATGGTAATTTCAAACAATGCAAGACTGATTGGACAACTCACAGGAAAAGGATTTCCTATCCTTATGTACTTTGCATTTCAGTTTACAGTGTGACTTGCACAAAAAGTACACTACAAGTGCCAGCTGATTTAGCTGACACTTCAGAAAAATCTATTCCTGATAAATTTGTTTAATGTGTTAAATTTCTAAAGGTAGCTAAAAATAATTGTTTATGCCACCTACAGTGCATCAACTCTTGCAATCCTACCACCAATCATGATATCATCCATACTTCTTAAAAATCTCCGCTACAAATATGTGATGATTTCAGCACCTCAGTTTCGATTAGAGAAAAGAAAAATCCCCCTGTTCCCTCCAGCGGTGTGCCGTAATATCCCAAACTGGGTGAGTTCTCATGTGGCCAGGCAAGCTGGGGGACAGCTTCCAGCCCTGCCAGGGACCTGCTGCTTCTGGGGTGCAGCTGGCCGTTAAGAGGGGTTCGAAAGGTTTCTCCTATTTCCTGACAAATGACAAAGAGGAAAGGAAAGACCTTGCTGAATTTTTCCCTGCCCTTGCCCACACTACCCATACAACAGGGAGCACGCGCAGGGGCAGATCTGCTTCAAGGGCTGCAGAAGGGGCATATCTGAGGCTCAGTGGGCTCTCCTCTTCTCTCATAGCCATGGCAAGCCAAGCTCAAACGATACCACCAGCACTTTGCTCTCCACCAAAGCACAGCCTCTCGCAGAGCTGGTCTGGGAGCTGGGCAAGCAAAAGCTCTCCATACGTATCCTCTGCGTATTATACAACCTCTCAGCCTCTGCAGAAGCCTGCAGGTGAATAAACTGAAGCACGTTATGTTTGGCATGTATCAATGCACACAGATGTATAAAAAGTTCAAGGACCACATTTGTTATGCATGTATTTATACCTTCTTTCCTCCCAGGGGACATCAAGATCTTAATCAAAAGTCTAAGTAACACTGAGGTGGTGCAGAGCGGATTGTTCGTGAGTCACTTGATAAAAGTAAATTTCACTATTCATACTGGTTACTAAAATTTGTGGCTATTAATTTACTGAGCTGTTATTTATATCATACAGCTATATATTTGCTACCAAACATTTAAAGTAAACACAAATACTACACAAATAAAATATTAAACCTAAATTACAGGTTTTAATTTATAAGCATGTACATTTCTCTGACACAGTATAGAAGGGGTTCAGCAATATGAGTACAGAATGTCTGTAAGAAAAATAAAATGCGAACTTCTTAATTCTGTAAATCTGAGTGCAATGAGCCCTGGTTAAACTATTTTATTACACAGGATTTTACACTTTAAGCAAATGCAATATTCTTAATATAACAATTTCGGAATATACATGTAACAATCAGTACCCAAACTTCCTAGACAGGCACTGGAATATGGCTGAAACGGTTTATTTCAATATTATTTCAATACCGCTTTTTAAAATAATACAGTTGTGTAAATGATGACATTACGTGATTATTTGAAATCCCTTCTAAAGAAATTTTGCTTCTGTTATTATTGTCTAACAAGACCACCACATTGCATCATTTAACAGGCCTGAGCAGGCAGGCAACAGAAACAAAAAAAAATATCTCTTTGACTGCAAATCTCTTTGTGTATTAAGCAAGCAAAACCATGTAACTTCATGTTTCCTCTGAAGTGTTTAAGCAACAGTAACTGTATACTGTTCCTCAAAGGAAAATTCACTCTGCCTGTTTCAATTATGCCAGAAGTCATTAACAATATTTATTCTTGTTAAAAAGTTGAATTATAGTGGGAGAATCTGTAATCTCCTTTTTTATTTCAGAAGTGCATAGAATCATTCTACGGGAGATTATTTTTTATTTTCTATAACAAGAGAAAAGGTAAGTGAATTCCAGTGTAACTTGAATCTGAGAAAAAAACAAGCAAACAAAATGAAAGAGACTTACATCATATTTTACTGAAGTAGCATAAACAGAGTCATTGACAGTGTTACACAGGGCAAATGCTTCATTTTTTAGATAGTCAAAAGTAAAAGTGTTTACTCTCAGACAAATCTCTATTGTGGTGATGGGGAATGCATTGCCACTAAAAAAAAAAAGCTTCAAATCTAATCTTTCCCTTGTAGACCCTGCCAAAAGGGGTGATCTGCTGCTCACAGTCACATACAGAAATCTACCTTCTACCTCTGCTAATACACCTTTTTGCCAGTACAAGATAGCGGTGATGAGGCTGCTAATTTTATCCCAGGGAAACCGGGACATATTCTTGCAAAAAGCTGAAATTAAAGGCAGTTGTTAATTTAAGTGAGGAGGTTAAAGCATTCCAAAATACACACTGCTTGGCTCATAGGAATTTGGAATGCCTTACGTAAATAGCTCTAGCTGGTGACCATTTTCTATGGCTCAACAAGCTGCTTAGAAAAATGGTTCATGCTGAGTCTTAGAACCACTAGTAAATTAAACAACATAAAAAGGGAGGGGAAAAAAAGTTTACTACTTGATTAACACAAGAGCCCAGAAGGAAGTTTAAAAATAATGCAAAACAAAATCCCTGCTGTATGGAGGAAAAAAATTCTGCACGTTATCATATGAAGCTCTAATTTTATTTCAGCACATAAACAGAATACTCTGAACAGAGATTTATGTGAATATGTAGGAGTCAGAAGGGTTTGATACACAAACCTTCCGAAAGAAACTCTGAATTTCTTTTCTGTGAATCAGTTTATCGTATCACAGATGGCAGCTCAGGAGGGGAAATGAGTTCTACAGACTCACCACCCACCGGTAGGGGAAGGGAGGGAGCAGACACTGCGGCCAGTTTTGACCCTACCCCCTAGAATACCAGACAGAATTGCTTCAAGTCACAATTTCCTTCTTACGCTGCTCCCAGGGCAGCATGCAATTATGTACTGCAACTGGCTTAGGGCAGGCTGGGTCCACAATTAGTCCCTTGACCTTGCTGAGACTAACAGTGTGAGTAAGGTGAGCATGACATATCTCTCTCTCAAAATTCTCAATTATTTAATGCAACTAATGTAACAGTAATTTCCCTGCATCTTTGAAAAAAAAAAAATTTGCTCGCGATCATAAAAAGGGACTTGCCTATAAACTCAACTAAAAGGTCAAAATGATAGTTTTAATTCAAAGTTTCCATAGCTTTCTCGATAAAATGAGTATGAATATAGATTGTCTCTTTATTCCTGCTTTCCATTAAAAAGCATAGGATTTTCTTCTACTTTCTGTAATAGGTTTATTAGTTATAGCTCTATTACAACAATACTCAAGAAAGTCCCATTCATATCATAGACAATTATCTGTGATAAAGCTCATGGCAGAAGCTGTAGATGGAATAAATGCTGACATGGGTACATTAATGCACATGCCACTCACATCGTGTCAGGTACAGCTACCCCTTAGGTTTGAAGATACAAATACTCCTTTCAGCACTTTGGCATATCTCAAGTAATTAGAAGCCATCTGCTGAAATCTTCTACGTTCAGTCTCAAACAGCCATCTTGAAATGGTTGGGGCTTGATGTCATGCTGGAGGGCATACCTTTCCCTCCACGCTCAAGCTGAAAGAGGCCTCAGACAGTGAGTAAGAATGAGATCATGCAGAGAAAAAACACACCACCAGGAGTTTGACCTAGGCTGCTCAATTAATTGTCAGTGAGTTAAAACAATGCAAATTCATTGAACAAACAAATACAAATCCAAATTAAAGATGGAACATAATCCTAATACAAATCCTAAATTAAAGATGAAACATAGGTCAGTTTGGGACTCAGTCATAGATTAAATAATCTGTAATAGCCAATTAAAATAGAATATCAGGAACAAGTGAGGCAGGGAGAGAGGGCTCAGTTAACCACAGAGTGATCAGAATGTGTTTCTACTCATCTCGTAGCCAAGACGCAACATACACCTACTGCATACAACTAATGGGCACAGAAGCTGGTATCCATGGTTGCAGAGGAAAACTTTCCAGGACAACATTAAAATACCATTGCAAACCAGAACTCCATGAAAAGTCACTATTCTAATCTTCCAGTCGGAGAAGCCACATAAGTGGGGTGGGAACCTTTCTCGAACACCTGTCTTCCATGAGTAGTAGAAAAAACTGATTGCTCTTCACTACCAAAAAGGTCACTTTATGAGACAGACATAAACATAAGGAACAAAATATGTCACAGTAATATACTTTGAATGATTAAAAATGCTGAGAGGTAAAACTGTTTTGACCATGTGATCAGTTCAGTGATTTTTTCTGTAAGATGTACACAATATCATAAAGAATGGGAGTTATTTTGATAGAATAGGAGCATACAATAAATTATAAATGGAGAAAATCCCCAATCATAAAGTTGAAGAACATTTCTGAGTGCACAATATTAATGGAGATCAAAAAGGCAACTAACCCATGTGTAATACATGAGTAGTGAGAAGTAACCTCCAGAACTTCCATGTAAATCAGTTAGTTATATAGCACACTGGGTCAAGGTTTAGTGAAGCAACTTCTCAAAACCATAAAAATCACTTATTGGAACAGCTGACTCTACTGCATGTATGATGAGAAGATGCTCTTTAGTAATGCTAAGTAATTTAAGATGTTGCTTTGGCCAGTGACTATAGTTGGCTGATCAAAAGCAATCACAACAATGTAATTTAGAGAGCTCTCATACGACAGGTGTCATAGTGCGGCCCTAAAAAAGCACATTATAAAGTCCCTGAATCAACTTCATTTCAAAGGACAAAAAGTGAGTCATGCCAATCTTATAAAGCCTAGATTCCTTCCTACACCACCTCTGCTACTCTGAGCAGAACACTGAAAAGCAGAGTCAATGCATACAAGGATCATGTATGGTCTGGAGAACAGAGATGCTTCAGAAGCTGATGTCTCAAAGAGCTTTGATCAAGAATTGAAGTATGTGTATTGCAAATATCAAAGTACAGATTATTTAGTGTAACGAAAAATGAAAATATTGAAGACTATGCCAGTTATTTTTTACTCAGGATGAAGCAAATTAATCACTCCTGAAATATGAAAGGACAACATGGTATAATTACTCTTTCCGCAATCCACATAGCATTTTTTATATGATTTTGAGGATAAAGTTCTCAGAAATACAGAAAATTATAAGAACAATTGGGGGGATTTTGCAAATGACTATTGGGTGAAATTCACTTCTTACAAGAGTTTATGATTGTAAAGGACTCTGCCTAGTTACCAAAATTTAATACAATTATCTAGAAGTCCTTAGTCCATGCAGCTTTGTGCTGATATCCTTGAGTAGAAATCCTGCAGGCACACTACCCTCCACCTGTTCAAGATAAATTTCTTAACTATAGAGATCCTACAACAGGTACACTTTCACTTATTCAAATCACTGCAGTCATACCCCAACAGTGTCCATGGCACATGTCATGGTTTGGGCTATATTACAATACTATTTTGTGAAGCCAGTAATATTTCTATCTTTTCTTCACAGAACGATTAATCACATGTTTCAAGTGGTTTCTCTGGGTAATGCAAATTTGCTGCTTGTGACCACAAAAGTATCAGTTAAGCCCTGGCTGAATCTCCTCCAGCTCTCCCCGTCTCTGTCCATACTGCATCAACATAGCTTCCCACATAAGTAAAGGTCTAGAAGAACGCCTGACAATGTAAGAAACCTAAAGACATTCAGAGGGTGACAGAGAAGCCATAGGTGTTAAACACTTTCCATAAGTCCCCCTATCCACCGGAGCCAATATCAGGAGCCACCAAGTTGAAGCTCACTAGCTGGAGAACACAAAAGCCAGGAAGCCCCAGGAGACAAGTCTTCAACAGGCAAACGGGATCCACCGTTAGGCAGTATTATTCAAAGTCCCGAAAAAGAGCACAAACACACACTCATTGCCTCTGGAGTTTGGTCAGTAGCTCCAACCACAATAAAGAAAAAAACTAAACATCCACTAAAATTGCCTTAACTATGAAGTTCTGTAATTAAAAGCGAAATCAAATAGAGAAACGAGGAGCAGATGTTGGTTTTATTTCTGTATGTTGACTTTATTAAGGAAACATTTCCCCATTCCCCTCCCCCAGGACATCCTTTTCTTTCATTTATTTGCTATGTTTCCTATTATTTTCTTTTCCCACTATATAACCATAACCTTCATCACTACAATGAAGTCATTTATGTCTAAATTCTTGTTGCACTTGGGATTTTTCTTTATGTGTTTTGTAATTGTTGTAGTTGATTTATAACTTTTATGTCTCAGATGTAAAATGGAAGTAGAATACAACCTTTTTTACTCTACTCTTATTAACACCTGTAAGAACACAAGAGATATACAAAAATAATCTATTTTTTTCTTCATAAAAGAACTCCTTCTCTAATTACTTTGTTTTAGAAAGCTACTGAAGATCTCCCCTGATATGAATTAAACCAGCACCCAGTTGGTGCTTTATTATCTCTTCAACAAAATGATTTATTGTGTGTAGTCTGAAAGCAAAAGAGGAGGAAAATTACATTTTCTGTACCAGTAGCAGTAGCCCTATCACTTGCTCTATATTATTCTTCGAAGATTACAATGACCAATATTGTAATGATACCAGAAATAGTTAACTCTAACAAAGCTGCTTATACAAAAGCAGTGACAACTGAGATCATTGTACCTCATGATGATTTAACCTTAGATGTTAAATCTTATGTTTCTTACCTCAGCATGACCTGCTATAATGTTCAATTTTCAATTTATCTTCTACCCCAGTGGCTGGACATAACTAATTTTTAAAAAAATATTTTTAAGGTTTCAAATGAAGAAAGATTAATTAAGTAGGAAAAGACAAAAAAATGCAAGAAAAATATGTCAAGAAGAGAAAGTCGCAAATCCTTCATGTGTGTCTAAGCTATAAATAATAAACTAATTTTGAGATTATTTATTTTGTATATCAATGAGAATTTAATGCTTTGTTTTTATACATTGATTAAAAAGGCAAGACTATTAGTGCTTATAGAGGAAGTGCTGTAAACGGGCAAAAGAAATTTCTATTAAGCTGCATACCTGAAAACAAATATACAACATACATATATATGTACGTGCACAGCAGATAAAATACTGGAAATGCAAAATGCCATGGTGAAAAAGATTACAGTGATGGTGCTGCAAGTGCAGGAAGTAGTTTATCTTCCAAACTCACGGCACCTTTGTAGCACCACAAACCCCTTCAACATGGGAGTAAGAAACTACACAGCTTCCTCCAGCAGTGATGCCAGTAGAATATGCTGAATGGGAAAGCCAAGTACAGCTCTTTCCCTACGCTCTTCAGCAGTTCCAAGGAAGCTGGATGAAAATCAGTATTAGCAGAACACAGCTGCAACGCATCCATAAAGTTCCAGAAGAACATTTCTGTGAAGCTGGCTGGGCTACCTCTTGTGGGGAACTATTAAACAACTGGGATTTCTTTTTATTTGGATGAGGTAATTCTGATATTCAATGATAAGAGAGACAAAGAAGGGAAACACATCACATTGTTAACAGAGATGATGTTTGTTGGTACAAACTTGGGATGATCTACATCATGATCAGTCATAAGTATTGCTAGAAAAATCTTTTACGCCAAGTCATAATCATCATGATTTATCTTCTTTCTCATTATAAATTGGTTCTATTTAGACAAGGCTGAGAGCAACTGAAATAACGTTAAAACAGATGAGACACCACACAATCTTATCATTATCTAAAAATTGATTATTAGTTGCACCAATCATGTTACTAATTCTGGATATTACAGAAAGAAAAATGTTTTAAAGTAGCATTTATACACACATGCATTAAGGCAAGGAAGAAATTTTGAAATATTAGCTCTGTTTTGGAAAACATCCCTGTTTACTGTCTTATTAGTGATACTGTTTTTCCCTGAGACAGGGAAACTGTGTTGTTACAGGCAACTGCAAGCACTGGAGGTCTATTCAGTTGCCTGCACATAGGAATCTGCTGTCATTTCAGGTGCCCTGTGATATCTGATGTATCCCCACAGGGCTTACAAATATAACAGAGCACCTAGATGCATATGATCTCTGCCATTCAGGAGTGGAAGCTGGAAGCCAAGTGCCATGCCCGAGGGCATCCCAAACCGTACAAGATACCTGTACTGAATCAAGTTGCTGATGTCTTTCTTGCTGGAAGCACATTCGTAACAGTGAATTGTCAGATAGTAGAAATCTGCTTAGCAATCTGCATAATGCTTACCTAAAAAAGCCTGAGTGGAAAACCACTTCCTTCTCGCAATCTTTAGAGAAACTTCATAGCACTGTCCAGAAAAGTGTGATTTATACCCTGTAATCTTAAACTAATAAAAAATCATACTTTAGTCTATGAGTGCTTGCTCATTCAAGCTTACACATAATTTAGGGTTTTTAAATACATATAACCTAGAATAAAGTAGAAACACCCTTCTTTTTAGTAAAGCTAGGTAGAGTTAAAAAATAAAATTATATACTTCGGATGTGAGACACTGGAGTATACTCAAATACAATTTTAACAATGTTATGTCCTATAATGAGTTGACCTTCTATTCTCCTTAACCCTTTTTTTCATCAAAGCCACCTACACCCACTTTGCCTTCTGTTTCTCTAATCTGCAATTATTTATGTTTTCTTCATGCTGCTCTATCCGCCATGGGAGCAAAATTGTATTTGGTGAAATATAGAGCTAATTATACCATGAACCCAACAACAAAAAGACAGAGCAGATGTTACTTCAGACGTGCTAACAGTCCCTATGCTTAATGCACACATAGTGAAGGACTGAACACAGCATTTGAAAAAAAATGTGATGGGCTTAAACATGTGGAAAGAAATTAGCACAAAACTCAAACAGAATGACATACTTAATAGGCTCTAAAACATTTATTCAGTGATCATATTCAGCATTGATTTTACTTTAATTCAATACATATGTGAGGCTATACGTGGGGTCAAATATAGAGTATTAGGTAATTGTGCTCAGTTTCTTCTGATCTCAGCACCCAGTTTCTTCAGGATCCCTTCTATCTGTCCATCAGCAACTCCAGTTCTAGTATGAAATTTGTCCAGCTCTTTATCTACCTGAACACTTCCCAAAACACAGGAACTAGTTCTAAGAATAATTGTATAAGACAGAACAATTTTAAAAAGTGCTTTCTAGTGTTTTCTTTCCAAAATCAGTAGAAAACAGACCTGAATAATGCAGAAACATCAGACACTAGTTAAAAACACAGTTTGCTCTATTTTGTTTTAAATTAGCTTGTTGTGGTTATTTCAAATGTAGGAACCATATGGGTGACTCTACACCAGTTGTCAAGCCCATGAACAGGTCCTGCTGCATTTAGTAGTACAGGTGTAGCTTCAAAATGCAACTGTGGGAAGACTCGATACAAACATAGACTTTTAATACTCATAAGTGTCAATAAACGTACCAGGCTCATATCTAGAATAACTGGGAGACAGTTTGGTGCTTTTTAGGAAGGATTTACTAGGATTAGAGTGGGACCTCTCAGCAGCTTAGAGTAGTCTCTGCAAGTAGGGGACTACCGAGAGCATGGTAGTCCCCCTCTCTTAGTACCAGACTTCCACAAGACTATTAGTTCTCTTCCTCTGCCATATGCTAACTACTTCAAAACTAAAAATAAGTCTACAGATCATGGAACTGAACAGAAAATTGCAACATTTCCCTTTCCTCTATTGCCTACCTTTACCACTTTCCTGAGTAGAACAGTCACACAAGTTGGAAGTGATTTAGGATAACCTGCAGATCTTCACGTCAGGCATAACTCCTGTAATTCCCATTATTTTCTATACACTAATACAATCTAGAGAACAAGTCTTATGAGGAGTGGCTGAGGGAACTGGGGTTGTTTAGCCTGGAGAAAAGGAGGTTCGTGGGAGACCTTATTGCTCTCCACAATTACTTGAAAGGAGGTTGTAGCGAGGTGGGGGTTGTCTTTCCTCCCAAGTTACAAGCAATAGGACCAGAGGAAATGACCTCAAGTTACACAAGGTGAGGTTTAGATTGGATGTTACAAAAAATTTCTTCACGGAAAGGGTTGTCAAGCACTGGAACAGGTTGCCCAGGGAAGTGGTGGAATCGCCATCCCAGAAGATATTTAAAAGACAGGTAGATATAGTGCTGAGGGACATGGTTTAGTGGTGGTTTTGGCAGTGTTAGGTTGATGGTTGGACTCCATGATCTTAAAAGTCCCTTCCAACCTACATGATTGATTCTATGATTCTATGAGTATAAATTTGCCATGTACCCTCTCACCTCACTGAAGAGGAGTCTAGTGACTCCTCTGAGTTGCTAAACTGTTCTATAATAAAAGTGAAATAAAATTCATTCAGTAAATACATGGTACTTTACAGGAAGATATAAAGATAGTCCACCATCAGTCAGGCTTCAATAGAAAAACTGAGATAACTAAAACAGAATTCAGCAAACACAAATTTGAATTATTAGCTGCAGGAGCTCTAATTGCAATATCATGATAAATCACTTTTCACAGATGTGATGTACCAAATCTAAAAGGGCACTTTCCACTTCACTAAAATACACATTATTACCACACAACTAGTTCAACTCTGCTACAAATGGAAAAAAAAAGATTAAAAAGGTGTGATCTTAAATTCAACTTTGAAAGGATAGTGCCTGAATAAAAGATATCTGCCCATTTATAAATCTTGAGAAAAAGAACTCTGGTAAGAGATATCTATGATAATACAGAATTTCAAATAACTGGTTAAAAACATGCATTACCAGACTAATCGCAGTACTCTAAAAAGGAACATGTCTTTAACAGCAATCATCACAGTATGAAATCAACTCTGAGCTTATTATATTTGGCTGAATAATCTAAAATTGTAGAATTAAAAATAATTATTGATAAAAGATAAGACATAAAACCTCCCTAGCTGTTTGAATCTAAGAATATCAGGGGATGGAATGAATGTTGAATTTATGTTGTGGAAAATTGGTCCCAAGTTGGTTTTACACTTCATCAGAAAGCACTTTTGTCTTGTATGCAAACAGTTAATGAAGCATACCAAAACTGCAACTTTTTTGCTAGTGCTGGTGTGGTAAGATTCGCAGCATATTCCATAGCTTGCAGAATATTTAAGAAACATTATAGATTTTTCATTTATTCTCCTTTGGTTATAATGCAGAATCCTATAATTTTAAATAAGGTTCCTTCTTGCATTTTCAAGTATTGTTATATATAGCTAGTAGTTGCAGATATAGTAGAGCCTTTCATTCCTAAAGCATTGCCTTTTGTTCCTTTACAGAATGTTTTCAAGAAAAGATGCCACCACATTAACAACTGCTGCCCGAATAAATTCTAAGAATGTATGGATTCTTAACTACCTCTCATGATGGATATATGACTGATTTTAAAATGTTATAGTTACACCTATCTCTTTTCTTTTTTTTTTTTTTTTTTAGTTTTGTTTCAGCTATTCTCATAGTTGAAAACAAGAAACTAATTATTCCAAGGGGATAAGAGTTGTGTTATCATATCTTTTCTAGATAAAAAGGATAGGACAGCCTCTTTTATACCAAAACTGAAATAAACACATAGAGCAGGAAAGACTTTACAATATGTCGAACACTTGCCTTTAAAAGGACTTCCTTTTACACTGCAGTTTTATGACTTTGCATCAAGACTTTGTCTGCAGAATTATATCTGAGTATGGCAACCAGCTCCATTATCTCAACCATACACACTGTTACGATTAACTTTGGGAAATTAGTGGGGCTTACACAGCTGAACAAATGATTGGCAAACTCCAGTCAATCACCACATCAAAAAGAAAGTCCCAACTGCAAAGACAAACTGCATTAATGCTCTGCAGGAGGGGAACAAGCTGCCTAAAAACGGTGTAATGCAGGAACTGAATGTATTTATTTACTCAAGAATCACAAAAGCTGTTTTATCTGTGGAATCCAGCCTTTTAGCACTTGTCCTGTAAGGAAGCTCTGATCAGCAGACCAACATAGTAAAAGCTACTCATACAGATTATGTTGAATGCTCAGACTTCAGAAAATGGGTGTACACTGTCTTCTGTCATACATCCTCATTAATTAAGCCTATAAATTAAGGGCACAAAGTACAAATTTTTAGTGGCCCTTGCTAAAAATAAAAAAATAAAAATTATCTACCATTAAAAGCCTACAGGAAGATAAGTCCACCAAGTCTCAGATCGATGCGACAGGCTGGGGTACATTGCAACAATTACTGGCAGCAAACCCATCCAAATTATTAATATAATAGATGTTTTTGGTACTCTAGTTACAGTTAGGACTGCAAAGGTTCATAACATTTCAATTAAAAACAATCGGATGAGGTTTTCTCGGATGCCTTTTCTTAGGCTTGGGTGCCACTGAAGTAGATTTGAGATAAATAGATTAAATACAGAGTAGAGCTAAACCATCTTTCTTAACAGTTTTATAACAGATTCTTCATGTTTCTACAATATACGATAGCTGACATATAGCCATTCCATTTCTATTTTTTTAAATTATTTATCATGCCATGATATGCTGATATAAAAAATCCTTTTAAGCTTTTGCTAGATTTGCTTCTTTTTTTAGTACACACTTACACTATTTCACTTTGAGCAACACTTTTACACTCATCAGAGATTCTGCAAAGGTGGCCAGCCCAGAACGGTAACATCTTCCACCCCAAAGAAGTGTTTGGTAAAGTGTCATCTTACAGCAAGCTACTTCTGCCATAGACAACTGCAATCATATTTGAATTTGGATAGGGAACTTGTTGGACCTCATTAGCTAAGAAAGCTGGGCTTGATTAACATTTTATTACAAACCTTTCAAGAAAGCCCAGCTGCAGCAAAAAATGGAAGTGGTGATTCAGGAGACACCACTCACTCCCTCTGAGTCCATACTGAGGAACTGCTCCAGCATGGTGCGAAGGGACATCATGCTGCTGGTGGTGCTGTCTTTCAGATGAGATGTAAAACTGAGTTCTGACAACTTACAGTCATTAAATATCCCATGGCACTTTTCACAGGAGTACATGTGTTAACCCATATGTCCTGGCTATATTCCAAATGCATAATTGCATTCTGCCTACCTAAATTCCCTACGCAGTTTCAGTAGAATGCAGTACTTTTTATTCTCTTTCTCTCTTCTCTCCAACATTGCTCTTTAGCATTTATGCTCAGGTACAAGAAAAAGCCCAGATATACCACAATCTCTACCTTTTAGCTGGCTGACATAAAAGAATTGAAGGCAACTCAGATCTACAACGCAACACGCAGGAAGAAAGAGGGTGCCCAGAATTCAAGGGGGGGGGGGGGGGGGGGGGAAGGTGTGGAGCCGCCTAAGCTAGGCAGTACAGAAATATCAAGGACAAGAAAATTCTCAGAACTGTTATCTTTCTCAGCCTGGGTCTTAAGTACCCGGCAGTTTTGAAAAGTACCTCCATTGCTCTAGGTTGTGCAGTCCCAGACCTTCGTAGACTTGTAAAGGGATTAGCGGGCTTTTTAAGATTGTACTCTGGGACTTAGGTACTTAAATTGCCCTTAAACTCCCCATAAATTCCACTCCTGAAGACGGGCATCTACTCTGTTAAGTTAAAAACAAAAGAGTAATTTCAAGGTCTATTTCTATATTTTACATTTTAAATAGAGTGTAAAAACATTGATAAAGCACAGAAAGAGGTCCTAGATGAGAACCCTGGAGTATTCCCTGAGCATCCTAATTATTGAACCACACAGTAATTCCCTCTTTCTTTTCCAATAAATCTTGCACTCACTTCATCATAGCGGTCCCGATGCAGAAAGAGCGAAAAATACTTGGAGAGAACTCAGACTAGTTTCCACACTGCCAATTAACACGTTTTTCACAAGAGATGGGCAAAAGAGGTTTGAGTTACTCATGTTGTCTTTATTTCTTTAGCGATGCTCTATTGACTGGACCACTGTTTCTGAGCTGACACCACCTGATTTGGCGAAACTTACAGTGGCTCCTTGCTTTATGCCCAATGCTATACATCAGTAAGGGGGTGTGTTGAATTCAGCCTTACACATCACTGAAGGGAGGATTCTACCCGGTCTTTTGGCCTAAAACGGGGATTGTTCTACTTAGTGCAAAGTGGGGGCAATCTGGGGAAGATACAGTAATAAAATTCTTAATGTCAAGGGGACTTTGCTGATGAAATGGAATTATTCAGGGCCTTTCAGGTTAAAAAAAAAAAAAAAAAAAAAGAGCTTTCCCTCAGTGTTTTCTGTGCTTAACTTTTTACTAGAACTTACATGTAAGACCTTTCCAGATCCAGGTCTGAAACTGGTCTATCCGGATATATTTGTTCTTCTAAAATACATTTATTGGCCATTTCTCTTGCATATATTTATGTTTTTCTGCCAGTTAAAGAATAAATATAACAGATACTGACTAAATCAGTCCTGCTCAATCCTTTTCCTAGTACAGGACACAAAACTTAGCTATAAAGCGTTTAGATTCTAGATTCGCTTAACTGAAATTTTCACTTTAAGTGACCAGCTGCCTCAGATACCCTGTGTAGTCACACAATAGGTAATCAACTGTACATAGTAATTCACATATTCATTGGTACTAATTGTCCATTGGGGATGTCTATCTCTTTTTGAGCCCTGGATAACTGGATTCCTAACTTTAGCACCTCATGAAGTTAGATGGGTTAAACACGACCAACCACAAACACTTTTGATTTTCCCTTTTTTTGTGATAATCACCATTATATTCCTATCATTAAAGCAGTACAATCAGTGATGCAGAAGGACAACTGAAATGAGTTTTTGTTTTTTGGTGAAACTATCTATACTCGCATCTATTGTCTTACTCTGACCATTAACTCTAAATGGTTTTCAGTTGCATACAGAGTGAATCAAACATGTTTTCTTGTAGCCAAAATTGCAGACTATAATCGTATCAAGCGGCAGAGTCAAATGAGAGAGATGCCAACCTTCACATGAGGTTCAACTTGACTCACATCTTTCCTCTTCTGAACCAACCTGCTGCCATCTTTCTTCACTATTAAATTCACTGTATCTTGGGGGTTTTTTTTTGAGGACATACATTCAGGTCTTAGATTATATCGATAAGCTCTCAAAAAAACAAAAGAAGCCCAAAACAACCTCCATATACTTTGTGAGCATGACTGCATGAAATAAAGGCAGGTCTGATGGATGTTGAATTAATGTAAATGACATTTTGTAATATATAGCCCTGATTCTCCTTTCACTTATGCTGCTGTAAATCTGGAAAAAAAAAAACCACCCTCTATGGATTTTCATAAACTTACTCTGCTCAAAAGCTGATAAAGCTGAGAAAGACTCAAGTGTTCTTTATTTAAATATTGATTGTGCACTTAGGAAATTAAAATAGTTGTGATGCATATACTGAAAATAAATATAATTTTTAATATATATTAACTTCTGCAAGCTTATAGGCTTAGAGAGAATTCTAAGTAACTAGCTTGTCTGAAATGAAAACATGAATATTCCTAACAAAAGGGTTTTGTACTTGAGGGGATTAGAGGGCAGCAAGTAGCCTGGAAGCCTTTGGAATATTCTGCATAAAAACAGGTCATTTTTAATATAAAAAAAAACCCCTTTAATATAGAACAACAGATTGTGCTAAACTCGCAATCCCCTTTCTTCTTCTCCTTCTGACATGCAAACACCTGACACACAAAGGGAGTCACATTCAGAAGGAGATTATGATGCAATGATCTCGTTGTGAATGTTGCATTATGGTTTCAGCATCGCTGTAAGAGCTCCCCTGGCACTTGTGCTTACAGCAATTTGAATTTCTCTGGCAGCTAGGTATGATTTGTGACAGATTTCAGCCTTGCTCTTCATTGAGGGAGTACACTGCTTGAGGTATTTACCATGGAGACTGGAAAGAAGAAAACATAAAGAGGAACATTTGAGGTAGCTTTTTTTTTTTCTTTTTTCTTTTTTTTGGAAAGCATTGATTCTTTTTTTAGCAGTTGTTAAGTTATCCAAACCGGTTCTTTTCAGTGGCATCATTTTGTGCTTCTTATGAAAAGTTGTCTCACTATGCTGTTCTATTTGAAGGATTATTTCATTCATCATGGTAGTGAAACCCTGTTAATTTTAATGACTATTATGAATGCATATATCACTAGCCAAATGTTCCATGTAGAGTGCAAAGAATCTTTCAATTGATTGTACTGTAGTTTGTGGCATGAGTGGAAAGAAGTTTGCCTATACATTCTTTACGCATGAATTACACATCTAAACTTGTTTACATGGTTTGGAAAATCTTAAGCTGACAAAACACAATTACCTGTTTATCCTGGAAAATATCTTAAACTCGTCTGAAAAAGTAGACTTAGTTGGTAGGTTACATGTTTGGCACTAGATCCCCCAAAAGTTTGCTGAGTCAAAGCCTCTACATTTAGGGCAGAATAACCAGTTCCCAAAGCAGACTTGTGAAGATTGTTCTCAATATCTCTTCTGCCATAAAAGCAGTAATAAGTGTCCATACACAAAGTTTCTCTAAAACTTTTGGTCTGTGGACTAAATCTTATCTTGATTCCTTCCTTATTCCCATATGTAAGTATTGGAGGTAGTCCGCAGGGAATACAGACAGCTCCATAGCAAACGCTGCACTCTGAGCACAAGCATTCGGGGAACAATGACAACACGCTGGCTGGCTTTGGCGTGAACTGATGAATGAGAAATTTAATAGGGAGATATTGCACAGCCTACAAAGAGAAAACCTGCATTTAACAAAGGGTTGAGGTTGACCGGGTTTAGGCTAATAAAGCTTGTGCCTTATCCAGTAGAATGGATCCAAACTTCCATTCACATGTAAAAATAGCCTATCGATTAAAGCATATTTCTTCCTCTTTGGCCCTGTTTTTCAATTATTTTATTTGAGACAATAAGTTTGGCAAGTTCTTTTGTTAACACAGTTCCTGTTATTTTAAAAGCAACAGATTTTATGGCCCATGGTTATCATCTGATACTTAAAATATGTTCATGAAAGAATGCATAGGAGGTGTCAGGTGCACCCTTGGGAGGATAAGAATGTCCACATGGTCCCAGGTCTTCTACAAGTAGAAGTTTCTGTATGAATGAGTGAGAAATGTTCATTTGCAGGTGTTCTATATTCAAAAGGTACAGCATAAGATAAGATTTAAGGATTAACCCTCTGATCTGTCAAGCATCCTCAACTCAGGGTTCCAAATATGAAAAACAGATCTTCAAAATATTTTTTAAAAAATATATACTTAAACTTTGTTTTATATACAAAGACAGAATTTTAAGTATGTTTTTGTAACTATGCAAGGGTTTTTTTTGTTTACTTCATTTTTAAATATTATATGCACACAGTCTTTGGAAACTAGTGAAACATTGCAGATTTATTTAGAAAATACTATAGAGGATCTGGCATATCTTGGGTTTGTTATTGATCGCTAACTGAAAAAGTGGAGCTGTAATACATATTACATACAATTTCAAACAGAAGAGAAAACCATAATATGTTGTGGTGATTTATCAGCATCTACCCTTAAAAATACATGCCAACTACATTGTTAATAAACAATTAAAAAAAAAAGAAATAATAAACTAACAAACTCCAGCATCTTGGAATACTAAATGGAATCAAATAAAATATGTGGATTTATTTGACCTACCAACTATGACTGTTTCATTTTTTAATATGACTATCTCCTACGAAAATACACGTCACACACACAGGCTATTGAAAAACTGTTCAGTATGAAGGCAGCTTAAAGAAAATTAAAGATTGTATAAAGAAGTAGAAAAAAAAATGTAGAAAATATATAACTAGTGCTTTTTCTAAATTAAGATCACCAGTCTATTTAGAGACATGGAAGTGAAAAAGATCATTAATATATGACAGTACGTAACAGTAAGTTTGGCACAACTGTTAGTCCTTCTCACTACACAAGAATGTGAAAATATTCTATGAAACTGAGATACAACATATCAGCACATATCACTTTCTGGAAGAAACAGAATTACTTGTTTTAAAAATATTTATAATCATACAGATGGAAATAATTGAGAACAACAGTTTGTTTAAACCAGAACTTATCACTTAGTGTAGTAGTGGGGAAAAGCCCTCATTATATTAAATATAAGAAACAATTATACGAGATTAAAAACTTCTCGTTTTAGATTATAAATCATTGCTGACTGATGAAGACTAGTCAGGAACTATTCATGCACAGAAGAAGATGATTCTATATTTGTCCAATGTAATTTTCTTGAACTTTCCTCTGATGGGTGCTGTGACTGATAGGGTACCATGACAAATTCACAAGTCCACTCCAAAGTGGAAATGCTACATCACGCCAATACCTGAGCAACTGTTGTAACTGAGGAATGCTTTGAAGTATTTATACTGACATTACAAAAATGCCATTGTTATAAGGATATATCTTCTTAACATTTTAGTTATAACGCTTGAAATAATTTGATTATGTTGCTATTGTGCATTAAGAAAAATAGTCTTTACTTAAAAGTGATATATATAAATGTGGCATATAGCATACATTTATCTATTTTATTCATGTATAAATAGTCATTAATATTCATATTAATGCATATTTGTATCTTGCTATTCATATATAAAGCCTATAAACAAATATACTAATATATATTAGACTATGTATACACAAATAATGAACAGAAAATGATAAATTCATGCAGAATTTATCAAATACTTGAAACAAAACGTAAGTTACATTTGAGGGATAGAAAAAAATTAAAACAAACCAGGAACTATTTCTGTATACACAGTACTAATTAAGCCAGAGTATTTAAATGTAGTAATTGTACTCTCTCTCTCCCTCTCTTCTGTCTGTTTTTTTTTAAGCTTTGCAGAGAAAGAGCTACTGACTTATTCATTTCAGTTAGCAAGAAAATTCTCAACTTCCTTGGGTGCTTAAGTGCAAGAATATTTTAGACCCCATCTTTGCATATTACTTTATCTTTCAGTGGTAATTAACAGAGTCTTAATCTGGCTAATGTTAATGACCACTGTTCTTTCTTTAAATCCCAGTTAAACCAAGCTTATTAAGGGCCAATTAAAGGAAGTCTTATGTGATCTGAATAACACTAGGACCAATTTTTAACAGCTATAACTCTTTATTTTGGATGATGAGTGTGGAAAAAAAATCTTCTCATTATGGTCTTTGTCTGTTTTAAAATAAACTGTCAATGGCTATTGGGAAGGATGGAGAATCTTAAAAAAAGTCAGAGATATAGCTCAATTTAGTAAAATGCAGATTTTCTAAAAAGAATTAGCTATATCCTACTATTTTCACTCCTTTCCCTAAAAAAGGTAATATATTACTAATTTCCATTTCATTTTTTCCTAACGTTAGAGCACAAAAATGGAATGACACTTTGCAATAACTTTCCAAGTGGTAACACAACCTAGATCTGTATTAACTGCATACCATGGACAAAATAAAGAAAAAAATCGCTCAGCATTTGAATAGGACATGGAACATATCTACCTAAATATGAAAGAGTTAATAGGACTTTTTGGTTTGGGGACAGTCAGGTAGTTTTCTCACTGCTCAACTGAATACAGTTTTTGACTCTGGACTTTTGAAAGGCTTGTTGGTTCCACTTACGTCTCAGGTGACCCTTCTTCAGACACGTTGTTAAAAATTACATCCTACTATTTCTTATGTATCTAAGATTTCACCCATTGCTTAACTTCACCATTACTTCCCTTTCGTCTGGATGGAAGCAGTAACGCAATCTGACTATTGCTTCTAGCTATTAAACAAAATATTACTCTTACCACCACTGTCTAAAGTCCAAACACCCTAGAGCTAACCCCTGCTGCAGCAAGTCACTGCAGGACAGGTCCTTTGCGTACTCTGCAGCACATAACAGACCTAACTCCATGGCGACAACTCTTAAATTCTGCGGTAGCAGCTACAAAATCCATGGCAACATTAATTCATTATTGTCTCTAAAATACTCTTCATCCCATACTTTCCAACTCTGGCACAAACATATTCAGCAGTGAGTCATAGCAGAGAATATCACTGACGAAAAATTGATGGTTATTTTTAACAATAAATCCGGAATTATTTTTCTCTGTGCTCCCCAGATATTTTGGCTATAATAGCCCTCGGCCCCTGAAAGAGCGCTGCACAAATCATCTTTCTATCCTGATACCAGCACAGAAGAAAACTTGCATCTGGACTCCCCAGCTTTCCATGTCCCATTTGCTCCACTCTTCGTCAGGCTACTGAGCTCGCTTGCGTCGCATTCCATTTTCCATCTATCCAGTTACAAGCTAGACCTCAGCTTTAACATTTTGTGTCCTTGTTCCTGGCTCCACGAGACAATACAGCTGTATTGCAGCTGTGAACATAATTATAAAAACAAAACAAAATCCCTTTCAGAATCGAGAGTGGAATTTTGCAGAAAATGGTGCGGCTACAAGAGTACCAGGCTTTGCTCTACACAACTCATCTGATAAACCGACAGCTGTCAGCACCGGTGCAGCAATAGGAAAGTATACTATTTTCCCAAATTAATTATCAAGGGATGATGAGGGGAGTCAGAGGGGAAACGGAACACTGCAAAAATTGTATCACGCCACAGCAAAACAGGAAGAGGGCGGTGACATTATAAAGGAATATTCCAATACTCAAACAGGGATCAGCATACCATAGCCAAAAATTCAGTTCTGGGTGAGGTCACACCTATAGTTCTGGCCCCCCAAAACATTGGAAAATGCAAATAAAGTAAGTTTAATGCCATCCCCAGTCAGTCACATCTGTTAATTTGGCAAATCAGCTTTTCCATACAAAGATAAACAAAAGACAGGCGACCCTGAGTCTTAGCCTGTCCTGTATACATCCCCGTGCAAACCCCTCAACAACAGCAGTAAGACAGAAGAGCTTGCCAGTCACAAAAAGAAAAAAAAGGAGAAGGATGTTCAGAAGTATCCTTACCTAACCAGCACTTTCCCATCCTGATCCTTCTTTCCCTCTTGCTCTCTTTTTTCCTTAGTTCTCCTCCCCTCACCATTTCCCACCACTACCACTGTCACCGATCATTAGACGGCACTTTTGGATTTTAAGAAAGAGCTCTCTTCGTGCCTCTTACTCCAGTTAAGACTTCAGCTATACACCAAGGACTTCAATCCTGGATCAGAGAGGGTGAGACTCCAGGCGCTGTACTGGTACATCAGCCGTTCTGTCTGTGCCCCATGACACCTCCGATATGTGTGAGGATTACGGGTAAGGCCTGCAAATAACTTCAGTTTTACTGGCCCCTAGATTTTAAGTATATATATATATATATATATATATATATAATCACAATCGCACATGGAACATCTCATCTGCTTTGGCAGAAGTAGCTTAGTTGTGATTACCGCAAATAGCAAGTTATACAGGCAGGCTCCCTTGCAAACTCAGACCTGATGTGGAAGCAAGTGAGTACCTCTCCTGCCCCCTCCAATTTTACTTTTGTTTTTAATGAAAGATCTGTTTAAAAACCACATTTTCACAACTAAAGTCTTCAAGGGTCTACTGGGGAAGGGGGGGTGGAAAGACACCTGGCACTTTTCTGCCGTGATCATGGGAGCAACTTGCAGGACTTCAAGCATTTCAAGGTGTAGACTGTTTGCACATCACTGCACATGAGGACCTGGGCAAGTGAGATGACGCCCGTAAAGACCTGAACTTCCCTCTGCACATCTCTCATTTTTTTAAAGTCTCTCCAATGTGTTATCCTGGAGGAACAGTTAAGTGGCTGGGGGGGCGGGGAGAGGAGACAGAAAGCAAAGGCTCCAGTTTCTTTAAGAGGCCAGGACCAAGAGCCTGTGGTATTGAAAGGAACAAGGATCTCCTCCCTCCCATAAAACAAAGTAGGCTACAGAACTGTAGCAAACTGCGCATATACACCAAATTCTCCATTTTCCATGGTATTTAAATACTGTCTCAGAAAATGCATGGACTGCAAAACATTATTCTTTGCCATGTTTGTGACATCTGGCTAGCACTGCTGTACCAACAACTAACAAGTCCAGCCACACTTCAGCTGATTCCTGCAGGACCGCTTCTCTGCATTCTGTAGGATGATGCTCAGCGTCTACTCAATATCAGATCTCCGGTAGGTACCTACCCAGTCCTAGCTCAGCACTGGCCATCCAGCCTGGCTTTGTGCAGAACTAGAAATCAGAAATCATTGTTAATAGGCACGTTGGTGCACAGCCACCTGACTGGGGTCTGTGTGAGGCCAGGGTGGTCTCATCAAGGTTTACTGGTTAAGCTCTGAGTCATCATAAACTGACTATTTTCCAGTCCTTGAAGTAGCACAGTATCCATATGGCATAACACTTCACCCAAAAGTGACTAGGCATGTTTGGAAGAACACTACACAAAAAGATAAATTCTGCTATTGGAATCCATGGCATTGTTACTCCATAATCCACATTTGGGGATAAATAAAAAATTACCTGCCTTCTCTTTCATCTAAAGAAATTACTGCTAAATCTGATCTCCATACAAAAACAGTTGAAAAATCCTATATGTTTGCAACAATCTTGATGTCGTACATCTGTGGAAACAAAGTGAATGGGGACTCTGAAGACAGAATGAACCATATAAACATTATATGAATTCCAAAAGGACAGATAGTGGTTTCTCTATCATTAAGAAAAAACGTTGGACCTAATGTAATAGAAGTGTCTGTATAGGAGAAAAGAACCAAGCAATTCAAGGGAGAAGAGAGATTTAATACAACTATCCCTGATTCGAGGCTTGTGAAATTGCCTTAAAGAGACATGTAATGAAGGTTTCTGGTAAGTTCTGTAGAGTAGAAAGAAGATGTGTTATCATAGTATCACCTGCTTTCACCCCATGGGGTAAAAAACTAGATTAGACCTTCAGTCTATAGGTGGAAAAGACATGGATTTTTCTTTCAAAAACTCTCCTGTTCCTGACTTCCCACTTGCTAATTTAAACTTTTGGACAGATCTTTTTCTGTCCAGATCTGTTATTTGTCTGTGTCGTCACTCTCCCTCCGTGTAACTGGAGCATGGGAACTAGAGATGTCAGGTTGGGGTTTTTTTTTCCTAACGATGCTTCAGGACTGACTGAACAATTACTATTGGAGTCATGAAGGATTTTTTCCCCTTTGGAGCCTAATGGATTTTAAAGCACCTTGAAGTTTTAGTTCAATTGACAGGAAAATTTGGAAGTAATGCAAAGCCCTAGCTATTCCTTCTTAACTTTGGAAGACTGCTAGTAAGTGTATCACAACAATAAATGAAACACAGAATTTTGGTGGCAAACTTTTGCATCTGAAAAAGGCACAAAGCCTGTTGGTAACTTTTGCCTTGCTGTGGGAAGAAGGAAGGAGAGAGACACATTCAAAGGCCTTGAAAAGAAGAACTGAATCCTAGAACAAACTGGATTCTCCAAACTTTATTCCATCCTCTGGCGGGCCTTGTGTAGCTGGGGAGTCTGGGAAGATTTTCGTTGTTTCAGAAGCTTTCCAGTGTTAAGTTAATAAAACTGCAGCCTGCTGCTTAAATCCATTCCTGTGTCTGTCTTCATTCACTTGAGCATCCTAATCAAGTGTCCATTTAAATAGACTGGTGGCATTTTGAGATGCCAGCCACTCACATGAAGATGAAATCTTCCATTGTGGAGTAAAAACAGTTAGCTGCATAGATAAAATATTCATATATAAGAAATAGTACCGGCTAAACTCCTATCTATGACTCATTTCAAACTTAGTACACTTCATAGCAGAAGATGAATTACAGTGCTCCACAGAGGTAATCAGATACAGAGAGGGGGAGAAACAAACCACATAAACAAATACTTAATATGTAACTTTTAAGGCCTGATTTTCTGTCATCGAATTCTAAATACTAGCTTTAGAGAAGGAGACGTGCTAGAAAATTAATATCATAGGTAATCTATAGACCACTTTTGGCTAATTTAAAGCTCCAATGTGTATTTGTTTTCTGTATAAATTTCTTTCTTATTATTCTCAATAAGATACTCTCAGCACGATAAAAAGAAGGACATTACCAGCAGCGTTTTCAATCATGGGGGCTATATATTCAAGAGCAATCAATAAAAACCACACAGGGCCTGACAAACAACTAGTCAAAGGAATCATTTTTCTCAGATACTTAGCAGTATCCTTTTAAAGTAATTGCTTTTGGTCAATGTTACCCGTTATCATTTGGTCTGCTCTTTTTCCAAAATAGAATGGATGTCATTGCCATTAATATTTCAGCTGTCCATGTAGGTTTTCAAAGTGCATACTCCACAAAAAAGGAGGATTTTTGTTTCAACTTCAGTCAACTAACAAAGAATTCTAAAATGTTATAGAATAGGCAGTGTCATATTGTTGGAGCTAAAAGGTATTTTTAAAGAAAATGGTTACAGAATATAAGATATAGTCTGCCCTCCTCCTTGCTGCACACAAAATTGTTAACTCCAATAAAGACAAATAGAAACAACAGACTTTGGCCTAGTCAATCCATGCTAAAAAATAGCATTAACAGACAAATACGCTCAAAATGCCACCTAAAATAATGAAATGAACATTGATTCGTTATTATAGCTTGGTTTAGGAAATTTAAAGAAAATCCCACTACTGAAAAACCCTTGTGTTGCCTAACCCTGCCTGTGACAGCTGGGTAGTTGTTGCCTTGTGCCAACTGATCATTTAAAGATGTCCACAAGATACTGAAAATACCCGGCATAATCTGTAAGCATACAGCTGGGATACCAAATTAGATTAAGAAAGGCAAAGAACGGATCTTTTCGGTTGTAGTAAGGCCTCAGAAACTGTCTAGTTATGCTTTGTACTAAATGTTCTGGCACGCTGCCAAGGCACTTCCAAACATTTCTGAGTTCACTTTTCCACAGAACTCTTTTAAAAATCAATTAGTAGTGAAAGTCTTTCAAATGCAAGTGTTTTAAAATGTCAAGCTTGTATTTCTTTTTCTTTTCTTTTTTTTCCCCCCCTTGTTGTGCATCAGTGGCGGTAT
>CM030007.1:46601233-46725030 GCA_017639485.1 Pluvialis apricaria
TCCCAGGTAGCAGCTAGGATATGGGATGTGAGGGAGGAGATTAGGAAATGGGTAGAGGAGAATATGGAGACACAGGACACAAATCTATAGGAAACCAGGCTTTTCTAGCACCGCAGCTGTTGGAACAGCATGTTGTCCAACTACTTAGGCCATTGTACAACCAGAGTTGTATGGGGAAAGAAAACAGGAAAGAGAATTATTCCCTGATATACCACATTTATCAATTTCATACTATTCTGTTGTTTATTGTAGCTTTTTACCAGTATTGTCTGATACTGTATTAAATATATTCATCTGTAGTTCCCAAGATCACTCTTAGACTTCTTTGAAATTAATATGATCCCACATCAGCAAAGACATTTCCTGTCTCAGTTGGAACCAGATGTCTCTCATTCATTTCAATACTTAGGGAGGATTTAAGTGAATATATTGAGAAGTGTTATTATTTTAAATATAATGACCTTTAACAAATCTAATTTTACAGTAAATTCAGCAAAAGCAGATCCATAAAAAGACAAAAAGATGTGTGTGTGACAAGGCAGGAAAAGCAGCACAGTATAGCTTTGTGTATTTACTATGTGTATGTATAATTGCAAAGCACATCATGATGCAGGAGACCAATCTGTATGTTGCTTGTAAGAGGCACTGTAGAAGAGAAAGTTAATAAAATAGTTCAATTAAAGCTGTGTGCAGCAGTAATGGTCTCAAAACAATGCATTTTGAGGAGTCCTATATGAATATTTTGCACATCATTCACCAAATGGTGGGCATATCTTTTCATAAAGTGATTTCATATCTTCTGTGTTTTATATTGGTTGAGGTTTTGTTTGATTTGTTGTTTGATGATGATGATGATGATGATGATGATGATTATTATTAAGCTATTTCTAACAGCTTGTTATTCTGGTAACTAGAATAGATTTAGGAGTGGTAAAATTTTTCCTGCCATTAAAATTAATCTTTTTGCAGCAAAAGTATCTCTTAGAAATTGTTTTCTACTAGCTTTAGATTAATACGTAAAAGGGGAGGACTCTTCCACAATTGTTACTGAATTGCTCATTCTTTACTACTTTGACACTGAGCATCAGGCTTCAATTAAATCTACATGGGTATCTGCATGCAATATTTTGGAAAAGCCGTATGGTTTGTGTGGCCTGTCCTTGGATGAATCAAATAGCTGTCCCTGAAAACAGACACAGCTCACTCCTGTTTCCCTGTGCTAAGCAAATTCTCTGTCTGCCACATTTTTGTCATGAGCAAAGTCATGTTGATGTTAGTTGTTAACACAGTAGCTGATGTCAATATGGCATATAGAAGGTGGGAAATTTCTTTTTACAAAAATGGTGACAGCCTTATATTGATTTAATCGGAGTATCTTTGGTCTCTGCAATTATCATGCAATGTGGGAAACTGGATGCATTAATGATCCAAGAGTTCTCAGATACCCTTGAAAAAGAAGAATTTGTTAAAGATTTTATGCCATGTTGCCATATGATTTTTGAACGGGCTTAATTTCACTCATGTAAATATGAGAAGGTTGAATTAGCAAATAATCGTATGCATGGCAAGATGAATGAAGAATTAATAGAGGCAGCTCATTGTAGCCAACTCTCTGAAAGACTGCATAATTTATGCTAACTTCTAACTTTCAGTAAATAGCACAGAATCTGCATGGATTGAAGCTCCGAGGTGAAACTGGGAAACATCTTGCGTTTGAACTGTTTTGCTGATCCCTGTACCTCTCAAACCTGACTGTGACATGTTTCAGGAGATCAGAGGGTCTCTCAGGACAGGAACACAGTAATAGTGAAAGTTGCTAATTACCTCTGTATGATCTGGATAAATCTTTCTTTGGAGTGTGATGCTGAGACTAAATTTTTAGCTGTAATGTTGATGACTGCAGCAAATGGCAGCTAGTGAGGAAATGCACAACCAGTTGTCCTGATCTGCGTGCAGGTCCTGGTTCAAAGCGGTGTTGTCCAAGAGATACTTTGGACCAGTGACTGTAAGGAATATCACTGCAGGAGCAAGAAAAATAAACAAAAACCAAAAAGAAAATACAACAAAACCCCTCAAATACCCTTATAGTGTTTTAATTTCCAAAACTAGCAAATAAAAAAATAAAAAAGGAATCTCACTTAAAAGAAATTAAAAGGGGCAGAAAAAGGCTATATATGTACAGATACACTATGTTTAAAAATATTGTCTTGGAATCTTAGAAGAAGTACACATAACACCTCAAAAATATCCTGTTAAAGCAATGAAGAAAAAATAAAACCCAATAAAATCCAAGCCACTGTGAGTAAGGAGTGACTTGAAACGTAAAAAGACTATTCAAAATAACTATATATCATTCCAGGAGTGATATATTCTCATGCAAAGAATGAATGATTCATCATTCAAAGACCGGATGATGTCCTCTCTAAATAAGGAACTGTAGAAGAACATAAAATATGGCAAATCAAATAAAAATGCAGTTAGTTAAAAAAAAAAAAGATTTTAAGTAATTACTTGCTTGAGAATTAATAAGTAAATACAATTTAATAAATAAATCCTTTGGAAACACATAATGTACAGGAAGCTTCCAAGAAGCTGTTGGATGCAAGGCTAATAGATGGCCAAAATGTAAACGGTGTGCTTATAGACCACTTCTGGAGAAGACCAAACAAATTAATGAATTCTTGACATTTGTGTTTGCCATGGAGGAGCTGAAAAAGTTTGTTTAGCACAAAGGAAACCATCCTTATGGGAGGTGGTTCAAAAATCTGTGTCATATGAAAACATCTGTAGAAGATGTTTTTAACAGAACAACAAATGAACTGCTGTTCACAGATAACCAAGGCATCACCATATTCACCTTAGATCCCGAAAAGAACTCAAGGATGAAATATTTAACCATGAATTGTTCAAAACTGCCAGAGCAATGTGCAAATATGAGAGAAGAAGTCTGGGCAAGATCTGTGGAACTGCAGAGAAAAACATCTGGTGTCAGTGCTGGGCAGGCTGGTGGAGGGTCTCATAAAGAGCAGAGGTGGAAGTGGAAGTGGAAGAAGTGGAAGTGGAAGTGGAAGCAGACGTGGCCGGGCATTGGAAATCTATCAGTTTTCTAAAGGAATCACAAACATACAGGAGCTTGGGTAGGTATAACCAGATTTCCAAAAAGGCTTTTGTTAAATGCCCTCACCAAAGGCATTTAAAGGAGAGCTGGGATGATAATGGTCATGTGATAGATAAATAATTGTTAAAAGATTAGAACTTGAAAGATGAAATAAATTGCCAGTTTTCAGTTCTTCCAGTTTCTTAGCGTGGGAGGTCACAAGGAAGGATCTCTTTCATGGTCTGCGTAAATATCCACCCATAGATAACTGAGAAAAGGCAGAAATGACAAAATGTGACAAAGCATGCCGATGTTACTAACCCATTTAAAGCCAACAGGGAAGATCTACTGAAGAATTTTGCAGCACTGTGCGCGTGGTGCCTGGGCATGGTGTCCCGCTCTCTGGTGTGCAGCAGAGAGTGCAGAGTGGCACATTTCACAGGCAGAGTTAGTGCCCCAAGCAGAGGCGGCTCATGAACGAAGGGGAACATGCTGCCCCTCATCGGTCTGGGGGAGAGTGGGTTGCACACTGTAGACTCTGACAGTACTCTTCTGGAGGGGCATCAGGACATGCTAGGGTTGTCTTCTTTTTAAAGAAATAAAGATGTATGATGGTGTGGAAAGTAACTGATTATGGAAGATATCTGAGTTTTCTATACTAATCTGTGTTGACTTTGTGAAGTCAGATGATGATTTTGACCTTTGCAGAAGGCATCAAGAGTGAACATACAAGAAGGAATTCCAGCTGGAAGGGCTGGCAGCGAAGGGGAGAGAGGTTGAAGGGAGAGTGTTTTGTTGATGCAACGTGAAGGTAGAAGAAATTTGACAGTTACACAG
Organism: Pluvialis apricaria; assembly: GCA_017639485.1. Classification (NCBI taxonomy): domain Eukaryota; kingdom Metazoa; phylum Chordata; class Aves; order Charadriiformes; family Charadriidae; genus Pluvialis; species Pluvialis apricaria. The sequence goes on from CM030007.1 coordinate 46,605,168, forward strand.
CATATTAGAGATTAAGACAGACAAATGATGCTGGTTTTAGGAGAAGGAAAATGGAAGGATGCATTTAGTTAGATAGGTTCAAAATAAGATGTCTATGCCTTAAATACAGCCTGCTCCAGATTAGGAAATTGTGTCTCTGAAGGAGGCTAATAAATGATGGCTCTTAGCACTGGATCCACTAACTCTCCTCTCTGGCTATTTCAATCACATCAAGCACTTTTTTTTTGAGAATGTAGATGTGCTGAGAATTAGCATGTCTGCATATTAAGATTTTCTTCTTAAAATTCACAATAAGACTAGGGGTGAATATTGCTATACACATTTTATAGGTGATGAGTAACAATAAATTGGAGAGAGAGGCCAGGTGTTTTAAATGATTAACAGGACAGACACTATTAATCGGGGTGTGTGTGTGTGTGTGTGTGGTAGCTGCAGTTTAACTAGAAAAGCCAAAATTGCTCAGATCCTCAGCTCCAGACCGTGTTTTCAGTAATGGGATAAAGAAACTTGTTTCTCAAGAGCTTTACAGAATATGCCAGCTCTGGTGTAGCTTGTAGATTAGGCAACCTTGCAACCTAACTAATGAAATAAAGGAAGATTCTGATAACTGTTTCACCTATTAGTAATACTTTCCATTACTGCAAGAGCACATTTGAATTTTTAACTGGATAGAATAGGGTTAGATTTTTCCTTGAACCTATACAGGGCTGGAATTCAATTGCGCAGAAGTAGATGTCTGCATCTAAGTTTGTCATTGGTGACCCCCCATAGAGTCGTTGAAGAGATACAAGCCCTTTAGGGCATGCTATTTATTTCATCCTAAACTAGACATTTTCATTAGAGGAATCATGCTGTAGCATTTATTTCTCTGTTGACTCTACAGGATCCTGAAGTAACTAGTTCCTATCCAGCTTTCTATGTTGTAGATATCCGAAGTTACATCAAATTAAGCTCATTCTGAGTTATATCTCATGCACACAAGGTGCCCCAGGTGCTCCATTCTTGGTAATGGCCCATGAAGGAAGGTGAACTGGAAACTCATAACAGCTTTTCATCCACAGTGTGTGGAGGACTCTTTTGAACTGGGCACATATTCTACTGTGGTGGGTTGACCCTGGCTAGACGCGAGGTGCCCACCAAAGCTGCTGTATCACTCCTCTCCTCAGCTGGACAGGGAAGAGAAAATATAATGAAAGGCTCATGAGTTGAGATAAGGACAGAGAGAGATCACCAATTACCATCACGGGTAAACCAGACTTGATATGGGGAAAATTAATTTATTGCGAATCGAAATCAGAGTAGAGTAATGAGAAAATAAAAACTAAATCTTAAAACACCTTCCCCCCACCCCTCCCTTCTTCCAGGGCTCAACTTCGCTCCCAATTTCTCTACTTCCTCCCCCGCAGTGGCGCAGGGCGGGATAGGGAATGTTTGGTTCATCACACATAGGGAATGTAGTCAGCTCATCACACATCTCTGCCACTCCTTCCTCCTCAGGGGGAGGACTCCTCACACTCTTCCCCTGCTCCAGTGTGGGGTCCCTCCCATGGGAGACAGTGCTCCACAAACTTCTCCAACGTGGGTCCTTCCCATGTGCTGCAGTTCTTCACTAACTACTCCAACATGAGTCTTTCCACGGGATGCAGTCCTTCAGGAACAGACTGCTTCAGCATGGGTCCCCCATGGCGTCACGAGTCCTGCCAGCAAACCTGCTCCAGCGTGGGCTCCTCTCTCCGTGGGTCCACAGGTCCTGCCAGGAGCCTGCTTCAGTGTGGGCTTCCCACAGGGCCACAGCCTCCTTCGGGCATCCACCTGCTCTGGCATGGGGTCCTCCATGGGCTGCAGGTGGATATCTGCTCCACTGTTATCCTCCATGTGCTGCAGGGGGACAGCCTGCCTCACCATGGTCTTCACCACAGACTGCAGGGGAATGTCTGCTGTGGTGCCTGGAGCCACCTTCTCTCCTTCCTTCTTCACTGACCCTGGTGTCTGCAGACCTGTTGCCCTCATTCTCACTCCTCTCTCTGGCGCTGTTGTTGCACTGCAGGTTTTTTTCCCTCTTCTTAAATATGTTATCCCAGAGGCACCACCACTGTTGCTGTTGGGCTTGGCCTTGGTCAGTGATATGTCTGTCCTGGAGCCGGCTGGCATTGGCTTTGTTGGACATAGGGGAAGCTTCTAGCAGCTTCTCACAGAAGCCAGCCCTGTAGCCCCCCGTCTACCAAAACCTTGCCATGCAAACCCAGTACATCCACCTCCATTAAAAAGGCTGCTTAAGAAAAATTCTCTTGGTAAGCAACAAAGGAAAACAAATTTTAATGTTCAGAATTGCATCTTCTCTTCACTCTACCACTCACCATATTAGTGTTAAGGAAGTTCAGACCAAGATTCAGATGCCTTGTGTTTAAGCACTGCTGCCCTATGGTTGTTTTCTGATTGTCTGCAGGGACTCTTCACATTTTCTGTGAACGTATTACTGAAAAACTGTCCACTGTGAATCCATGAGTCCATCTCACCTTTCATGTCACATTTCTACTCACTTTCTTATCTGGTGAAAGAAAGAGGTATTGTTATGCCAGCAAAAATTAGATACGTTTGGACCATATTGTGTTATTCTCACCTTCAAAAATGGATTCATGCTGCTAAGGTTCCAAACTACAGTGTGTTTATAACACAGAGACCTCTTTAGTTAAACTAAAGATAAAAAGGAATATTCAGTCATTGTTACTGCATGTAAATACTGGTGTACTTATAACTGGTATACTTGAAGTACAGGTAAATTTTTCCGTGTGTCCTCATGAATTTCACTCTTTCTTGTAGCTGCTTCCAGGTCAGCCTTTCAAGGGGCCATGGTGAATTCTGTACGTAAAAATTTACCTAGATATTTTTAATGCTCTTTGTGGCTACTCTTGAGATTTATATCACGTCACAACTATCTCTGCAGTTTAAACAAACATACTGTAGAATTAAAGCCTAATGTATTAGGTATTTTTCTTGTAGACATAGAAGCCTTTATTTGGTAGGACAGTGAACTGGCGTTTAGGAGGCTGAGGTTAATTCTTGGCTTTTTTACAGAGTCTTCTCTGACTTTTGATATGTTACTTACAGAACGGTCCACAAGAAAGAGATGTAGATGGTGCATTATCTCTAAGTCTAGTGTAATATTTAGCCATAGAGATGGTTTCCTAGAGGAGAGAAATAGTTGCATGGAGGGTACCAGTGCAGATAAGCGGATTTCTCAATAGGATGCCCAAATCACCAATCTACAGGGGCTAAAACCGCATTTGTTTGTCTTAGCTTTGGAGATTATAGTGTATTTAGAACTGCTCAGTCCCTCACTCTAAGGTTTTAGAGCAGCTAGTATCACTGGGCTTTCAACGAGGAGGCGTCCTTTATCTATTGCAATGAAAATAACCAACGTGGTGCTAATAGTAAGTTAGTGAAATCCAGACATCTGCTTTCATTTACTTTATCCTGAGAAAGTTTTAACATTAGATGGTGAAGATGAGATTTCTTCTACATATTGACAATGGGGTACAGCACCACTTTCTTCACATTTCATGTCAATTAAATGTCACAGACTCCCCCATACACTGACTGTAAACCAGCAATAAGTAACCAGGGAGAGAGAATGAAACCAAAACTCCCACCCTCAAAGAAAGAGAAGCAGGGGAGTCTATACAGAAAAAAACCATCAGGTGCTTCAGGTAGCTGTGGGATTAGAAGCACACTTAGACTCAGTGGCAGGAAAATAGAAGTATGGTCCATTCTGTTCTCCTCCTAATAACTGATAATGCAATAATAAATACATAACAGTAGTAATAATATCAAGAATATGTGGCTGAGTGAAAATGAACTGAATAACTCAACTTCATTAGTGCAGCCTTATCCAGCAAGGTGCTAAGCACTCTCTTCTCTCACCTGGTGCATCTTGGAGGTTCAAGACCCGTTGATAGACACATATTCCAAAAGAACCATTCTATTCTAAAATACTCTAAGAACTTGAATGAAAGTAATTATGCAAGCTGCTGGAAGATAAACTCAATAAGAGACATGTTAGTATGTTCAATTGGGGCCATTTTTCTTTTTTTTTTTTTCTTAATTATTTTAAAAAAGAGAAGTATTGTACAATGTGCAGTAAATTGATAACGGCAAGCAGGGCATTCGTTGCAGGGCATTAAGGAAAGCAGGCAGCTGTAAAACTTTTGATCCACATATCTGACTCTACTGAAAAATGAGATAAAGTAAAAGTAAAACAATAAAAGTTATTAACAAATTAAGCTTTTTTTGAGAGGCGAATACCTGGATTTCCTCTTACAATAATTGGAGTCATGGCTCCACTGCACAATATAATACTCGTGGAGGAGGAGAAAGTGGGAGTTTTCATTTGAATGTTACCATGCAATGTAGTGTGCAGCATCGTCTGTATACTGTTTGCAAAGTCGTGTTAGTTGTGGATTATTGAGTTGTATTGTCTTCAGTGATTGTAACGTTTAAAAAGTACAGTGAAAGCTAGTTAGCAAGAGCAAGGACATACAGCATGTGCTTTTACGTAAAAGCTAAAATATCCCATGACCCAATGGAGATAGAGTTCGTACTGAATATCAAAACTAAAAGCTACTTTGAAAAAAGAAGCAATGCCAGAAAATAATTGATTTCTGTGATGCCTAATTACAAAGAGCCATTAAAAAAGGTCATTTAGATAATATAGCTAGACAAGAAGCAAGATTTTTTTTCCTCTATTAGATAGAAAAGTAGATCCAGTCTTGAATCAAAGCAAAAATTAGTCATGAAAATATCAATTTTCAAATAAAATCTAGTAATCTGAAATTTTTTAGTTCAATAATTTGACGTTTTTGTTCCTGTCTGAGCTTTAATGTGTTTATAGCTCTAAATTAATTTACATTTGAATGCAAAAATTTGGCTTGAATTGAAAAGAACCTTTTGTTTTGCGGTTGTTAATACATACCATTTTGAGAATTTTGATCTTTTTTCACGGCGTTTTTATTAAGTGGGAAATTTCTTGAAACCAATTCTTTACTGTGAACGTAGAGGTTTCCACAAATCAGCACCTAAAGGTGAAAAAATATTTCGTTGAAAACTGTCTTACTAACCATACCCCAAGGCACGCAGGATGGGTGCAGGGAGATTCTTTGGCCCTCAGGAAGGGAAAGGAAGAAGTTCTTTTCTCACCATAAGCTAATACCTGGCCCACTGTACAGTGCTAGCCCACGAACTGGTTTGGCTAGCCAGCTTCTACCAGAGTTTCTAATGCAGATAAAGCAGTATTAGCACAAGTTTCATGGGAAGGGAGGACATCTGGGGAAGCAACCATTTAGCCCACTACTGGTCACCACTGCATGTTGCAAACAAAATCAATACCCCTGCTTTCAAAATGCATAAAAATCATTCGCATCTATGCTATGCTTTTAGTATGGATAAATGTAAGGACTCCTGTAAGATATCTTTGCATAGTTACTTTTTTTAAGATTCATATGTCTAGCAGTTAAATATATGTATGCAAAAAATCTTTAATGTTTGGTGCCAAGTCTCTAGAAATCAAATTTTTCTTTCTACTTCTCTACTTCAGCCTTCATTTCCCTTCAGAACTTTTCTCCCTCTCCCTAAACTAAGCTCAGCTTCATCTGCCTGTTGTTTCTTCTGGCCTAGAGTCAGAAGGTACCTCCTTCTATCTCTAGGTACCTTCTCCACCTTAGGGAAAACCTTCCATTTATGGTATTGGAGAGCTGATCAAACCCTGAATTTCTCTTATTTTATTACAATGTGGATCCCTTTTCAGTCATACTTCATACACATTTTCAGAATAAAACTTCTCTCTTTCCTTTTTTTTTGCAAAGCTCTCCTATTTCTATTCTGGAAGTGGGGTTTTGCATTGCTGTTCTGTAACCACAAAACCTAGTTATTGTAAACATTTTGTTTGTTTGTTTATAAAGAATAACTGTGTTGATTGGATGTAGGAGTGGGCATTTGAAGGCTACGTGAGACTAGGGGTGTAGCATACGCAACTTTTTGAAATTTTCTGTAGCCTTAAGGCTTCCCACAGATCCCCCAGCAATGAAGACTTCAGCCAAGGGCTGCAAAAATACATATGGTTCCAGAGGCAGCCCAGGATCATAAAGGGATGAGATAGATAGCTTGATATCAATACATCCTTTCCTCTTGTGGGAAAATAACGGAAGTTTGGTGAGGAGGATTGTAAACACGCTCAAGGGACTCGCACCTGGGGTGCTGGACAACGCATATCACACATTGTTGTTCAGCTTTGTGCGCTCGCAAGTAGAACATCCGCACTTAGATAACGTAAACCTGGGATGGACTCAGGGACACCTTATCTAGCATACATGAGATCACTGCCTTGTTGTTGAAGAAGATCAAAGCACAGTGGAAAACTACGCCTGTTTGAATCCTTGAAAAGCAAGCGAGAACAGCAAGTCGGAGCTCACACGCTCCTGTTAATGAGGACTTTCTTCCACTCTGTGGTGCCTGCATGCCCTGCTCGCGTCCCTCTGCCTGGGTGTTGCTTCGGAGATTCCCCAATTTGTGAGGTATTGGGATTAAATTTGTTCTTTGTCTTTCATCTGTGGTTTTGTGGTTGTTCCCGCATCCTGCCCGAGTCAGCTCACACACCTCTTCTTGTCCTATCATCTTCTGCATGACATTTAAGTAGAGGCAGTGCCCCCACAGGCATTTAACCCAGAGTCCTGAAAAACGTGTGGAGTACCAGATAGACAGATAAATCAGCACAGTAGTGTATAATCATGTAATATTTAAAGTGAGCAAAGAAAGGATTTTTTCTCATCTTATCTTTGGCATTTTTTTATTTATCATGAAATTCTTTAGGTTTTAACTGTACTGTGCTTTGCATGTAGTTACCGCACTGAAAGCCATTTGCTGATTTGTTCTGAACTTTGAAATATTTTATGCTATTTTATCAAAATTGAGTAAGAAAATAAACCCAATCTTTTAAGAACCCCATATAGCAAACACTCCATGTGTGAAAGCTAATAAAAAGCTTTAATTCTCAGACTATCAGCTTCCATGGTATCACACACACAATTCTATTGTACAGAAGCCAGAACTGGAGTTTTAACTTAAGCATTAACTCAAATGGTTATTAATCTCTTGGGTGCCATTTGGAAAGCAAGCTGAGGGGTGGAAGACAAGAACACAAGTGCATATATCGCATATCCACAGGGCAAACCACTACTATACTTATTAGATTTATAGTCTTTGACCTTGTGCATAAAGATGTGAAATGAGGCTTGAAATAAAAGAGGATGCGGTATGATTTGCAAGAGTTAAATGAAATAGAAAGGCCTAAGGAAAAAAAACCAACTAACAAACCACAGAAAAAAAAACCTGAATCCAAGAAAAAACCCTCAACCCAATATTTTCTGATTAAAAATGAGCAACTGTATTCTTAAGTTGCCATTTGTTTCCAGAGCTCCAAAGGTGGACATAGTTGTTACAGTCAGTCCTGGGTGTACACAGGATACACTAATTTTTTGAACTGTAGGCCAAAGAAATTACTTGGATTCAGTTGTTTTTCCATTAAGTCACAGGATATTTTTATAAGTCTTGCTGTGTGATTCTGGATTTCAGAAATAATTTGCACAAACAAAATGTTAGTGATTTTTAGCTTCATGGAAATAGAGGACAGTATAGAATTATGTTACCCAAAATATTTTGGAGTTAAGTGTCCTTCAACAAATGTATGGCAGGGCAGTACCATGAAGATCTAGAAACACACTGGAGTGAAAAGCATAGCTTCCTCAGCTGATCTCTAGTGCTTATCAGAGTCTCTGGTTTATTCTTCAGCTGAACAGCTGAAGACTTGCATGATCGATGCTCCTGCCTTTTTCCTGTCCTCACCTCTGTTTGCTGATGTCCAAAGCGATTTGTGACAGCAAAGACATGTTCCTTTCTCCCTTCACTCCCCCAACATTATTCCTCTTCTGAAAAATTCATCTTATGTTACACAAAAAATGAACCACAGGGTTGTATCAACAAATATTTAATTTAGCTTGCAAAAATTGACTTAAGAGTTTGGACCTGTGAAGCAGGTACACTTCTATTGAATTCTCTGTAGGAGCTGCAGCCTGCTAAATCTACCTGTTCCACAAACTGACAGTTGACTCATTTATGTCTTCTCCAAACCACTGTTTTGTTTTGTTTTTTTTTTAAAAAAAAACAACTGTGAAACTGTTTGGCATCCTTCCTATTAGAAAATGGACACACTTTTCTTTAGGCTTTTTTTTACTGATGCAAAGAGTTTCATTTCCCAGCCCCAGACTCTTTTTGCCTGGTGTCATAGGTGCTAGACTGAGAGAATCCAGTCACTTTTCACCTCTAAATGAGTAAAAAGTTAAGTTGGATGAAACAGAACTTTTCCTCCACTGACCTGCTAAAGGCTGAGCAACTGAACTGCAGTAAGCTCCCAAATTTAAATTAAAATGTTTAAATAGCATTAAGTCACAGAGAATTACTTTATAAAGATGTTAGCTCCTTTTAGATAAACCCAAGTAATATTTAAAAAAAAGCAATTCACGCAGTATTTTCTTCAGAAGGTCTTCTTAATTCACCTTGAATAGAGTTGTAGATCTAAAAACAAACACTATCTGAAAGATTTCAGTAAAGTCTGAGTGAAAACTTGGACAGTTAAATTTCATAACAAGCAGAGCTGTTGCCAGGAAATGTTATCTTTCCATCAAATCATTACAATCTGGGTGAAATCTGTACATTTTGGGAGTGTGACTGAAAATGTTGAACCTCCAATTTTTCACTGAAGAATAAAAATTATCCCTGTGGTCTCTCATCTCCTGATGAGTTAGACAAATACCATTACAACATTGACTTTACATATGAGAAAAAAAGAGATGATACCTCCCAGCCTCTCTAGCTCCAGGGTGTCTAACATGGTGCCCATTTTGTCTCTGTTTCAGATGGAAGTATTTGCACTGCTGAACAGAGGAGCTGGAGCTCAGGCACTGAACCCTGGCGAGCCCAATCCCAGGTGGTGGTGCAGACCAGCTCACCCCAAGACAAACCTGCTGTACTAGATGTTGTGGAGAGAGCTGGTTGTGCCGCTCCTCCTAAGGGCCAGAAACTGGTCCCATCGCCTCCTCGTTTTGCAGTGTTGTCCTCCTGAAAGTGCACGGAGCCTGAACGTGTGCCATCAGGACCCAGACACAACCATGGCAGAAGAAGGCTGCTACAGAGAGGAACTTAGTGGTGGAGATCAACCCACAGTGGGAAAGGGGTTGGCTGTTGACAAGGAAATCTACATCCCTCCATTTCCCTGGGCCACCTCTCTGCATCAGTGAGGGCACAACCTCTCTCTAGGTTGTTCTGAGTCATCAAAGGGTGGTTCCACTCTCACAACAAGGAAAGTTCTCACCTGGCAACAGAGCTTTTGTAACTACCTAGTTTTCAGTCTGTGTAAACCAATAGGCTTATGATAGGTATGGGGAAAAACATTTGCCCCAAAGAAAGGGTAGTCTACACTCTTCCAGTTTCAACTTATTGAATTCAACCACCCCCCACCCCGTATTTAACCCTGAATAGTAAAGGATAAAAGGATTGAAGAAATAGCCAGCAGAAAAAGAAATGGGGGACCAAAAGCTTCTGATGGAAAATAACAGCAATACATGTTTCACGTCAAAGACATTAAACCATAACACACACAAAAAATGTAGTAAAACAGTACAAGCATTGTGCCTACAAGAGCAGAAAAAATAAGTGGTGCAGATATTCAGCTACAGCCAGTGTTTTTTATTAGAACATGTGGTGTGTATAATGTCTACACAAAAATAACATTACAGAATTATAATCATTATGTAAAACATGCAGACATGGCTTAGGAAGGTTATATATTCTAAGTGGAAATCAAATCCTTTCAGATATCAGGGGGGAAAAGTGATTTTGCATAGCCCTTCCTGAAACTTGTGATACAATGACTGCAATTTGTTCACCACATGCAGTTTTGCATACAGAATAAGTATGTTAGAAAAATTTTGAGCACCCTGATTGTAAGCAGCAAGCAAAATGGAATGAATGAAAAGTCAGATTCTACGGCAATATTCTCGTGCATTACACCTATGTGCAGTTAGGGAGAATTATATAATTGAAATTAAGTGATTTGAAGAAAGGAAGAAAAGAACTGTTGGAAAGCTTTTACGTGCCAGCCTGACAGCTGAGCTTGGACAATGAAAACTTAATATCAGAAAGCAAATTCTCAGAAGGAGTCAATGCCAAACAAAACAAAACAAAACCCCCAAAACTGGAGGACAGAAATCATGAAAAATGAGCAATCAAGTAGGCTGCGCAAGAGCTTCTGAAAATCACCTAACCTGCACTGTGAAGATCTCTGAATATTGTATTATGAGCAATTCAGTCAGAAGATCAGAAGGAAAAAAGAAAAAACAAACAAAACCTATACATCAATTGTCAGAATACGTGGGAGCAGAAAGGATCTGACGATCATCCTTTCCAGTTCAGCTGAAGTTTCAAGTGACGCCCATTGCCCGTCGTTTCTGAAGACTGAAAAACTGTGTGGAACTAATGAAGGTGAAAACTGGAAAGTAAATGTTGGCATTAGAAGAGACACAAAGAAATTTTGGCAGGGATGCTTCTGAGTTGGTGGATAACACCAAACTCAGGGGGAAGGAAGAACGTACAGTAGAAACAAGGCTCAATCCCTGGCAGCAAAAACCTGAAGAAATGAGATAGTCAAAGGGGTATTTTTATTATGAGCTCAACAGAAGGTGAGTACCGTGCCCCAGTACTTTCAAGTCATCTTAGTAAAATACAGTGCATTGAGCAAAAAGTCTTAAAATACTACTTTTATGCCATGCTCAGTCCCTAGGAGTAAATAGCATTAATATTCCCAGGACAGTTATAAAATCCTTCACTGCATCATTTACTAAACTATTGGCAGAAGCACAGATGGGAGGCAGTATCAGATCTTGCGTTCCCTTGTCTTTATGTAGACTTTGAAGGATGTGAAGGAAGTTTGCTCGCTCTCCTTTCTGCACCCCCATGAGAAGCTTGGCAGGCTCTGGGTTAAAGTATAGCAGTGATTATTTAAAGTTAGTACGATGTGTGAAAAAAAATATGGAACAATGTGTTTTGCTACACCTTGAGGTAGCTGAAATGAGAATGCGTGCCATATGCAGGAAGTCTGAGGCAACCCTAATTCAAAAAAGGGAAAAACCCCACACTTTTAGGCATGCATTGAAGTATTGATTCAGCACAATGCTGGCACTCACTGAAGCCTTTTTCTTAGTACAGGCAAAGTAAAACACAGGCTTAAAGTCAGGTTTAACAAAGATACTAAATGGAAACCTGAATACTCAAACAGAGCTGTGCAGGAGTGAAAAACCCATTGCAAGTCAGCCTGACACACTGGGCATCATAGCACACTGTTGTAAATGAGCAAGGGTGTGAGGTATGATCCGCTGAGAAAATGATGTTTGTGTAGCATGTACTCAAACAGTCTTTCTGGGAGTGTCAGTGTTTCCCTCTTTGAATCTTCCCCGTGCATCTCCCTTTATAATAAAACTCACGCAAGCAAAGGAGAAGGACCCAAGAAAAAGAACAGGATCAGGCATTCAAAATAGCACAGCCACTACAAAGAAAAAGCCCAGAGCTACAGAGATGTTTCATGAGGCAAAGTAAAAACTACCCAGGAAATTTAGTAACAGCAACAATGAACTATTCTCTTGTTTCGTGGTGTTTGTTCTTAAACACCCCTCTGCAGAAAAATAAGCAGCACATTCTCTTTTTTGATCGTTCCTTTTTATATAGACTATCCATTCTTAATACACTTTCAGTACATTTTGTGGGTTTAACTTCGTATTTGTAGTTCTTACACTCCCCAGTTGTACGCTAGGTAGAGAAATTCTTGTTTTCCTCTCTCATTTTACATATTAGCTTCAGTTTAATGTGGTCAGCCTGAAGAGACACTTGCAGTATTGTGGGCTGGCATAGTGGAAAATACCTTTTATGGCCTAATGCACCAATATGTACATAACCCTTTACCCTTACGCCTCTTGTTTGTTACTTTTTATAGTTATTTGTGTGATTATATAATTAGCTGACCTAGTTTGTTATGTTTGTTCCATCATTTGCTCCTGGATCAGAACAAGATCATATATAACAGGGAAGGAAAAGAAGCATTTGTTTCCACAGAGAGTGACTCATAATTTTCCCCCGGATAGATTTTTGTAAAGAAGGTGTAGTAGGAGAAAAGAAATTCTGATATGAGATTTGGGCATGAAAGATTCTTCATCTGGTGGAAAGTGGATATTTCCCCTCTTTCTTGGAAATTTTGACTCAAAAAGGAGAAAGTGATATTTTACTCCAAAATAATTCACACATTATTTGAGGCACTGAAGAAAACTGGAAGCTCTTAAAAAACTCACAGGATCGAGGCTCCAGTATAGCAGTTAATGAAAAGTTATAGAGAATGCCAGTGTTTACTACCAGTCATTTAGCTGACTGCATTCATACTTTACAGCAAAAATAATTTTGATGGAGATTATACCATAGATCTGAGCTTTTTTTCTTGTCATTCAGCACCCTGTTATTTTGATTATTTGTTATTTTGGCCACTAGTTATTTCTTGTGTGTCTGCTCAGCATGCAGTAATAGTTCGATCTGTAGGAACTACTACAGCATAAATGCCAACCATAAAGAAGAACCTTTAAAATGGACAATTAGGAAGTAATCTGTCCTTGAGGAAATTAGCTCCCTAATTCTCTATTAGTGGCAGATGCTACCAACTGATCTAGAAATGTTTTCATTCCTTCAGTCTAAGCAAATCACGTTCTATGGGCTTTCTGCTGTGTTTGAAGCTAACATTATAAAATATAGCTCTTCTGGAAACAGGCGGCCTGTAAGATATAATGGGAAATTATAATTTTGCTGCATTTTTTGTATAACGTTTTGTAAGATTATATTAGAGCATCCCCTGTAAGGTATTTTATACCATTGAATTTTCTTCCCACAGAAAAGAAATCACATTTTATACTGTGCAGCTTTTTAGAATAATTGCTATGGAAGTGAATTGTTGAAGTCTTACTAAAATTCTTCAGGAAGTTTATCTAAAGACCTTTTAATAGAGCCCTTAAAGGACTGGAAATATTTCTGCATTAAGTGCTAAATATTCACTTTAGAAATCTCTCCTATGCAGAAAAAGTTAGGTTGCCACTCTTCTCAAAGGAAATTGATTCTTCAAGCATTAACTTGAAGCAGAGAAAGAGTCATTCCCCCTCCCTCTCCAGATAATTTGTCTAAGGACTGACTCATTTTCCAGCCCAACAGTTCTTTATAAAGTGCATACATTTATCAGGTTTAAGGTTTAAAAGTGCAATTCTGCTATGTACCTATAATGGCTGGATGTAGGTAGGCAAGTTTCATTGCCAAACATCTGTCTCCTGAAAAAGCAAATGAGATGAAATTCATTATGGCGCTACAAGGAACAAATCAAGATAGAGCACAGGGCAGAGTTTTCTGTGACTTCTTTGTCCGCTGGCAGGACTAACTCAAGCCACTCCTTACGTGCATACCAACACTTTGAAGCTGGTACCTCTATCATTGTAGCCTCACTGCAGGAAAAAACCAGCAGTTAAAGCAAAAGCAAACCCAACATTTTAAAAATAAGTTAAGACACAACCTCTGTCCTAAGGAGAAAAAAAACCCCGACTTTTTCATGTTATATACATTGTATCATACTTTAAAACCCTTGTTTAAAAAGACTTTGAATTATTGTGTGAGAAGAAGGTTACCTGGATTTAAATTTTCACGAGGGACTGCAAGAGATATTTTCTGAAGAGCTGACATGTTTACCTGTAGACAGTATATGATAGAAACATGATAGGAGTTATAAAGAGATTGATGGGAGAACCGTCAGAAATGCACAGAAAAACACAGAGATGCTGGAATAAATTGTTAGCCCTTGTTGACAGTATAACACTACTGCAGAGCTACTGAGACTGCTGTGTCAGCCTGTGCTACTCCACCTTAACAAATTGTTTGAAACCTCATATATATAATTAAGCTGTATTTTCATTTTAGCACCCTGGTGTCATGTACCAACCTATTATGCTTTAGGTTTGCAATAAAATATACAAACCTATTATGCATAGTATGAAGTAGAAGCTGGGAATATAATATTACTGCCTTTGTCTCTGTTTGCTACTTATTTAGATGCTAAAGTCTTCTGACAGGCATTTGTTTTACTGTGTAAAGTATCTACTGTCTCTGGGTATTAAATCCATAGAAGACTAATGAATAACCAATAGTAATACACAGACTTCACTGTCATTTGCCATGAGTTTATAAGTTTATTCACAGTAAGTATAAAGTATCAATGTAGTTTAAGATGGACTAGTTAATGGACTAGTGATGAGATACCAAAGAATACCATTCGCATCACCCATATATAAACAATTTGTTATGGAGCGCATTAAGTTATTGTTGCACTGAAGATATATTCCAAAAGCTTATCTTACCCATCATATACCAATGGTTGTCCTACCAGAAGCCATTGATTAACATAGGAGCTTTCAGATTTGTAGCACAGTACATTTTTCATTGCTTCTCACTTCTAATAGAAGAGGATTTGTTTAAAAAAGACAAGGAAGACATAAATAAAATTCTAGGCTAAATTCAGAAATCATTGTGTCCTGCCAGTGTTTTGTAAGGCTCTGTACTTATTCTGTGACATCTTTTGAAAGTGTCTTTATCCTAACTCGTCTTTGCAATCCTTGCAGACTGCAGCAGCTCACCTCTCCTTTAGGAATGGAGACCAAGATCTTGTTGGAGGTGCCAACATTTGTTGCCACTGTGAAGGTAACATCAACCAGCAATTGTAGGCAGTCAGCAGCTATCCTGGTTCATCCCGTGTTTACAGCAGCTTCTCCTTCTCTGTGCCCTCCCAACCCTTAGGGAAAAGTGAAGTGATTTTGATACATATTGCTTTTTCTAATACTTTGCAGCCTCCAAGGGAGATGCAAACACAGTCTGAGAAATAATCCTAATGAAACCAATGGCTTTAAATTCCAAGGCTATAAGTCATGATATACCTAAAGTCTTCCTGTGACTCATATTGAACTCAGGAATATAAAGTGATCTGGTAATACCCTTCAGACAAACTGAGTCTTTCCAGGTATAAACAAAAGAAGTTGTACTCGACTTCAGACATCTCATACCTAGTCTGCTGCTGCTGTTGAGCAGAGAACATTTCAATGCTTTTCAAAGAAAATACTTCTATTTATACCCATTTCAAAGACCAATTTCATGGTTATTTGTTTTCCTGGAGATCACTCCCACTCGCTACTGAAAGTTGGACAATAGGAAATGCCGAGGTACTCTCCGTATCTTTTCAATTTATGCCTACCCATTCCTACAACAAGGCTAGAATGTCATTTCATCAATAACACTGTAATGCATCAGATACTCCCAGGTAAAAAAGTCTCACTGGAAAAAAACAACTTTCAAATACTCTGTATTTGAATACAGCTCATTTATTTCCATCAAAGCTTTTGGTGCTCAATGCTTGTGAAATTGAGTCCGAAACTTCAAACTATGGTAAGCCTGAGAGGAAAGCGTTGTGGGTCAGGTTGCCTCAAATTGTTGTTAAAGTATTTACTTAAAGTTGTCTGATAAAGGTCTGATAAAAGTCAAGAGCCCTCAGTGTGCAAAGCACAATTAACTATGGCTGACCTGATGCAGCATTTAAGGCAGTATTGGACTAGACCTCCAGAGATCCCTTTCACCCCAAATTTCTGTGCTCCTACTTTCCATGCTTGTTTTATGTATATTTTTAATGTACGGATTGATATAGATTGCGGGTGCACTGAAAGGCAGATTCCTCATGGAAATATGCCAAATAAATACCAAGAAGGAGGGGGTAGGGGGTGGAAGAGTTTTCTCTCCTCTAGAAGGAGTTGTATTTAAGTGCAAGAGATGCCTTTTAATCTAATAAAGAGTCTTTTTTTTTGTGCCTAAAGAATGGAAACAACATTTATCTGAATTAAGAGGGTGTCCAGTTAAGGAGGAAATAAGAGTTTCCAGAGAAAAGATTAAACCTGTTTTTCTAGGAGGCTTCAACAGGACAGAATCACAGAATCACAGAATGGTCAGGGTTGGAAGGAACCTCTGGAGATCATCTAGTCCAACCCCCCTGCCACAGCAGGGACACCTACAGCAGTTGCACAGGACGGCGTCCAGGCGGGTTTTGAATGTGTCCAGTGTGGGAGACTCCACAACCTCTCTGGGCAGCCTGTGCCAGTGCTCTGCCACCCTCAGAGTAAAGAAGTTCCTCCTCATGTTAAGATGGAACTTCCTATGTTCAAGTTTGTGCCCGTTACCTCTTGTCCTATCCCTGGGCACCACTGAAAAAACACTCTTCTCATCCCCCTGGCACCCTCCCCTTAAGTATTTATAAGTATTGATAAGATCCCCCCTCAGTTGTCTTTTCTTTAGACTAAAAAGACCTGAGTCCCTGAGCCTTTCCTCATAAGAAAGATGCTCCAAGACATTCTTTCGTAAGAAAGATGCTCCTCCAATGGACACTGGCATATAGGCTATGGTACACAGTCCATCTAGGGAGAGTCAGGAGAGAGGGATCATAGAAGATCTGAATCTATCTGAGACTGCTTTTTTTGGGAGTGCTGTTTCCCAGCAGCAACAGGCTGCTTCACTCAACAAAAGACAAAAAGCATGGACAAAGCTTAAAATCCAGACTATTAGCATTTCAGAAGAGAGAGAGCAAGTCAGGTGAATCAGGACAAGCTACATAGATTTTTTAGAAATCACATTAGCGTGAATGACTAAAGCATAGTTTTTCTTTCATTTATTCACCTACATGTCTTATAGACATTTGTAACTGTGCTGCTTTGAATGAAAAGAATAAAAGCTCGTATTTGCATTTTACCTTAGTCTGGTTTAAAGATGACTTAAGGCCGTAACATGAAAGCATTCCTCCTCTTGGATGGAGCATGTCTATACACCAAAGTCTTGGGACACCTTAATAAGAGCTCTACCTCTTACTACACCTTCTACTATACCCAGAGAGTAACAGAGCCATCTGAGCTCTATCGGAACATGTAGATCAGACACCACAACAATACAGGGAGGTGGAAGGCTCTTCTTGTGACTACAGGTGATACTGGAGTCTCTCTAACATGCAATAAGATATTGGGGTACTTCCCATAAGGGCCAAAGGGAGGGTATCACACTATGCTTTCAAGCAATTTGAAGGTTCAGAGCTTTAAAGCTTTGGTCAGCCAGGCCAGGCTAGGGTGGCACAAAAGTTCTCTATCTGGTTTATTCGCACTATTTATCAAAACAATTTTACTGTCACAGTTTTAGCTGCCTGATAGCTCTAGCGGATCTCTTAGTTATCAGTTTAAATTTTTAGAGCATTTTTCAAAGAGGGACTCAAAGAGCTATTACTTTAATATTTCCCAATAAAAAAGGATAAAAATGGAGGCCCAAGAAAGTAAAATGCAAAAATAGGTACACCTTTCATTTAGCCTCTTAAATTGTGGCAGATAATCTTTCATACTATCATGCTGTAGTGCAATCGATACTAGTAAAACTGGTTTAGGAAAGCAAATTAAAGAAGTCAAAAGGAATTGAGCAAATACATCTAAGGAGCTGCGAGTTCTTCTAATTGCATGAAATCTTCTCTTTCAGAAGGTGCTGTTATTGACAGCTTTGCCAGTCGTTGCCTTAGCTGTATGTTGGGAAAAAAACCAACTCTTTGCAAACTGAGGGCATATCTGCATTGATCTCTGAGGCACCTGCAATGTCATCTGGATGCAAGGGGGGAGAAAGGGGGAGTGAATGGAGCATGGTGGGCAGTCCTGTCCTGCAAAAGCAGCGCAGCAGTGTAACTGCTAAGCACGGAGCATGTTTTCACGGATGACACAATGTCTCTTGTATCTGCACTGATTAACATGTTTAGTGTATAAACAGCATTTTTTTTACACTACGGAAATCTTTGAAATTTTCCCAACAGTTGCTAACAATGGTTAAATATTAAAATCCTTTATTGGGTGTTTACCTGCTCTCAGCACCATCATATATACCCTCCCTGATAAATATTAGAAGGCATACTAGTATCAGACCCCATGGAAGCTTTTCTACACAAAGGTTTTTAAATTCTGAAAGATTTTATGTCTACCAGTCTCGATTTTTTTTTTCTTTCTTACTGTAGGTATTTTCACAGGTTTTCTCAGAAGTGCCTTCTGCAGTACAGACTTTGTAAGTGTATGAGAATGAGCAAATATCAAATATGAATTTCAAGGATTAGTTAACTAGGGGCCCGAAACTCATGTAAAGTACTTAAACTCAAAGAATTCTCAGTGTTTGAGATGAGTTCATGGCATCTCCCAAAAAGTAGAAACAACTGTAACTGATGGAAAAATGCTATCATCTCCTGCATTGGGCACATGCGTGAAAAATTTATAAAATAAAGTTGTGTGTTACAGAATGGTAAGTCCTAACAGATAATGAATTACAAGATAAAAATCTTAATCCCACCTGAACTAAGGAAAAATACAGTGTAGTTTTACCTCCTTTACCCACCTTTGCATCTGTCCCTTTTGTTTCTCTATAGAAGGATACGCCGTCTTGGTGTCTTCTCATAGAATTAGATTGATGACTGGATTCAGAGGCCTTTTAAAATAATTTCTACCGCTGAGAAGATTCTTCTAAAACCATTGTCACTGTTGCATGACTGGTTAGGCTTTTATAGTCTTTCTTTAATTGTTGTGGGATCTCATATGGCCAAAGTCTTTAATGCACTGGGGTTAAATAGCTGATTTTTCTACTTCGGCCTGGGCTTTGGGCTTCCAGTCCACTGTGCAGAGATTATAATTGCTAAGTGTGTCCAGGTGGGTTTTTCTACAGCTGTAACCAGTGGTAAATACAAATTCATATGACCTTCTTAAAACAAATTATTGTTTAAAATTAGTAATATGTATACTGAGTAACAAGTGAAAATGAATGTTAAAATCACCGTGCATTTATTCAACTGACTTACATGGTTAGTTAAGCCCCTTCTGTCCCAGGCTCTAACCTGTGGAATTTGGATATTAGTATCTTTCCTCTCCGTGGCATCGTCTTCTTGATGTTGACCTTCAGCTATCTGGTATAACCAAGAAAGTATATGATACATTGAACTTTTCTGGAGTTGTGACCTCCAGATCAATCTGGGAGGCTGAAGCACTCTTGGGAACTATTGAGCATGCCCAAGGACAGACACAACAGAGCATCACAAATGAATGGCTCCTGCATGGTCATCTTAGGGTGCATTTTTTGACAGCTACAGCTGAATCTACCCAACAGATGCGTTATAGGAAGCAGCAACAATTACCTGCTCAAGAAAAATTCTAGACTTTCTAGGGGCAGTTCCAGCTCTTTTATCCCATCTTATTTATGATTAGGGGATTGATTCACTAAGCTTTTCTATGAAAAATCAATTTGATGTATAATACTTTCCACATATTGTATTCCAATATTTTTAGAGGAAAGCTTCATGAGTCTCTGATGCATTATTTGGCTGTCTTACATTTTATTAATATTATTACTACAGCAGTTTTAGCAGCAAGAGTTTGTAGGGAATTCCCTATCAACTACTTTTAAAACACAAGAAAACCAAACTAATGGTAGGAGGCAAATTGGGCTAAAATCTTTCAGGTCTGGGACACGGGGTCAAAGACAGAATACCAGAAACTGCTGTTCCTCCAAGGGGCAGTCAAGGACTAGGAAGGTTAGCACTGTGTGAAATAATACGATCATTTCATTCTACTCCTGAACTCCCTTAAGAACTCTTATCTCAACAATGGGGGAAAAGCCCCATTTAATTAGATGTATTCTTAAAGCTTGTTGCTGTGTTTGATCAAATACTAAATGCAACCATATCCTTGCAGTGGTGGCCTTTGCACAATTCTTATATTTCCCTGAGATTTTCCCCGCTCTCCTCCCAGATATCTTGTTTGCAGTCCCATCTGAACTTGGCCAGCTGGCCAGGGGCTATGAGTTCAAGGTGAAGTTATGCCAGCATGCAGCCAGGTTCCAGCAGCACCATGTTGTTCTGTGCTCTTCAAGTGGTGTTTTACAACTTGGCTGATTTGATTCAAGGAATTAACATGCATGTAGATAACTTGAGCTAACACTGTGGGGAAAACAAGTGCTAAATTGACCCTTTGAAGTGAGACGTGCCACTCCTTAATAAGGGAGAACAAAAAGGCTGCTTGAGGTGGGCCAAAGGAGCCACTATTACCTCTGCACCTGCAAAGGTTGGAGGCAGCTGAGTAACCACAACATTGCTAGAATTTCATTTTGAAGCCATCCTGTTATGTAAACTACCCCCAAAAAATGCAGTGGCAGGTGCTTTGCAAGAATCACATTAGCAGAGACACAGTCGATACAAATACAGTCAACAGAAGGGTTAGAATCGACCTTTGGTAGAAATAAATTGTGTGTGGGTGTCTGTGGATGCACATATGTGAGCAAACACACAGGTATAATCTTACCTATTGCACAGCGTATACGATTTCTGCATAACCATCTCCAGTTGAAGAATTTAGTTTTCCTCACTGTAAAGACACACTGAATTGACACAGTGTGCAGGTGTTTTGCTTCACTGGGATAATTAGCCCTATTGGTGAGACTGACAGGCTTTAAAAGAGCTTATGGAAGAGAATAGGGAGGAGAGTTGTTTAGGAAAGGTGCCATGCTGGCTGAGAGGTGTGGAGCATGGGATTTTTGGATGGTGAGAGCTATCCATCTGGTTCATGCCTTCCCTTTCAGGAGATATACCCAGTGTTGTAAGAGTCCCTAGGTATTCATCAGTTGCAGGCTCTGATGCTTATTGCTGCAACTACTTCCCTTGGCAGCCTATTTTATTCTCTAATAACTGTGGACTGAAAGGGCTCTTCCTAATCTTCAGTACATAATAGGCATGGACAAACTAGCTCAGTTAAGTAAGGGCTGGCCAGGAGCCTTGCTCATCTTCAGATGCCAGGGCAAAGTCTTTTGGGTTTAAAAAAGATTTAGGGAGCTCTCACCTTCTTTTATGTTACCCCTTCTTTGTGCTGCTCCTTTTGGGGTGTGCAGATGAATAGGCTGTTCTTGTTGCTGGGATATAGAACATTTATCATAAGGTCGGAATACATTTCTGATATAAAGATCACTGAAAGAGACTCTCAGCTCCTTGGCTCTGGCTCTGCAGTCTGCTGACTTTCCTAAAACTGTGTTGATGGGGGTTATATGAGCTTTTGTAATCTGACAGTACATAGGATGGCAGCAACACAAACTATTCCCATAGAGACAAGTTCCAAGAAGGCCAAGAGAACTACTAATATTAAATAATTGCATTGAGTTGCATCTCCCTTTCTAGAACTGATTTATTACACACATAAAAGTACTATGATCTTTCCTCCCATTATTTCAAAGTGAAATGCTTAAAGGGCTAATAAAATCAGTATTTAGCACACTTTTTATTTTGTAGTTCAAAACTTCAAGCTTGGCATAAAAACATTACCTCTAGGGAGTGAAAATAGCCTTACCCAGCAGCTTCAAATACAATTATCTGAGTCATTCTTTCTTTTACTCCTTGCAAAATACCAAACTGAAGTAAAACTCCTTTTGGCTGATAGACAAAAGGAAATTACAGCTGTCTGGAGTTCAAAAGAGTTGCAATAAAATTTGAATTATGACAAAAATACACTGTTTGTTTTTAAAGCCTCAACAGTTTACGAATTAAACTGTATGTTTCTCTGCATGTTTGATACTGCTTATGTTTTCCTAGGCACATACATTTCTGCAATAGAAAGTACATTTCCCTATCTCTGCATACAAAATTGTTATATTCATATCTCCTTATACACTTACATCATGATTTTTTGTGAGACTATACCAATTTACAGTAGATGAGAATGGGGTCCATTGAAATGATTCACTAGGGCAGTGGACAATGTTAAATACTTAAATCCGTTCATGTACGCATGAGTAGTCACATCATTTGTTAATAATTTGCTGAACATATTGTGGGAAGAAGTTGCTTCATAGGCAGAATACACTCTGTTGACTGCCCTGGGTAAAATGTAGACCAACACTTAAGCCACTATATACAAAGAATGAAGCAAGGATTTGCCGATGGTACTGCAATGTTTATTTTTAATCGAACAAGTGCACTATGGTTTCACTTTTGAATAGGATCTTAGGAGTTGTTGTTCGCTTTTCATGCAAGGATATGTTGGCAATTATGTGCATTCCAAAAATTTCTTTCATCTTTTAAATAATTCATTATGGCCTATAAAACAAGTGGATTAAGGGGACCTAATTCCCTGTACTTTGAATTTAGCTCTTGATCACATTTTCAGCAGTTTTTAAATGGTGGCGGCTGCCCAAGCCCCTGGCTGCAGTGCAGCTGTTCCAGCAGTTGTTGTGCCCTTGCTGGGCAGTGGATTGTAGAAACTGCGATACCAGTAACCCAGCAAGCTCAGGGTGCCCTCTCCCACCTACCAGTACTGGATTTTATAAACATATTTTCAAACAGTCAACAAGCAGCTATTTAACTATCTGCCCAGAGGCTAAATTGCTTTCTCTTGCCACTTCGATATCTGCATGTTCCTCAATGTGTGAAGGACTGATATCATACCTAAAATTTTGAACTTAGAGCTCAGCATGTTTTAATTATCCCTAAGAGCACACTCTGTGCTTTGGATTCAAATGCATGTTGTGCTAATTGGCTCCTCACAGCTGGAAAAACAATATTTAGCTTAAAGAATGTCCACTAAGTGTTGCTGTCTTTTGATTTTATTGGCATTCCTCTTATCCTTCTAGTCTTGTAGGAGCATTGTATTTTGTTCTGCTGAATACCGTAGTGTAGTCTCCATGCCGTTTACATGTGTCACCTTCTCTAAGGTTGTATTTTCCCTGATTATTTGTCTTTCCTCTGAAGTAACGGTGCCAATCTTTGGACTTTTTCTTGAAAGAGACATCTTTTCCCAGAGCATGCGTCTGTGGTCACACTCATCACCCATCTCTGAGCCCCTGAGCTTCTGCTGTTTAATTCTAGGTGTAGGTTGACCAGAACTAAATGCAGTGTTCAAGATGAGAACGTGCTACTGATTCATGACCTTGCTCATTCCCATTCCTGGGTCTCATTTAACTCTTTTTGAAAAAACAAAAAGTAAAAAAAAAGCTTTGCTGCCCCTTAAGCCTAATCCAAAGCCTACCAAATTCTTAAGGGTTCTACCCTCTTCACTTTCTCCCCACCAAAGTTTTAATTTTAAAAAGAAAATGTTTCATGTTTTCACCAGAGAAACCAACACTTAATTTTTCACTTTCATCAACTTTCTGGAGATCTTTTTGGTTAAAAAAAAAAAAGCCCTAGTTTGAAATTTTGCATAATTTTTCAGATATTAAACTAATACTTGACACTTTAGTTGAATGTGTAGGTCATAAATATAAAATTTAAAACTGTTTAGAATTCTTTATTTTAAAATTTCTCTTTCTTTCTCTCACAGACAATTGTGTTTTGATGGAGTTTTTAAATAACCCCAGTTAGTTTTTTCCTATTCTTTTTTTATTTATTTTTTTTTTTACATTTCCAGTTCATGGTAGATCTTTGCATTTCACCCTTAAGGCTACTTTGTATCCTTGGTAGAAAAGAAACTAGAATCTCATATCATACTCATATGTCTTGAAGAAAAAAATCTAGGTATGTTGCAAAATTAGGCATTGTTAGCCTACATCCATCTCACTTTAATGGGAATTAAATAACAGGGAATAGCAGTATGCACTTTAATAATTAAACAAAATGCTTAAACATTGTCTTAAGACACTCATTATTCTAGTGATCTTATCACATACTCTACTGTGCACCCTCCATGCTAAAAATATATTATTACACTTATTCATACCAATCAATCTATGA
Source organism: Pluvialis apricaria (assembly GCA_017639485.1). Lineage (NCBI taxonomy): Eukaryota > Metazoa > Chordata > Aves > Charadriiformes > Charadriidae > Pluvialis > Pluvialis apricaria. The sequence goes on from CM030007.1 coordinate 46,629,148, forward strand.
CTCTGATAGAAATTAAGTGATTTAATGTTGGAAAGCATACACAAACTTTGGGGGTGTTGTGGAAAAATTATGATTTTGATTTAACTGCCTTATTACTTTATTCATGTGCCAGCACACAAATATTGACATCCAAGAAGATTCTTTACTACTAGAGGCTGTCAAACCTTATATCCTGCCTCAGTGTGTGTGACTACAGTCTAAAGAAAGATAAAAACATCTATAATTCATTAGACCAACTATACAGATCTATTTCATGATTTTAAAAATATTAGTTCTTGATCCTCACAGCAAAAAAATGACTTTATGAAGCATGAGAGTTGATTAGTTTTATCTTAGTACACGTGATATATTATTAGATAAAACAGTACTCAACTTGTTAAAAAATACAGCTGCAGTGCTGAGTTTTGTGGGATGACTATGGCGTGACCTGGACAGGCTGGAGAGTTGGGCAGAAAAAAACCTGATGAAGTTCAACAAGGGCAAGTGTAGGGTACTGCATCTGGGGAGGAATAACCCCATGCATCAGTACAGGTTGGGGGCTGACCTCCTGGAGAGCAGCTGTGTGGAAAGGGACCTGGGAGTCCTGGTGGACAGCAGCAGGACCATGAGGCAGCAATGTGCCCTGGTGGCCAAGAAGGCCAATGGCTTTCTGGGGTGCATCAAGAAGAGTGTGGCCAGCAGGTCGAGGGAGGTCATCCTCCCCCTCTACTCTGCCCTGGTGAGGCCGCATCTGCAGTACTGTGTCCAGTTCTGGGCTCCCCGGTTGAAGAAGGACAGGGAACTGCTGGAGAGAGTCCAGCAAAGGGCTACATAGATGATTAGGGGATTGGAACATCTTTCTTATGAGGAAAGGCTCAGGGACTTGGGTCTTTTTGGCCTAGAAAAAAGAAGACTCAGGGGGGATGTTATCATTACTTACAAATACTTAAGGGGAGGGTGCCAGGCAGATGAGAAGAGTCTTTTTTCAGTGGTGCCCAGGGGTAGGACAAGAGGTAACGGGCACAAACTTGAGCATAGGAAGTTCCATCTTAACATGAGGAGGACCTTCTTGACTTTGAGGGTGGCAGAGTACTGGCACAGGCTGCCCAGAGAGGTTGTGGAGTCTCCCACACTGGAGACATTCAAAACCCGCCTGGACGCCGTCCTATGCAACCTGCTGTAGGTGTCCCTGCTGTGGCAGGGGGGCTGGACTTAGATGATCTCCAGAGGTCGCTTCCAACCCTGATGATACTGTGATACTGTGATCTCCATTGATTATAAGAAGAGCTTAGATACACGGATAACATGGACACTTGTAAGTTTTAGATTCCTGTTTAGGTCTCTGAATTTGCAACTGAGTTCCATCTTAATTTCCCTTTGTCACTTCTATCTCTTCAGTTGTGGATAAAGATGCAGGTTTGTTGAGAAATGGAAACCTAACCCAAAATACTGCAAGACCCAAAGCTGTTCCCTGTTCTTCTGTTATTTTTTTTCCAGAGCCACACCAGGGTCTTTAAAGCCATTTTTTCTTTCTCAGCATCTTCCTTTCTCATTTCCTGATGCTCTGAGACTACATCTGCAGGCACTTGTGCATCTCAGCCAGATCTCTACCCTTGGGACCAGGATCTCAGGTCTCAGGTCCTGGTGTCCAAAGATGTGGGAATGCCTGGTCCAGAGGAAGCGACCTCCTGCAGTAGCTGGCAGGACCTCAGGGCTACTACAGCACCTTTGACGGTGGGAGCCCAACAGATTTAGCCTTCTTCACATGACCTTCACTGATTTAATGAGGCCTTTTCAAAGCCAAAAGTCCAGGTCATCTGAGACACTGCTAAATGGTATGCGTGACAGTATGTTTGGCCACTTACAGCTTTCCAGTCCAAATGCCCAGATAACCTCTCTTCATCTGGGTTGACTGTAAGCAACCATCAACATTCAACCCAAACCTCAGACTTAATTTCTGGATATGGAGCAAGTTGCTTGAACTACTATGCCACTCGATACCTACAGAGCTATTTAAAAATAAAATTTTAGTATACAAAGGGGAGTATTTCTTCCAAAATGTATTGCTTTTAATCATCATTTAATTTGATAGAATAAAGAACATTGGGATAAACAAAAAAGTGGAAGAATGAGTGTGCCAGGGATAAAGAATGCTGGAGACATAAATTTTCCATGAACACAACTCATCAAAAATAGAGCAATATTGTAAAAGGTTTCCTACCCGAGCTAGGGAAACGGCAGTATGCAGGCAGTGTTCAGTAGACTGCCTGACAGAAATACATTACTATATCCATGACCATGTTTCTACTAAAGATTAAATGTAACTGTTTCAAAACGTCATTAAATGCAAAGATATTTTTTACTTTTAATGAGCCTGTTGTAGCCTCAGAGCTTAGAGAGCACATTCTTGTTAGACTTCCTCATTACATTTTCAGTAATAACTGATATTCCCAGTGCAATTTCCCTTCTGAAATCTCCTCCCAAGTCACTTGGTTCATGATGCTATTGTAAAAAGCAGGCATTAGAATGTGTAAATCAGTGTCTAATCATGGCTAAACCTAATGTTAGCACAATTGGGCTGGCAGCCACAACAGAAATGTCTGGATTTGAACTAAATATTTGAGAGGACTTTACTTGGCATGTATACCATGATAGAGACATCCAGATTAAGCATCCAAAAAGTTGGGGAGGAACCACAGTTATGTTTGATTGCCTGACTCGGACATGGGCTTTTTTGTATACAAAATCAAGGAAATCTGTTAAAGAATTTTTTCTCTAGAATTGCTGATTTTGTAACTAACTTTTTGGCTGAGGTCTGCATATTTCCAAAGCACGGCAAGTCACCAGGAACTCCAAATATAATTGGAGAAATTAATTGGTAAACTTTGCTATCAATAGTGAGGCTACTCAGGAGTCAAGCTCTATATTTAGCTATTTGGACTCTAAAGTAGTTTTAGCTACTGAGTCTGTGCTTCTTACTATGATTAATAAGTTGTGTTTGCACTTTGGACCACTGAAAATAGAAGCATCTCTCCGTTTGGAAAAAGCCAAGGTCTGCCAGACATAGAAGCAATACCTTGAATATAACAAAAGGGAAGCCAAATTGTGCCTTTAATATTAAGAGTTCTGAACATGATGATGAAAAAGCTTTGTGCTAGCAAGCAGGGAGGAAACAGGAAAACTAGAAGAATTCTTCAGTGAAAACAGAAAGCCTTTATTAGCTCTCAGGAAATTCCTGCTTTGGTTTAATGGCTGAATACTCTTAGGGGAATACATGTATTGATCCTTTTTCTTCTCTCTGCAATGTCCTCTACTGTAATTAGTTCCCGTTATGTCTAACAGAGTCTGAAAGGCAGATCCAAAATGGAGCTCAGGGTCTTGTATCTGAGCCATGCTATATGCTGTTGGAAAGCAAAACAAAACAATCCCAAAACATGAGCAAATTAAACTTAAATGAACAGCTCTCTTGTGATTAGTTTTTAAAGTCTTTGTCATTGCATAAATCATCGTTTTGTTTAATATAGTGCCATTTGTTACACATAAGTGAAAACCTCTGAACAGTGTTGTCTTTAGCAGAGAACAGACACTGATAATGAGGCAGAAAATTATGTGAGCGCCCAAAACATTGATTCATTGCTTAAGCTGTCGTTTAAACTTTCTTATGAAAGTAGTGGGTAGTCTGTAGCCAAATGCCTCACATGCCCAATCAGAATTAAGGAGGGCACTTTCCTTGCTCTGACCTTTCTTAGATCTCCTTAATACCACAAAAAAATTAGAATCTGGTTCTTAAGAAAACCCCAAGTGCCTGAAATGATTCCCACAGTCATACCTGTGTGATGATTTGGCAAATCTGTCTATGTATAATCTGGGGATTCGGCTGATACCACAAATCAATGCAAAAAAAATATAGTGAACTTTCTTAATAGGCATGAATTCACCATTCTTTGACAATTTTGGGGTTAAAAATCAACTGTAAAACCTTAATGACTGAAGAAAAACACTTCAGGCATGCTGAAGCCTACAAAAAGTTTTCTTGAAAAGCCTTTCTGCAGGGTGTGGTGGCTTGGGAGCGGCAAATTCCCAGACACAGCAAAATGAAGCCATGTGTGAGTTAGGTGAAATATAAACCTGCAAAGACACAGAGTCAGCTCTGAGGTGGAGAAAGAATTAGGTGGGTATGCTTTCACAAGGAAATCTGAAGCTTGGATTTACATTTAGGGTGCAGTAAGTTAGACTAAATAGCTGACCTAAGAAGTTTTGCAATTTTGAAGAGAAGTCCTGAGCCTCAGGAGAAGGGCCCTGGGAGTGGGAGACTCAAAAGAGCACTCCAGTGCAATGGGAGGAAGGCCCCTACGAAATTGTGGATAGGGGCATGTGTATGTAGTGCCTGTGTGTTTAAGAAGCAGCAAAACCCAGCTCAACCTGCAAGAAATTTTTGTGCATTTGCTTTCACTGGTGTGCCACTGAAAAAATTGGACAGGAGGATCTGAATACCCAAGCATGGTATCCTGGCTGATTCCTTTACCGTCCAGGGAACGCTGAAAGGAGAATCTGTCAGTTTTGTGCTAGCCTCTAAAGCTGCTAGGTGTAACTGCTGGGGAGAGGTGGAGTCTGAGAGAGACCGTGTTCCCTTGAGCATCCTGCAGCTTGGGGGTCCGGCCCAGGCAGAGGGGTTGAGCTGGGGGGAAGCCAGCCAGCAGTACCGCATCCCTGGGCTGGAGGACGGCATCCATCCTGCCACCGCTGCGATGTGGGGATGAAAGTGTGGGGACCTGGCACAGGGGAAATCCTGAAGAGGAAGGCCCACAAACATAGCAAGGAATGTTGAAGATACAGCCATGGTCTGAGCAGTACCAGCTGTGTACTGTAGCCACACTTGAATGTGATACCGAGGGTGACCTCAGCCCTTGCCCTTTATATCCATGGGAAAGACGCTCAAACACACAGCTGAGAGGGCAGCCACAGCATACTGCAACAGCAGGTAAATGTAGAAGTAACCATATGGCAACTGTCTCTATGCAAGTCACATTTTCCACACTGCTGGAGATTTTAGATTCAAGATTCCCACTGACTCTAAAAGAGAAATAAATGGACCTTGTTTTGTTTTCTGCAAACACTGCATCTTCCACAGCCGTTTCAATAGACAGGCCAGTGGCCTTCTTCAGGCATATATCTCTTACACAGACAGGAGATTTTCCACAAATGGGGCTGTGAGATGTGAATGGATGTAAAGCGGACCCCGGCCTTTTGCAACAACAGGTGTAACCACAGAGGTCTAGTCGGTGCCCCCTTATTAGGCCCTCAGGTAGTTTTAATGAGCATAATTAGATCCTATAATTTATAAGAGTTGCTGAACTGTGCAAGTCTACATCAACAAGAAACACCAGGTTCTGGGATGTTTGTACTGAGTAGCCTCGTAGGAAAAAATTATTTGAGGTAATTTGCAGGGTAGGCTATTGTTCTTAGAGAAGGTCATGAGGAAGTCAATATTCCTGGTTTGGAGAAATGAGCAATAATATCCAGTTCAGTAGACTTCTGAAAGAGCAGGCATGTGACCAGACTAACATTGTAAGACTGCTATGATAATTTAGAACAAGGTTTTCTTGAAGTGATTTATTATTCTAATATCTTGCTAGTCACCATGCTGATATTGAGGATGCTAGGAAATATCAAACAAAAAAAATCTTATTCTACAAGTTATATCCCTGTGTATAGTCCCATACACTTTTGTGGGAGTCTGCCTGGATGCCAGGACTCCCAGGACCTAGGGGTGTTGGTTGATGAGAAGCTCAACGTGACTTGGCAATGTGTGCTTGCAGCCCAGAAAGCCAACTGCATCCTGGCCTTCATTAAAGGAAGCATGGCCAGCAGGTCAAGGGAGGTGATTCTGCCCCTCTACTCTGCTCTGGTGAGACCCCACCAGGAGTACTGCATCCAGCTGTGGAGCCCTCAGCACAAGAAAGACATGGACCTGTTGGAGCGGGTCCAGAGGAGGGCCACAAAAGTGATCAGAGAGCTGGAGGACCTCTTCTATGAGGACAGGCTGAGAGAGTTAGGGTTCAGCATGGAGAAGAGAAGGCTCTGGAGAGACCTTATAGCAGCCTTCCAGTACCTAAAGGGGTCCTACAGGAAAGCTGGGGAGGGACTCTTTATCAGGGAATGTAGTGATATAACAAGGGGTAACGGTTTTAAACTGAGAGGGTAGATTTAGTTTAGCTATTAGGAAGAAATTCTTTACTGAGAGGGTGGTGAAACTCTGGCACAGGTTGCCCAGGAAAGTTGTGGAGGCCCCATCCCTAGAAGTGTTCAAGGCCAGGCTGGATGGGGCTTTGAGCAATCTGGTCTAGTGGAAGGTGTCCCTGCCCATGGCAGGGGCTTGGAACTAGATGATCTTTAAGGCCCCTTCCAACTCTAACCATCATATGATATGATCCACTTGCAGCTTGAATGACAGCAATAGTTTGTGTATGGTATATACACCCTAAGTTAGGCTGACTGAATATTTCACACCTTGCAGTTTATCTAGCAAATTTCACAGCTTTTTCTGCTCACCTAGTATTTGTGGAAAGACTGTAATTTCTCAGGTTATGTCTTACTCAGATGATCATGTATGCCTTCTGCATGCAGCTCAGCAGACATGATTGGAGTTGTGTTCAATTGTGTACAGCAAGATGAGAGAGTACCACTATATAATTGTTGCTCCCCGAGGCTCACGTCCAGATCCCAGCAGTTCTCTTCCCAGTTTATTGAGCTGTAGTTATAACGAAAGGGGACACTGATCTTGCAGTGAACACTCATAGGAAAAACTTTGACTGTTTTAAAAACATGGATGGCAGTGAATTTGTTAGAATAAACTGGCGTTGAAAATGAACACAAAGGTGACGTCAACATGACAGAGGGAACTCACCACAATCACTGTGTGTGTGTTCACAGTAATTCTTCCTACTGCATCCACACAGCTTCTGTCAAGAACCTTTTAGCTGACAACAAGGATTTATATTTAGCGCTTGAGGAGAAGAGCTGCCCTACCCTAAAATACCTTTCCCTTTTAACATGTTTTTATTTCAGAAGATAACTTCTCCTTTCTTGGCTGAACAGTAAACCTTTGTTCTAAGGAAAAAGTGGCACTGTAAATGAGCAGAAAGTGTTGGTGACTGTATTGATCCTTGAGAAAACACAGACAACATACACTTGATAATGCTACAACTTTTTTTTTTTTTTTTTAATTAGACTGACATATGTGAGGATTCTCAGGAACAACAAGGGGAATTTATTTTTTTTCTTTAGGAATTCAGAAATGAAACTGAATGGGCAGAGTATGTAGTAACACATCCTGTTGAGCAAAATGCCTTAAAGTGTTGACAGATTGTCAGTACTAAGTTTTGCAACATTTGACTGAATTCTGCAGTGAGTTTATTAAAGTGATTTAGTGTGGTGTGAGCACGTGCAATATGTGTTCCACCCATTTTGATTAAAACAAGGCAGAGCACTGGAAAGATGCCAGGAAAAAAAATTAAGTAATCCATTCATATCTTTTTAGAAAGTTTCTACAAATACATGCCTACTTCATGAATGATGGGACATGCTGAGAACAAAAAAGAAATTAGTAATCGATCAGGCGGCATAAAACCCCCTCCTCATTTGTATTTAGGAGCGCACAGTATGAGTATGTGGGAATAGCTGCTGACAAATAGTTCCCTGGGGGACTAGATACGGCATTGTTATATTAGGTCAGCTGAGCAGGGAGAGGGTTGTATGTCCATGTAAGGGTCTAGCAGGGCAAGCAATGGCAACGGTCTTCTTTGCCAAAACAACTCGGCTAACTTTAGCAAAGATTGCAACTTAACGGCATGAAAAAATCCCCTCCAGCTGTACTAGTAAATAACAAAATGGAAAATGAAGCCCTGCTAACAGCAACCTGATTCTGTTTCAGCTAACTGGATGATTTACTGGTTAGAGGTTAGAGGCTTTGTCAGTGGTTCAGCTAACAGACCTGATGCATGAGCATCCGCTCAAATCACCATGGCTAAAGCGGGCCTGTTGCAAAGAATGAGATGTTAAGAGACAATGTTCAGGCTGCAGCTATATGACAAGTGGCTTCTTAGAGCTAAATCACATACTATTAGTGCTGACCTACAGTATTTTGCCTTGTCAGCTACTGGCAGAGTGTCTTGATCTCCTTCTACCTATCTCTGACAAACACCCTAGCTTCTACCCTTATTTTCCTTTGGCAACCCATGGAAACTTTGATATGTCAATAGAATATTTTGCATTGAGTGCTTATGAGAGATGAAAGTGGTTTTGTAGCTGAGCAAACAGTGCCCCACTTGGCTCAAAAGATTTCTCTGCATTGATGTTCTTGCCATTCTGACAAGAAGAAATATCATCCAGTGAGGATTTTGACACCTATCACACTTGGTATACTTCTGGACGTTATCCGTTTAAGATGTACAAAAGTGTATTGAAAGGATGTTTTTATTAAGTGTAGAAAATATGGTCCTGCTGCAATATTACTCTAGGCTGCAATACAATCAAGGTTTGGATTTGTTTTTATTATTGTTTTACACCACCGCTGGTTGGAGGGAAGATTTTATGAAACTGTCAGCATCCAAAATTGTCAGGGGAGCCAGGTTCAGGATATAATAACACCCATATATTCAAGCAGGATGCTTCAGAGGCAGGATAGCTGGCTTGTGCAACCTATTGATAAAATTCAGCTGCTAAGTCTGTCTTGATAGCCCAGGAAAAACTGTGCCTTTGCTGGGGAAATGTGAAAGTGGCAAATACTGAGCACTGGGGCCCGTGTAGCACTTGTTCAGACTAGAGGTGGGCCCAAGCTAAAAAGCCCTGATGAGAAGCAGACCTAAGTTGCTTGGATTACAGCACTGTATCAATGCGGTTATACTGTTTTACTAATCTAGTACCACTACATCAGGGACTGTTGTGAGAATAATTTACCAGCAAATGCATAGAGCTATCCTGCGTTCATTTATGTAGTTTACACCTGCTAGTCTGGCTTTTTAATAACACCTCAAGGCTTAGCCTGGTGCTTATTTCTGCATATGTTGCAGCTGTAAGATGATAAGCCTGTTCACAGCACATTGATCTACCTGGGGTAGGTCTTCTGTAGGTCTCCTCATCTTTCTTTAACACTTCCCTGTAACAACAGTAACGTAGCGGTGGGTATGTTTTACAGCAAATATTCCAACGTTAGAAGAGGCCTAGCTAAAAAGTAAAGTTGCTGAACAAAATTGGTCCTGCTTTACCTCAAACCAGGGCACAAGCTTACCGCACATGAGAGGTTGACTTGCTCATATGTCAAACCATGTCAAACCGTGAGGTTGATCTAATATCCTTCCTTTGACACCACTTTCTTGCCTGACCTTAGGCAAATCACCAGATCCTCCATTTATGAGCTTCCTCCCCACTTTTAGACTCCTGAGATTCGGTGAAGAGCTCTTTAGAAGTGAAAGCACTTACTATTATTAACTTGCGTGTACACACCAATTAGAAATGTGTGTAAAGACCTAGTTATGGCTAGATTCCATAATCTTTATTCATCCTAATTAGTCTCTAAATTTGAATGGTCCATTGATTATAGTACTCCAAAGGACTGATAGGACATGCTCATTTATGCTGGAAATAGGCATTTTAAGAAAGCTAAATGTTACTGTAAAAGACAATGAAGTTCACATCCCAAGTCACTTATTACAAGCCTACAAATGTTTACGCAGTAACATGTAAATGCAAGAAAGATGTTGCTCAGAGTTAAAAATACCATACATCTCTCAAACATAGGCACAACATAGTGTTTATGTCCCCTTTGCACCTGAGATTTGGAGGTCACGTGGTACATTTTATTCTATACTGTGACTTTCCTTGCCTTTTCCCTTCTCACCCATAATATTCTATGTATTTTTCTAAACATAGGTTGTTGGACTCCAGACATAACTCTGTAAAAATCTGTCAGCTCAGTTCAAGTCAGATAATGCCCTCGGCTACTTTTATTTTCCAGTATGTCACAAATGACCAGTCATTTCTTGACAGAGGTGTCTGGGTCGGAATATGCCCAGATTCCTGCTGGTAGCAATTAAAATTACCCACCACCCATGGGTAGATTTGAATTAAAGTATCAGCAGAAAAATGACCCTTGTAGCCAGCTAGGTCATGCATCAATAGCAAGGTATAGCAAAGGTGGCAGTGGAAGGTGAACTGCATGTTGCAAAAGAATGAGAAAGGAGAAAAATTCTAACCTCAATGTCATATGAATAATGGAGAAATATTACCACTGACATAAGAATCAGCTAGTGCAATGCTGGGGGAAAAGTGACACAAATGTCAATGATAGCTGTAACATCTGGGAAAAGAGATGGAAGAGCCAGGTAAAACATTAGGGATGCTGGCAGGGTAATTCCTAAATCTGAGAATGGCAAGGACCGTTGGATCCTCAAAGGACTGGTGAAGATATCATTTCTAGCTGAAACATTTCAAGCCAGGACATATCTAAAGGCCCCGTTCTGCCCTTAGGCGATTTCAGTACGTTTCATGGGTGAACATAATGGCAAATGGACATAAATGGCCATAAAAATACCTTTTGTTAGTCTATTACAAATCAATGTTTAGAAATGACAGAAACAGAAGATGAGCAATTTCTGTCAGTCCAGCACTTGAGGTTTCCAAATGGTTTTATGGTCCTTTAACTGATCATGCAGCACTTTCTGCATGAAAATCTAGCACCTCTTGCCAAAACTACAGTAAATAATTTTACCTGCCTATTGCTGGCATTGCATATGGCATTGCATTATTACACAGTCACAAATGAGTGGGGGAAGTTGCCTGTGCAACTGTGTAAAGACAGTAGTCCATAAAGAAGCATTGGTATTACAGTGTGGGTTCATCCTATGGAAAAGCATGAGGACTGTGATTTTGCCAATGAAAGTTGTCCCTATGTCTACATATCTTTTGCCTTGCTGTTCTGCTTACTCCAAAGCAAGGGTCAAGTTAAGTCCAAGCCTCTCCATAGCAGGGTTTATTTTTCTGTATCTATCTAGATAGTTCAGGGTCAGATTAAGAAGTACAATATTTGTTCAAATTATTTTTATCAAAGTAATTCTGCTGGAAACTGCAGAACTTTCAAAGCTGCCTAAGGCAAAAAAAAAAAAAAAAAAAGAGAAGGAAATGTTATTAAAAGATGGCACAAGCTTTTAATCATGCATGATATTTTATTGACTTGTATATTCTTCTCCAGTAAAATGTAAACATCTAAATAAAAGTGTATGTTCTACAGAGAACATACCAAAACAATTCCCTTTCAAGATTGAGGGTGCTTCTAATTTTAGGGAGACCAAAACACCAAAAAAAAAAGATCCAGGTAATACCTGGGCTGAATGTAAAATATTTGTTATGTATCTAGCTATACATACTTAAATGCATATTTAAAAAACCCAAACATATTACTGTGTGTCCTATCTCCTTTATGCCCAGTTGTCATGCTCACTGGTGTATGCATTCTGGGTGCTGTAATGCAAATGTCCACGTTCCTTCAGCAGTCAGTGGGGAAGGGAGACATGGCACTAGAGTTCTTCTTTTCAGGGTATGATGTTTATCATTTTATGGAAGCTATAGGAGTAAAAAAACCTATGCATGTATCTCAAAGATTTGGTTGGTTACAATCTTAGCTGGTCTTATATTTCATCATCCAGTTTCCCTACCTGGACTTTAACATGGCTGATAAAGAAATTAATTACATAATGATTTCATAAGGATCTGCCATGAAAAATTATAGATGTGAGGTTACTATTTTAGGGTTATTTATTAGTGCCACTTTGAGTTGTAAGCATAAAAAATGTTTAGTCTCTCTATAATCTATCTTTCAAATTGTGCTCAAGAACACAGTGATCAAAAAAGGTGTGCACAGCATAGCAATTACGGTTGTAATTTTCCAGGAAAAACTGCAAGGCAGTTTGGATAATCGGTATGACTGAATTAAACTCTGGAAAAAAATTTGGGAAAAAGCCCCTAGAGGAGAACATGACAATCCTACGACTTGCCTCCACTGAACTCCCTTGCGTAATTGTGCCAGAGAACCACAGGTAATGTGGAAAAGACTGAAGGGGTAACTAAACACAGCATTAAAACTGGCTGTTTGTGGCTTGGATGGGCATGCTCTTCGCTGGGTTGTGGTGAATGGAGTTAAGTCTAGTTGGTGGCCAGTCACCAGTGGTGTTCCCCAGGGCTCTGTATTGGGGGCAGTTCTCTTTAATATCTTTATCAATGATCTGGACTAGGGGATAGATTGCACCTTCAGTAAGTTTGCAGATGACACCAAGTTGGGCGGGAGTGCTGACCTGCTTGAGGGTAGGATGGCTCTACAGAGCGATCTGGACAGGCTGGATCGATGGGCCAAGGCCAGTGGTATGAGGTTCAACAAAGCCAAGTGCTGGGTCTTGCACTTGAGTCACAACAACCCCATGCAGTGCTATAGGGCTTGGGGAAGAGTGGCTGGAAAGCTACCTGGAAGAAAAGGACCTGTGGGTGTTGGTCAACAGCTGACTGAATATGAGCCAGCAGTGTGCCCAGGTGGCCAAGAAGGCCAACGACATCCTGGCCTGTATCAGGAATAGTGTGGCGAGAAGGATGAGGGAAGTGATTGTTCCCCTGTACTCGGCACTGGTGAGGCCGCACTTTGAGTACTGTGTCCAGTTTTGGGCCCCTAACTACAAGGAAGATATCGAGGTACTGGAGTGTGTCCAGAGAAGGGCAACAAAGCTGTTGAAGGTTCTAGAGCACAAGTCTTATGAGGAGCAGCTGAGGAAACTGGCGTTGTTTAGCCTGGAGGAAAGAACACTCAGGGGAGACCTTATCACTGTCTACAACTACCTGAAAGGTTGTAGCGAGGTGGGGGTTGGTCTCTTTTCCCAGGTAAGTTATACGATGAGAGGAAATGGCCTCAAGTTATGCCAGGGGAGGTTTAGATTGGATATTAAGAAAAATGTCTTCACCAAAAGGGTTGTCAAGCATTGGAATAGGCTGCCCAGGGAAGTGGTGGAGTCACCATCCCTGGAGGTATTTAAGACATGTAGATGTGGTGCTTAAGGACATAGTTTAGTGATGGACTTGTCGGTGTTAGGTTAACAGTTGGACTCAATGATCTTAAAGGTCTTTTCCAACCTAAATGATTCTATGATTCTAAACTCTGGAAAGGTTTGTTTATCCAGCCCATTGGGTATGCACCAAATCACAGGTAATTTGGTGACAGTAGAACTAATGAGGTCTGGTTTGCTGTGGCTTTGTGCCTCATGGATGCCTTCTCCAGTGTGCACAAGACCCAACTGAGGCTGAGGGAATGAGGACTGAGCTCACGCAGCAGCCAGAGAACAAAACGTGTCTCTCTCTCCATAACCACAACACATAGTGGTATCTCACAGGTTCAAGAATCAGGAAGATATATGATATTTGTATAGAATGCATAAGCCTTATTTTACTGGAAAACCTGGCTACAAAGGTCTAAGCATCAGGTGTACCCCATTGCTTTAATTCAATGTACGAAGCAATCCTTATTATTGCTAATATAGGAAGGATATCAAAGCTAAAGGCAACACAAAGGTGGACCTACTTTGAGCCTCTCCACTAGCCTCTAGAGTCAGCAGCATTTAAGGTTTTAAGACTCCAGTGGCACAACATGAGCCTAATGCTGGCATTCTTTACCCAGACTGGCACCAGAAGAACAAACTATCTCACGTTACCTGTCTGCTTTTGGCTTCATACTTCTGCTCTCTGCCACAGTGACAAGAAAGAGAGATGCTGAGAATTTAGCATTTTTGTCTTGATGTGGAGAACATAATTGGCTTTTTGTATCAGGATCTGAAACAAAGTTTTATCCAGGTGATATGACAATTCAGGAAGTGTCTGGCTATGAGGGCACGCTAATAGAAGTCTGCTACATGTTCATGGATAAATGTATAATACTAACAATATGACCCAAATATACCTTTGAAGCATTAACTGCAACAAATAATAAGCCCTATGAAGAAACTATAGATTAGGAGGCAAAATAATTTCATCCAATACAGAAAATGAAGTGCAACAAAGCTAACCTGTTAACACAGATTTATAGTATAATTGTATCCTGCTGTTTGCTGAGTAAAATAAAAATTGCAAATGAGGCCCAAAATTCATTTACCCAAATCCATTAGTAGACAATATCACTAAACAATCACATTTACTAGGAGGAAGAAGATTTCTGCTAATTTTGGTATCTTGAGATATATGTTCCTTGTCAGGAAAAGCAACCAACGCTATGATCTGCAGAGAAGTAATGGATATGCTACTATTCCTATAAATGGAGCGCTGCAGACAGCAGATCTCATCTTGTTCTACCTGCGGGAGATAGTGTTGTGAGTTAACAGGAGACAGGTTATGAGCCAAACTCTGTAATCAGCTACATTACCTCAATCCTACTGATTTCAATGAGGCTTAACCGGTGTAAATGGGGACAGACTTGCCCCTACCTGAGAGTTCGTAATGTCTGATGAAACAAGAATGAGAAGTCCTTGCAACTTTCTATCTTTTTCGCTTAGTAAATTTTTTAAAGTATAGGACTGGCTGTTATTAAGGGCAGGAGAGAGGCTACTATTGTGAGATAATATTGTCACAATACATGCTAAACAAGGAATGATTTTTTTATAAAGGTGATTGGCTGTAATTTGGAGTTAAAAGACTATTTAAGTCTTGAAAGTTTGGAATCTGGGGCAAGGAAAACTGGACAAAATATTGACTTTGGCCATCCAGTTTAGCAGAAGATTAAAAAAGAAAAAGAAAAAGATTCCACATCAAAAAAAATACATGCATTAAATATAACGTAGGGATTTTCTCCCTAAGGTCTCCATGGCGAAGTGAATCTTTTTTCCCCCGCAGGAGATGATGTTTCTTGCTTTTTCCAAGGAAACAACTTCTGTGCTTTGCAAAGATGAAACTTCTGTCTCCAAGTGGGAAGTGGAAGCCGAATGTCAAAGGGTAAATTCCATGAGAGATGACAAGTGCTGATGGGCTTGAATTTGCACAATCAGCGGCATTCAGTCTCTCCAGGGGAGGTAACGTGGGGAGTCGAGGGAAGGAGGGAGAGAAAACGAGTTCAGGCTGTCATCTCAGGAGGAAAGCTTGGTAAAAATATGTTCAGAATTTGGAGTTTGCCAATGAAATTAGCTGAAGTGCCTTAAAATATTTATTTGGTGGGTTTATTTTCATGTTAAAGAATGGAATGGTCTCTTCAAGTACTTGTTTTGCCAAAAGAGGAGCTGGGTGTGGTGGGTTATAACACAGGGAGAGCTTATTGTTTACCCATTTTTTTCTTTCTTTGTTTTGGAAAAATAGTCCTTAAGGAATGTCAGAAAAAATTGGCAAAGCAGGAGAAAGAGCAGGATGTGATTTTTCACGGGGTTAAGCACCTACTTGAAAATGCAGAAGCACACATCTGGGTATCATATCTCCTGTGCTATATGAATTATATGAATTACATGAGAAGAGAATCTGCTAAGAGCTTGTTTTGTGTGAATTTGAGGTTCAAGAACTATCCCTGAATAACTTTTGAACTAAAGGTGTCTTTACACGATACAAATACCTTCAAGAACAGGTCAGTAGTGAATTCCAAGCATGGTTATGGAGTGCACATTATAGCACACTGAAAGAAGGAAACTTTCAGCTTCCTGAGGAGAGCAGTTGTGGGGTTTCCTTTAGAAACATGTCCTGGTACTCTCAAGAGTAGTCTAAAATACCAGATATCCATATGTATATGGATACACATACTTATGCATACGCGTACACACACAGGAAAAGGGCATCCGCAACAAAAGCAGAAGATGAAAATATATAATTATATTGGAACAACCAATTACTTAGGTTGCTCTTTCCTCTGTTTTTGTTCGAAGGCACAATATAAGAAGCCATCTTTCCATGAGTTAAATATGAATATAATTTCCCTACCATGCTATTCCTCCCCCCCGCCCCCTCCCCCCCCGAAAAGTCCCTTCAGAGCTGGGGAAGTAGATGTTATACAGATAACATCTGTAGAGGTATAGGATAGGATATAGCTGGATATAGGATATCCTATACCTGGATAGGTATAGGATAAAGACTAATATTATGTATGTCAGTTGTATGGATACCCGACCAAAGTCTAGAGGGAGAAAAGACCAGTCTTAATAAAAGAAAAAAGGATTGTGAACATGTTGTAAAAAGAATGCAGCCACACGCAGAAGTACAATGTTCTGCAGAAACCTGGCTTTTGCAGGGACAGAGAGTATCTTCTGGCAGATTTTTAGAGGTTTTTTTGTACTTCCAGGGGTTTTTAATGCAGCAGCTAACAATCTGGTTACTGTCATGCAAAACACCAGCACAGGCAAAGCCCAGAAACCTTTCACATGGCAGGTCTAGCTGAGGTCAATGCTGTGAGTCTTCCCGTAGCTCGTTACGCTGTAATGGCAACTGGAAGCCTCTGTTTCCCCAGGGATTTTGCAGTGAGGCAGCTGGTGTACACTCACTACCTTTTTGTCAATATGCACCTTTAAAGCAGGGAAGATGTAACCTGATTCTCAAGTTGCTTCAGAGACCTGATGTCTTCTGTACTTCAAAGGTAGCCTGGATCTAATGTTTCCCAAACCTACCTCCTTTCAGCTGGTACCAACCTGTGCCCCACTGGGACAATACTATAGGATCAGACTCTGACATAAATGACAACTGACAAGAAAGCACTGCCAATAGAGAAAGCCAGGAATCATAAGCCTTGTGTGATATTCTTCATTTCCTGGCCTGTTGCACAAGTGAGAAATGGACCAAAATGGAAAGATGACAATTCTTCATCTATCAGATACATTAAGCACAAGGAATCTTACAGAGGACTGTAATTTTTGTTATTTGCCAGGGGGGAGGAACAGAAATATTCCATAGTGTGGAAATTCCTACTTGCCATAAAACAATTTATGGTTTTATCAGTCTTATTAACTTGCCTCAAAATTGACGGAATTTGTTGTCGTGATAAAAACATCAGCCTGATGTTGTCTTGACAGATAAAATTCTACCAGTGCTGTTGCCTGGTACCTCTTTGAAGCTTGTTCTTTTATGATTGAGCATTAACAGGAGAATGCAGCTAATACTATGGATAGGAAACACTGGAAAAGGGATTATCTTCAGAGCAGAATGATTTTAAATTACTGATTTTTAAAAATGGTAGGTTAGAACAAAGGGTTTTTACCCTCTGAATATAGGAGAAAGGATGCTTCAGTTGTAAAAAGACCAAGTGTAAAACATAACTTCTTGACAATATATTGTGTTGACGATATATATGTGGGGAGGGGGACCTTGGATTTTGAAGAGTATCTTTTTAAGATATCAAGAGAACTATTTAATGAAATAAATCCAGGTATTACTAAAGAGAAATAAAGAAGGAAAACATACTGGTGTTCATTTTATTGTAACTACAAGAGAAGCAGCTGAAGAAAATTAGAGAAGATAACTAAAATAGGGAATATATCCATAAAGGATCTTACATTGGGCACAGTCATGAAGATGTCTGACTACCTGTGTGATGTCCTAGAAGGATTAAAAAAAATAAAAGTGTATTTTATGGTGTAATTTTTCATAGAATATATGTGTGGGTGTGGCAGTCTGACAGCTCTGCCAGGTACGTTTCTCCATTTAGTCACGGAGAATACAGAGCACAGGACCGTCATGATTAACATTTATAAATGTCCAGACAGATGGAAGGGCAGGTAAAAGCAGTGAATCTGGCCAGCTACAAGACAGGCTGAACAAGCAAGAACAGAACACTTAATGTGGCATAGTAAGCTGGTAAAATCAGCCTCAGGACTGAAGAATTAATACTTTTGTAACACAAGACAAGGGTCACTGGAAACTATTTTTTATGATGATGTCAGCATGATAAAAAAATGTATATTTCTTGAATTCTGGAAGATACGAATTTTATTACAGTCCGTCTTATTCTTGAGACATACAGGTGCAGAACCACCTTGAGAAGTCAAAAAAAACTAGCGTGTGTGCCAGAAATGGGGATTCAAACTCAGTTCAATCATTGAAATCATAGCTACAAAACCACTGAAGAAATATGGCCTCAGTCTTTCTTGCTGGAATGTACCGACCATCATATATCAAAACCTGGAAAATGACGTTTTTATAATATTGGGGAGAAATACTTCTCTTCTAAATCAATGACTAAACTCACATTATTTATGAGTCCCACCCATAAGCAAATGAAGAATGGATTTTTTGTTGGATTCTTTCTGTATAAAAAACAATGCAGTTATTCGTGTATAGGCTTACATTTAATTCATCATTGTTCACCAGAATAATCTTTATCAATAGGAGTGAGGATGTCTGTGATGATGCAAACGTCACAGAGTCACACAGGTACTCGGTATAACAGTGCAGGGAGCTGCATGCTTTTTTTCTGCATTTCTTCGAGAGACTCTCTTGTTTTTCTGGCATGGATGCTCATGTGTGCAGACTTCAGTGCAGCTCTCGAGTCAGATGAAGTCATCTGTAATATAAAGCAAGTCCAAAAAGCTGCTGGTGTTTCCCTGTGGAGTGGTGAACAAAACATTACATGAGTTATTTGTAAAGAAGGGTAACACTGCTAATAGTGCTCCAGAGGCAGGATGGGTGAGAGCAGCATAGGCACTAAATTGTGAGGGAGGATTAGCACTCTCCAATACATCTATACAATAATTTAGAAGAATTCTTAGGAAGCTCTTGTTGACAAAAATAAATAAAACACCCATCTGCCTAAATAATGAACTTCTGTGGCATGTCTTTCTTTGACCTGCCAGTACCTCTTCTTTCAGCTTTAAAGCAACGGATGGTTTGATGCTACACAGACACCAACTTAGGGGCAGGCAAAATAGTTAATCAGTGAGCGGGAACTGTAGAAGATCCTTTAATCTAGTGGTCAATGGGGCCCATAGGTCTATTTACTGAAACTGCCAGGAGAAACCTGGGATGGTACCAACTTTCCACTCTGTCAGGGAGGGAAAGTGCACTGCATAAAATGAAAGAGTTTCTTCATCTACTCCCCTCCCTCTCCCCCGAGGAAAAGGCCAAAAGCTAGTCATTTTAAATGAGGAGGTTATTGGGAATTCAGAATTTCCATGTGACACATGCTGTGTTGGTCCTTGCTGAATGTGACGATTCTGAACAAAGACTCGTGTGTCTGCAGCAACATAGTGAGTAAGGGTCTGAAAAATATTCAGCTTTTTCAAAGAATTTGCTTCTACACAGAGGGCCATCATTTCACCATGTACCTTTACTAATAGCAGAATGCAATATTGGTGAAAAAAGACACATCTGCTCCCTGTTGCCCCAGAGCTGCTCATGAAGGAACATTTTCCAGAATCAGCAACTCTAGCTGAGACCAGTGAGTTTTCTGCAGATTAAAAATCTGCCAGATTTTTTTTGTGTGTGTGCATTAGATGATGTAAACTAGGTTTCCTCAGACTTTCTTAAGAAACAGAGAGGAAGTCTGAAAAATTAGGCTCTGAAGCTGGAATTCGAACCAGCAGGGCGGAACATCTGAATTTAATGAGGCTCTGCTTGACATCAGCAGGAGCATTGGAAGGCCAAAGTATACAGGATTAGGCCTCAAATTAATGATGCAATGAAAAGGAAAAATGCATAATTTTAGGGAAGATCATTTTGATGATTGATTTTATAATTATTCATGGCACCTAATGTGAGTTATCAGGATGTTTTTATTGATGGCATTTATTAATGCATTAAATTTTAAACTCTGCTCTGGAAGACAGTATAATACAGGCAGGAAACAGAAAGAGGTTGAAATCTTTCAAAAAAGGCTGAGAAATAATGATGTTTCATGCAATTAAATGGCACATAGAATGTCCAACGACTGCTATGTCACTGTTTTAAGCCTACACCTTTATTACAGGGCTGCTGCAACAATTTAGGATTAAACTGTTATATCGGAACTTTGAATTTATTGTGGTATAATTAATCGATGAAACATTTAAAAACATTTCCAAATGCAAGATTCCAAAACAAAATTAGTTAATGTCAGCTTAAAATCCTCTTGTACTCTCTTTGGGGCTGCTTTACTTATGAAGCACTTCTGTGGGACCAAATTTGTGAAAGCTTCTTGCCATCATACTAGTAGTTCAGACTTGTGTCTTTCCCATAGTCACAATGGACTCCACTGCTTCTGAAGCTGTAGTACTTCAAATCTGATTTTATTGTGGTCTCAGTAGGAACTTGCACCTGAAACAAAACTGTGGTGGTTTTCCCACAGTGAGGCAGGGCTTGCTACTCATTAAGGCATAAGAGACCAAAATTATTCATAGTGTAAATGGACTTACTGATTTTGAAGTCAGAGTTTTCTGCCTGATAAGAATTTAGTGTAGACTGTCCATTTTCATGCAGATGGACTCCTTAGCTGTTTGAGGCCTTATCCTGTCTTCACTGTACAGTAACTACAACAACTTTAGGACCTAAGGCAATCAGAGTTGCCTTACTTCACCAATAGTGGGAAACATGGTCTGTCAGATAAGTGAGGTGGCAGAAAAATTTCTTCTGCACGCTCATGAATATCCAGCTTCCTTTTTATCACCTGGTAGCATTTTATCTTCAAGCGCTAGAGGAATAGGAAAACCATGAATACTAAGAATACTAAGTACCTTTTTATGCTAAAGGATTTTCATTTCCATACCATTCTGTGGAACAATACATCAAATACCTCTGCATCAGGTGAAACACGTGCCGTGACTTTTATACTCTCCCACATAAAAAGGAGGTTAGTAAGACTAATCCCACTTAGCAGTCTAGATTGTCCAACAGAGCAGAGCTTTGTAAAATGTGAAGTATTCTCCTTAATCTTTATGTTTTTATGTAGCTTCCAAAATTGCAATGTTTTTAGCAGAAAAATGTGTGACATTCTCCACCATATCCCTGACATTAAACACAGCACTGTTTATTTCATGCCAGCAGCACTGGCATGACAGCTTTTGCTGGAGCAGCATCTGATTCCAAATAGGGTTGGCTGAGTTTTGTCTTCAGAAAACTCCAGTCCAGCTGCAGCCAGGTGCTTGCTAACTTTCTTTCAATGTCTGACCGGCTGAGCTCAGAAGAATTATCTCGCTCTTGGTCCTCCTCCCTGTGTGAAAGGATATGAGGAGTAAAGCCCTGAAAACCTCTCAAAGATTTCAAGTCCCCTGCAGAAGGTGCTGAAGAACTGGGATTTCTTCTTTTTACTAGCAGATAGCTGATCTCCTCTACTAAATAGTAATAAATAATGTGGAATTTGGGTAGACATTTGGACCATTGTTTGGGAAAAGAGGAGGTCTGGCAGGTCTGCAGAGCTGCAGAGTATTAAGCCAAGGATCCAGATTCAAGCTAGGGCACATTTTCCCAAGTCCATCTCAACAGCTGCCACCTAGCTGCTTTACATGTACCAATCTTCCTGTAAAGACTGAGTAACAGCGTGTAATTTTTCCTTTGGCTCAGCGCTTCAGCTGTGTATGATGACAGTGC
This sequence comes from Pluvialis apricaria, assembly GCA_017639485.1. Classification (NCBI taxonomy): domain Eukaryota; kingdom Metazoa; phylum Chordata; class Aves; order Charadriiformes; family Charadriidae; genus Pluvialis; species Pluvialis apricaria. Next base: position 46,650,673 of record CM030007.1, read on the forward strand.
TGCTGCATGTGCCAGTATTAGACATGCTTACCTTTGAAACCCCCATGGAAGCGTGTGATGGAGAAGGGAGGTATTGCTACTTACAAGCTCACAGTTTGCCCAAATTCTCATTTCCTACTCTCCAGTTCGATCCAGCAGACAAGGCAGCCGGTGCTACCCAGGGCCAGACCTTGCTGTTTATCCAGGGGCTCTGGGAAGGGATGGAGGGGAGGTCACTGGCTCTCCCTAGCAGCTGTCAAAGGCTTTCTAGTGCAGCTGCACGCATCCAGCTCTGTGGGAGGCCGGAGGAGGTCTGATGATGATCTCAGAGTACGGTTGGGAAGCCACGCACTGCGTTTCTGTGTACGCCAGCAGAGATGCGTCAGCCCTGGCACCCATCTCACAGCAAGGCAAAGGCGGCAGCAGCCTGCCTTCTCCAGCGACGGATTCACCAGCTGCGGCAAAGAGCCCTGAGATAACAAGTCTGCCTCACCCTCAGGCATCTGTTTTCACCTGAGCATCCTCATCTTTCCTCCTGCGGAGAAAGTTGAGCTCATACGCGGGGGCCGCTGCATGTTTTCCAAAATGCTCCTCCAGTCCCCTCTGCCTGTGGAGGGTTTCCTACAGAGCGCTCAGGATTTTGCGTCTGTTTTCAGTGCCAGTCTACCCGTCACTTCAAGAGGCCCTGAACTGACGATATCCAGCGAGCATAATGGCTGCCTGGTGATCCAAACAGGATCATCAGCACTAAATGTACATGATTTCAAGTCTCCTGAGCTACATTTCTTCAAGTGTGTGTCGTTATTCTTCCTTCTGTACATGCTCAAAAGGAAGACTGGTTTAAAGACTCACTTCAGCTGTTTATTAGCTGAGTTAACAGAAACATTTCATTTCAAGGGTTTGAGCAAGGTTTATGGTTCCCCTTCCAGGGTGGCTGACCTGAACCTCTCTAACAACACCCTTGAGCAGAAGCATAGAAATGATGTTCTTGAAATCAATTTCAGATAGCTATTAACAACCACAATCAGTAAAGCAACAGAAACCAATATGCAAACTTTATTATAACGCTTTCTAGGCCGTTCTGTGTTAAATGCAATACTGTATAGCTGGCTTAGAATTGGTACTTCCTTTGACAGTGCTATTACAATGGCACGCAGTATACAGAGAGATATTAATCTTGTCTGCACTGCTCACAGCCTCTGCTGACCTAAAAATTAGAGCTCAAATTCAGATTAGGTCTGCATTTTACTGTGTCACAAGGTAGAGCACTGTTACCCTGTTTGTAGGACAAATGATTGAGCTCACAATTGTTCTGCACTGGAAGGATGCTCTTGCTGGTACGAGAGTTGCTAAAATCATGGTTCCTGAGACTCTAAACATATTGCAGTTAGCAGGAACATGTGCAAAACTTCCTGGTCCCTCTTTTCTCATATTATTTTCTTTGGCAGACACGTCTAATCCTGTGGCCAGGAAGGTCTGATAATTGTTTAAATTGTTGGTCATGTGCATCAAGCATGAATCCATACAGTGTTTCAAGTAGGCAGTACAGTCAATTTTTCAATGCTAAGAAGCCATCAGGTTGGCACAACTCAATCATTTTTTTGTTAGGTTTTGTAAGACATTCTCTAAAAAAGTGCTTTCTTCCCACAATAAAAGTCTCCAGTTTGTCCTCAGATTGTTTCTTTTTATGTATTCCACACTTCTTCCTGGATTAAGCAAAGTAGCAGTCTGCATGCCAAATCTGAAGTCACCTGCAACCCAAGTATGCTGTGATTAAAAATCATAGTACTGATATCCTAAACTAGATTTTAATAGGTATTGTGATAAGAGAGGTGTTATTGGATTACCAGACTTGAATTAATTTTCATTACCTTTCTTTCTTTTAATTAATCATTTTTCTCTCCTTCCTTTCTTGCACTGAGAGTCCAGTTAGACCTAATGGGCACTGGGGAAGTCGGGAGAGGGGAGAATAAATGGTAAGGTTGTAGAAGCAACAATTTTCTTAAATAACTGAGGCCGTGTAAAGAAAGGAATTAATCTTTTAAATTAATTAGACACATTAGGAGAAAAAGATTAAAAGGACTGGAGAGCGCCCTTTTGTGATCAGCCTGAAGTTACGAATCTTTCAAATTATACCTGGCACTATTCAATCCCTTCAAAATGAAATGCAGTTTCACATTTTAAACAGACTTTCAGAATGTGGGGCAGAGGTTATATTTTTTAAAAGATAGTGGTCATTGCTTTGGAAAAATTGGTGAAAGGAATGAGGGGAAAGCATGAATGCTAGTCTCGTACATGTCTTAAAAAGGAAGGTTAATACAAATCACAAGATTGATTATGATGATCTCTTTCATACTGAATTGTATCAAGGCCCACCCAGACTTCATGAAACAAACCCGCTGGAGTTTTAGGTCATACCACAGTCTTCTGAGGAACTTCAGCTATGTACCATGGATAGAGACCAGGTCACCACTAACATCCTAGGCCTTTGAAATGTAAAGAACTGATGAGCTAAAGTATACCTGAATAAACATTATGACTAACCATGCCTAGGCTACAAACACCATCATGGTCCCAAGCTGGTGCAAGATCCCTTCCTTATCCAGAACCAATGATGAGTCTTAGGGCACATTGACCAAGACACTTGCCAGGCACCTGGGAGTGTTTTAGCAGAGCTCTGTTCCAATATTCTTGCCTTTATCCAGGTCCAAGCCCCAGTGGTACAGAGGAGAGCAAATGCCCCCCTCCCCAGCTGTGCAGTGACAGTGATAGGAGGTCCAATTTGATCTCTGCTGGCAAATGGTTAAGCCTTGAAGTATGAGATTTAATTATTTTCATCATCTTCAGTTATCTACACTACTAAGAATGTGTTTGACGCTGGCCTAATTAATATCAAGTATATACTTCTGTCTGGCTTTTCCAAGTTTAAAACAGCATAAGCCCAATGGCACTTCTGACAGAAATTACTCAATCCAAACACAAATTCTACACATGAACACTTGTGAACTCTGGATGATTCAAAGCCAGTACTACATTCTGTGACTCAGAATGGGAGGTTTACACTTAGCAGTGCTAGGTAAGTGGTCATTTGGTAGGAGGTCTAGCTACATGGTCAGGAAAAAGCCAGGCCTTCCACTGTCTTCTTCTCAGGCTGCCACCTTTAGACAGTTCTCTCAGAGATGGGAAATTATTTGTGAGTGTCTCTAAGGATAATAAAAAATGCTTCAATATCATATATGTTGCCATATATTTACTAAAAATAACAACTCTCATCTCCCTCATAAAACCTGAGCAATTAGATCACTCCGGCACAGGATTTGGGGGAGCTACCTCTGAAACTCATTACCACCCAATGTGTGTAAGCAGAGGGAGATACAAAATCCATCCATATGATTCTGCAGTGATTTACTTTTTCCATAGAGCAGAAATAGACAGCCTTTGTCCAGGCCTTTGCCACCCAGAAGAATTTCTCCCAAACACCAAAACTGATGAACTTACTGTTGTTCAGTTTAAGTATTGCAGTAGGTAATGAGAAGGTAAAGATGGAACCGATGGCCAAAAAGGGTTTGTTTCAGTCTCCTTGATAGAAGAAATGTGTCCTGATACAGGCCTTGGGTTAGTGCACTATCTTTCGGTGATAAGGCTTCATAACAATGCGGATAGAATTATGGTGATTGAAACAGTGAGAAAACAGGCAGGGATTTATTTCTTCCTCACCCCAACCAAAAGTAAGTCCAGTAAGAATTTCAAGAAAGCAGTCAAATCAGCAGGAAAGAGTGGTGAATTAGAATGTAATGGACAGGGTTTTTCTTGTCCTGTGACATGATGAAGCAGTCTTGGGACTGTGATGTTATTCACCTAAATAAAATATGACTTAACCTAATTTACAAGGTTGACTCACAAGATAAAAATGAAACATGAAGTGGAAAATACTCGTGTGTTTTCTTGTTCTACAGCAGTTGAAATACCAAGATGGGTTAACATACCTGTATTATAAGACCAGGACAAAGATAGCATGAATAACTGATTTGGTTTTCTTTTGACTCAAAACTAATTTTCTCTTGCTAAAAAGTTATCTGATTTTGTCAAATGTCTCCCCAATAAGAAGAGTAATAAAGATATCTTTATAGATTATGGCACTGGATTTCAGATGTTGAAATCCAGCGAACAGCCCCAGAGAACTCAGGTTGTTCAGCCTGGACAAAAGAAGGCTCTTGGGAGACTTTATTGCCGCCTTTCAATACATATAAGGGGCTTGTAAGAAAGATGGAGACTTTTTGTCAAAGCCTGTAGTGACAGTACAAGAGAGACAACAGTTTTAAACTGCAAGAGGGTAGATTTAGATTGAACATAAGGAAGAAATTTTTTTATGATAAGAGTGGTGAGACACTGGAACAGATTGCTCAGAGAAGTTGCAGATGTCCCCTCACTGGAAGTGTTCAAGGTCAGGCTGGATGGGGCTTTGAGCAACCTGGTCTAGTGAAAGATATCGCTGCCCATGGCAGGGGGGCTGGACTAGGTGATCTTTAAAGGTCCTTCCAAACCCAACCCATTCTACATGATTCTATGATTCTATGTTTTGAGCTACCACCAAAACCATTAACTAGCACTAAGAATGGCCACGCTTCCAAAAAGAAGGCCTGATTTATGCATATATTTATGCATAATTATGTATGCATAATATATATACACGATATATAAAAGCTAGCACAACTTGGTAAGGGCGTAAATACCTAACTGAAAATGTTTTCAAAATATTACAAAACACTTCAGAGAAACAGTAAGCACCTGGGGACTCCAGTAAGCCCTTTCCTGAGAGCAGCATGCAGACTGGCCGAGCAGTCAGAATGCTAGATGGAGCCCTTCCCATTACTCACATCCTGCTTAATGGATAAACCTCAACATCATGAATGGTTTAACCTAGCTAAGTAAGCCACGTGTTGGCTGATTGGCCAAAGCTTATCTGAACCACTTGGGATTGCAAAATTGGGGAATGAAATCTCATGGCAGGCTTTCTTGTGAAATTTCCAGTGTTTGCTAATATTAAGGCCAAAAATAATGGGCAACTGGTTCGCCAATGTTTTTTATTATTATCATTTACTGTTATTACTTAACCTCTCTACTGCTGATGCCAAAAATTTTGCAATGTTCAGAAAACAGAAAATGATGCCAACATTTGTTGGTTTGTGATGTGCATTTGTATCTCAGAAGAAGCTTCATTTGCTGTTTCTACTTGGAGGGTTCTCTGGGAAGGGGGTTGACAGGACACAAGCATCAAGATACTGAAAACAGAGCTATGTCTTCTCACACCAAGCTGGATAACAGAGATAGATGGTCACACCACAGGGAAACAGCAGTGGGAGTATCTTTGTACAGAACAGTTTCATTAGTGAATGAGATGTTTAGGGTGTGCTTTGCAAAGCAGCGTGAACTCTATCAACATCTATCACAATAAATAAGTGAGCACATACTCCAATAAGGCTGAAAAGGAGTTGGCTTCATTGTACATTGGATCTTGCTTTCTGAGTAACAAAGAGAAAGGTGTGAGGGAAAGCCCTACAGCAGAGTACAAGATGGAACAAACCTCACTGAATAAACTAGTTTCCTTCTGTGGGAGAGAGATTTTTAATTTCAAATGCAGCGTGTTGTCCTAGGAATAGCCCTGGTTGTGTGAAACATTGTAAATTTACATTTGTACATTTAAATGTACATTTACATTGTAAATGTAAATTACAAATTTTCCTCTTCGTGGTTTTCCTCTGCCCTTGCCTTTTCCTTTGTCGACACCTCAGATCCAGGAAGAGAGTAAGTGAAAACAGAACATCTCCATCAGCATGGTGGAAGAGCTGTAAGGAATAAGAAGACACTTGCACTTTTGCACGATCACAAAACTAATGGAGAGTTTAATCTTTTAAACACTTTATTAAGATAGGTGAGAGTTTCTGCTAATAAAGGAACCTTCTTTCTCTCTCTCTCTTTTTTCTTTTTTTTTTGAGAGATACTAATGCTTCTGCAGAGAAAATGGAAACAAAACACCACTTTGCACTCTCTGTAGTGCATAGGAAGTATTACGTCCCATTCTGAGGGACTACCTATGCTGCTTGGATGCCTCCTTTATACAAACAGTCACATTAATAAAGAATGTCTCCCCTTTTAACCACCCTGAAGCTGATTTCTCATCTGGGAGGTTATAAATTATTTTTAGAGGTTAATTGTTATGCAAATCTGCTCATCATGGGGTTCCAGCATCCAGAGAAATGAGAAAACATTCCCTTCCCCAGTGGCAGAGGCTCATAGAGGACACCTTTTCATTTTTAAAACCTTTTGGAGAGGATTATGTGCCATATGTTTTCTCAAACATATCACACACCAAATGTAAGAAACCTATATTAACACGGTGTTAAGGTTGCACAATTATAACATAATTGTATATTAATGGGCCTATTTTGTGTATCCCTATATTTCATAGTATACATTTCAAGACATAGTGCCCAATCCTGTAAATTCTGCTTAGATGAACATTTATCAAGTATCCTCTCTGACATCTGCAAGTAAATGTTGCAGAACCAACCCACAAACAATACATAGTTTTTAAGTGTATGTTTAACAAAAGGAATGGGGATAGCAAACACCGTAGGCCAGATGATGACGACAAAAGAATTTTGCAATGAGTTTTTTTTAATCTAAGAGCAAACAGGAAACAAATGTTAATTTCTTATGAATTTCTCATTTCTTATGCTGTAAGATTCAACTCACATTGCTACCTTCACTTACTAGGTGAGCTAGGGGTAAAAGCCCCTTTGGTGTGAGTTTGTGTGAATGGACTGCATAGGTAATTACTGGTGTGGATGGAGAAAGAATTCCCAGAAAACAGCAGGCTGAAGGGTGAAAAAAACCATGTGCTGAGAGGTAGAGTGTGAAAGCATCCCAAAACCTGAAGCTCCAGAGACTGATGGTCCTGCTTAATCCACAAGAACTGATGAACAGGACAGCAAGAGCCTGCCACATCTGCCCAGGGCCAGCAGCATCCACTGGCATCAACAACAGGTCATACAGGTCATTCCTGATTCTATTAATAATAAATTGAACAGTAAAAGATGTAATAAATATTTGTTGTAATCTGTAGCCCCCTAACTTGATCTCCTGTCAGGGGATTCTACAACACTGCCCCTTGAGACAGCTACAAAAAGTTGTCACGGGATGAACACATGGGCCTGATAATTGTCTTGGCTGTTCTTCATAGGGGTTTTCAGGGATACAGTATGCTCCCATCATTCCCATCCCAACCATGGGGATCCTGAGCAGTCAGGTCCCTTTCCTGAGACCTCGGTACAACACTGTGGAATTGAAATTTACAGAATCTTTGCAATGAGGAAAACTAAGAGTATACAAAGCCCATCATCTTTGCTAGGTCTTGTGTGAGGTGAGAGAAGTCTCTTTTCCATCGGATGGGGGATAAGATAAAGAGTAGAAGGACAACAGTAACTCAGATTAAGGAAAATTACATTACGGCAAATATTAACAGTTATCTATGCTGTTTGTTCCTCCTAGCATATATAGATATGCCTATAGTTCCTTTTAACAGCAGGAATAATAACTCTGGCAGAGGAATTTATGAATTTTGATGAGTTATTCTCTAAATTAGAAGTTAATGCATGGTCAAATTCCAAGAGAGGCCCAAGAACTGTGTTTCTTTACATACAAGAAAACATAGGTAGGTTAATAACACAGATCAAAAGATTTCAGACATAGTCATAAACAAACAGAAGGTCATTCTGAGGCAGATGTGTGGTACTAATTTACACAGAACTGATTCATTATTGAAGTACCTTGGAAATATGAAGAATAAATTTCACCAGATAAACCACACTATTTAAAGTGGTGGACGGTAACTTTTTTCCTTCAACATCAGAAAATTATCAGCTTTTTTTTCAAATTTTCATCAGCAAAAGGGAAATAATCCATAAGTGTCAAGTGACAATGAATATAACTTTTGGCAAAAATATAGTACATTCAGATATTAATGATTGTGCTATATTTTTTTTCCAAAAGCATCTGCAAGATGCTTTAAGTACTCAGTTTATTCCCACTCCATCCTATCCAAAATCCAGTGCCTTGTAGGGGATAAGTATTTTCATTGTCTCAATGCTGTGGGGAAATCTCTACCTTTTAAGGTCTTCTCTTAGCAGACCAAAAATCCTACTTCCAGGACACTCTGAAGCCTCCCACTTCTAATACACTCCCCCCAGTCAGACTAGGTGTTGGGTCTAGGTGTCCAAATTCCTCTTAAAGAAATGGACACTATAATACTTTGTAGGGTCTGTTGCTGTGAAAAACCAAAGCCAGGACTCAATAGTCAGAGTGACTATTAAGCAGGTATTCTTTATTGCAGCGCTGGACGCACAGGGGATCACTCCTCCTAATGTGCGTGCTGTAAAAGGTTAGTTATACAGCTTATATGCATGCCATATATACATATTCACAAGGTTTCCAAGAAATGATCAACATATTCATTAACTCATTATCATAGGTTACTACCCACTCCCGCATGCGTACTGTAGTCTCTTGGTGGTCCTGAGAGACATCTGGTGGTTGTTTACTTCTTCTACTCCTCTTCATCACAGTGTTCTTTTAGTGAACTTTAGGTCTTTACCTCCTTATTCTGCTAAGAAAGCCGCAGAGTCTGCAGTCTGCAGCCTTGAGACATCCCGTACTTCTTTATCTCATGGCAGCTTTGCATTCTATTCTCAGAGATAAGTTCCGACACAACTTATACAACAACTAATACAACTGTTACATGGTTCACTGCTGCTGCTTGTTTAATGCTTTACAACTATGACACAGTTCATTCAATGCTTTAAGAAATCAGGCTCTCGCATCAGGTCCAAGAAATAGTTTCCCAAAAAAGGGAGGTACCTAAAAAAACCAAGCAGCAGCTTTTCAAAATGTGGTCCATAATTAACACCTTTAAAATGTATATTTTAAACCTGTAATTTATTTAACAGTAGATTCTGACAGCTACCTCATTTTGAGCTTTAAGATAATGCCTCACTCAGTGACAAAATATTAAGATGAATAATTTTTTTTAAAAGGAAATTTACTTATTGTTTTATTATGTATGCAAGTTGACATATAATTGGTGTTTGGAAGCAGTAGGGAGCAGACAAAACAAAGTCCCTGGTTCTTCCCAATTACTTTGAGAAAGATTAGGTGTCCTCTGAATCATGTTGAAACATTTTGAGCCAATGAAATAAAGATGGTATTTTATGTGACTTGGGCATATCCTGAGAACAACATTAATTTGAATGAGAAGAGATTGTGAACAACAGGATGACCATGAGGCAGCAATGTGCCCTGGTGGCCAAGAAGGCCAATGGCATCCTGGGGTGCATCAAGAAGAGTGTGGCCAGCAGGTTGAGGGAGGTCATCCTCCCCCTCTACTCTGCCCTGGTGAGGCCGCATCTGCAGTACCGTGTCCAGTTCTGGGCTCCCCGGTTGAAGAAGGAAGGGAACTGCTGGAGAGAGTCCAGCAAAGGGCCACAAAGATGATTAGGGGATTGGAACATCTTTCTTATGAGGAAAGGCTCAGGGACTTGGGTCTTTTTGGCCTAGAAAAAAGAAGACTCAGGGGGGATCTTATCAATACTTTTAAATACTTAAGAGGAGGGTGCCAGGCAGATGAGAAGAGTCTTTTTTCAGTGGTGCCCAGGGGTAGGACAAGAGGTAACGGGCACAAACTTGAGCATAGGAAGTTCCATCTTAACATGAGGAGGAACTTCTTGACTTTGAGGGTGGCAGAGCACTGGCACAGGCTGCCCAGAGAGGTTGTGGAGTCTCCCACACTGGAGACATTCAAAACCCACCTGGACGCCGTCCTGTGCAACCTGCTGTAGGTGACCCTGCTGTGGCAGGGTGGTTGGACTTAGATGATCTCCAGAGGTGCCTTCCAACCCTGACCCAATTCTGCGATTCTGTGATTCTGTGAAATTACAAGTGAGACAGTATTATGGAGATGACCACAGATGGAGAGCTCTTAGAACCAGAGTCTTATTCTGTAAAGAGAAGGAAGAAAAGTAATTGAACTTAACATCTGGATCTTATTTCACAAATTCCTCAGGAGGAAAGAGTCAACAAAAGCAATAGTAGCTGCCTGAGTAGAAGTGGGTCAACAGAATGAGACTGTATCTGCTAGTTTCAATGATTTTTTATAAAATCTCACTGAAAGGGTGAATGCTATAGAGAGATATAAATTTAAGGAGGAAGAGGGGTTGGAAAGTGCTCTCTATAAAAATGAATACAATGGATTTACCTCTAAGACCTGAGTCCTTTGGTATCCTGAACCCAAGTGGAAGTCTGGACTCCCTGCAAAGTTGCCAGAGCTCCATACAGCCGTGGGAATCAAACCCTACATGTCACACTGAGGCTCATGCAGAAAGCTGTTTCTGCTAAAGCTGCAGCTGCCTATAGTTATCGGGGCAGGCAATGAATTCCTTAATGCGTGTTCTGCTAATAATTTCAGTGCTATCTACTTTTCCTGTCTACGAAACACTGACTTTCCACTATGGTGGATGAGAGTTTTTTGCTGCACGAGTCAGAAAATTCTCTTAAAGTTCTTTTAACAGTGGTAACTTGGTTTTTTACATGCATAAGGATGTTATCTTACTCTGTGATACAGCTGTATTTTGCAATTGTGCTGAAACTGAACTCTCTATGATGCAAAAAGAAAAATGGCTACTCATGGAGCATTTTCCCCAACATTCCCTTAGTTTTAGAAGTTGCACACAGCCTCCTTGATGTCCTTCCCTGTTTAGAATTACCTGAGTTAACCTTTAGGCATGTTGCAAAACTCTTTATTTTACACCAAATTTTTTGTCATTTTATGAGGGACAGGCAATTACAATTGCGGGTGGCTTTAGATGTAGAAGAATTAGAATTGCAATAGGAGAGCTTTGATATTGTTAGTTTTTTAGATTAAGCCAAGAGCATCTTCAGCAAGCAGCTCATCTTTTCACTTTCAACAGATTGAGGGAAATAATTTAAAAACTGAGTCTGGAGTTTGGAGACATATCTCCAATATGAGTTTCAGTTAATGTAGGAACATTAAATATGGATTTCCTGAATTTGTGCATGTAAAACATCAATTTGAACACTGCTTACTGCAACCTTAGATCAAATGGAATGTGTATAACTATCTAGCAAGAAAAATGATGCATATATGTGTATATGTAAAAGCTTTGGGTGGGTTGCGTCCATCAGAAATCAGTTTTCTTTTAGGCAAGTGATGCGAGTTGCCAGGTGATTTCTTTATCAGAACAATTTTTATGACTTTTTACTCTAAATTCTATTATTCAATCAGTAAAGTTGACAAGTACAAATATTTCCTTTCATTGCCAATTTAGCACTTTTCTGCAGCATTCTGCATGCCAACTAGACTTGTAGATTTTCATTGTAAAACTACTTTAGATTTTACAAGTTAATGGGGGGGGGGGGGTGGAACAAAAGAAACACGGCTTGTTTTAATAAAAATACTAACTCATGGCTTTGCAGAACAGAGCTGAAAGGGAAAATTTTCCCTGATCTTGTTTTCCTCCTATTATTTTAAAAATAAGGTTTCTCGTTAAAATCCAAAGGGTAGCTTTGGTTCAGTCACAGAAGACATGATTTTCCTTTGTATAACATCCCAACTGAGTAATTAATTCCCATCAGATCTCTATTGGAAGGTGGATGTTGGTTAAAAAAGAGGGCTTAGATCCAGCAGAGCACTTAAGCACGTGCTTAACTTGTCAGTGCTGCTGATTGTGTATTTAAAGGTAAGCACGTGCTTAAGTGCTGTGTTGGTTTGGTGCCTACCCCTATGACTTCTGGTCAGGAATTATTATTGCTTGTTGGTAGTGCCCTGAATTAAGAAAATTAAGACCTTTCATACTATTTCTAGAGCCTATTTCCAAACACCGCTATCGTATACCCCATCAAACACACTCAGCAGAGAAGCCAAAGGAGGAACTGGCAGTTAAATTCATCCTTTCAGCCCCACCTGTAACAGCAGAGAGGACTATGGGGTGAGACTTTTCTCCAGATTTAGGCATTTATGTCTGCCTACCTGTCTGGGCTTTCCTCATGGACAATGGAGAGAAGTAGGTGCATGTAGAGACCAGTTCACTGACGAGTGCTTCAGAGAAGCATCAAATGAATCATTATGATTTGTATAAGTACCTGCTTCTCTCCATTGACTGTAGAGCAAGATGAGAGGACTGAAAGTGAGCATCTTGGCTGTAGACAGAATGTAAGGGCAGCTGAGATGAATCCCTCATCCCTGCACTCAGTGCCTGAACCACTACTCTGGGTCTTTACATAAGCAATATATTAGAGAAGAAAAAATCACAAGGTTAAATTCACATTTTATAGAACACTTTAAAAAACTGCTGGGCATGGTTCTAAAAACTCACTGCATTTCCATTCGTATTCTCCCTGGAAGTGGTAGTTTTAATTCGCATAAAATTCATGTTAGCACTAATCTGCAGGCTATCATACTTATTCTCAGAGTGCTTCTAAATACTTCTCTGCAAAAAGTAAGAGCCATGGTCCCATCTGGTCCACATTAAGAATCCATGGTTAGCTTCCCCATGGCAAGTCCTCAGAACAATAATCGCAATTTCCCCGACCGTAGCTATGCACCTGAGGGTTGTTTGGTCAGCACTTCCAACACATAATAGCTGCCTGAGCTCAGCAAGAGGCTGGTCTGGCTTCCCTGATCCTCTGACAAGGACTTGGAAAAAAAAAAAAAGGGGGCAGAAATCAGTGAGGAGATGAAGCATTTGTAATTCTTAAGGTTGTTTTCCTACCTCACCAACAGGTACACCTTTGCTTTGTCCCATTTTCAGTAGAAAAGAATGCAGCTCCCCCACCCCACCCTCCCTTCCCTGATTTGTTATTGATTTCCCAGTTTGAACATATGTGTTGCATTGTAAACTACTCTGCACATTTAGTAAAACTTGCATAAACATCATGAACAAACTTTGGGAAAAGAACACATCTTACATGCATTTGAAAATGCTTATTTTCTCTGGGCTTTTTTTAGGCTTGTGAGAGATTACAGGACATTGAGCATAAAGTTGCCAAAGCGCTTACAATTGATATTAAATACAAGGCAGGGTGCCATTATGAAAATGAAAGTCAGCTAAAAAGGAGTATTCTGGAAACTGCAAAGGAATCTAGGGCTGAGAGTCACTGAGCAATGGGACATGTGGACGATAATGGGAGAAGCATAGTGTGGCAATACGCATATGACCAAGGTTTTCATGTTACCTACCAACAGGTAGCAATCTACACAAAAGTGCATTGGACCTTGTTGTTTTGCAGTATTATTTAGAGAATTTAATTGTATTTCTCCTCGCCATTCCTCATAGTTATAATCACCAAGAAGGCTGGAAAAGACCTTGAGAGCTCACCCTGAGACCCTGAGAGCCATTTGTTACCCCAAGACAGGATCAGTTGTATTTGCAATAAGATTCTTAAAACCTTCCACTGCTGGAGGTTCCATGTCTCCCCCAAACAAATTATAGAAATGCCTACTGGCAGGTATTGTAATGTTTCACCTAAATCTACCTTACTGCAACTTATGTCTCATTACTTCTTTTCCCTGTCTCATTGGATGGACATTAGGGATGTCAAAGACTGAGTCCCAGGGATGGGAAACCTCTCCTCTAATTTTGAGTGCCTCTACATCTGAGCTTGTTATCCTAGTAATCCACTTCAATAGGAATAAATAAGCAGTTTTAAAACTCAGTTAATGTCATCTGTGTCATCTCTGTTTCAGAGTGAGGTGAATTGTGCCCTTGAGGTACCTTTTCTGCGCTGGGTTTGTAATGGGAGTTCACATGTACGTATCTACATTGTAGATATCTCTTTGGTCAGATGAACCCTACCCTGTTCATAGTAGAATGATGGGAATACTTAATTTTCATTAATTATCCTCTGCATGGATCTCTGACTATGAGATGGCACCTGCACCAATGTGAGTACAATATGAAGAACTTGCTCTTTTATCCCGTTAGCTGCCTTTAGTATGTCAGATTGCCACCAGCGGAACTAAAACAGCATCTAGATTTAGGGAATCCTTCAGTTCTTGCCTGACTACAGTATTATGAGATGAGAAGATCCTGCATTTTTTTTCACCCCAGCTAAGAAACAGTAGTAGTGTAAGAGATCTGATGTAAGTTTCCAGATGTATATTTTCCTAATACTGTGATATTTGTGTTTGTTTGGATTCCTGCAGAGATGGAATGTGCAGCTGCAGCAATCGTGATTCTCAATAGCAAGATTAACTCCTCTTAATTGAAGAACAGAAGACAAATTAAAACAAAGCAAATGATTTCCTGAATTTATGCCATGTTTCACAAAAGTGGTCAAAGTCAGTAACTGTTGTTAGGATGCAAGCTGATTCAAGTCCAGAGAATTATTCTTGACTTTTTAAGCTTCTCATTGTAAGTGACTATTGCACTATACACAGCTCATTGCTATCAGTACAATTGCGGTAGTTACACTTGCACCAATAGTTTTTTTAAAAAATAAATAATGTAAGTAGAACCACTGTTGTTGCCCTGTAGACAAAAAGGCTAGAAAGTCTGATCCTCAGGATGGTCCATGAAATTGGCTACAGAGCTGTGCTGGTGTAATCAAGATCAGCATGTGGCTTTCATAGTTTTCAATTAGGGTAACAGGATCCTCAGAGCAGAGCTTGATGATATTTAGCAAGTAAAGCTCTGTGACAGATTCTGGTTACGGTATGTCAATGAAATCTCTGGAGATAACGGAAACGTTACTGAGTCACAGTTTTCTGGAATGAGGCAATTGGACAGGGCTGCCACCATTTCTTGCTGCTGCATAATAGTCTAAACTGAAAACACAGTATGTTCTCAAGTATAGGAATACTTATTTTTTATGCTCATATTGTCACATTAAAGTAGGCCCAGCTCTGTGATTGCTTTGAAATGAAGTCAAGGAACCTAGCTAAGGTACAACAGGAGAACATTTTCCTTCAAAGAAAATGGTGATGTTTTCAGTTGCAGTCCACAAAGCATCTACCTTCATCCACAGAAAAAGCAGTATCAGATCTTTCAAAGTCTTGTATTCTTGTGTTCAGAGTGCTTCTTGGTGAAGTGACAACCTCTAGTCTTTAGGAAGAAGGTTTAGAACCCTTCTGGTTCCAGAGCTGTCTTCCTCTCTGTAAATCAATTAATTTCTATTTGCCATGCTCCTGGTCTGACTGAAACACATAACCAAATGTATTATGTCCTTCCTTCCTTTGCCTTTACAAACAGAAACTTCCAAGCTTGTTATTAACCATTTACTGGAACAGTCTCAAGCAAATTTATTTTAATATTATTTCAAACTCCATTAGAAGGAAGTTTCTGCTTTGACTGGTGAGGGCCAAAGATTATGGTCATGCCAGCACAGAGGCACAAAATCATCAGGGCGAGGAACTTCCCTATGATGGTGCAGCAAGTTTTTAAACTGTGTCCAGTAGTAAGCTTCGCAATTATGTTCAAGCCACCTTTACCAGCAAAGCCATTTGCTTTGCCAGCTGTGTGGTAAGAAAGCAAACCAAGCTGAAATTTTGGCCAAGCTAGTTGGTGTACTGAAGTAGAACAGTGGAAATACACAATGCCATGATGGGCATGGTGGATGACAGAGTATAGTTACGGGTTGTGGGGAGCTGTAAGATATTAATCTTGTTAAGAATGTTAATGTTAAGAAATGTTAATGTTAAGAAATGTTAATTTTAAGAATCCATCTTTTGCTAGTTCCCATTTTTGGCGTGCATTACCACTGGATAGCAAAGCTGATCAATCCCACTGTTCATAGCAGTGATAGTTCTCTGCATGAAAAACAGGATCATAGGGAAGTACCCGGACGAAATTCTTTTAAACAACATAGTATGGGACAGAAGAGCTGGCTGAGGCTTGTGCTGCTTCATTGTTATTTTAAATGCCATTATTATAATAAGAAAAAAAAGAGGGAGGAGAGGAAACAGAAGTATAACCAGACTCTATTGGTTCTTTCCCCACTGGTGAGGCACCTGCCACAATAAGTGTATCCAAAGCATTTGCCCTATGCAAATATATTGCTATGGGATGGATTAAATCTTATTAAAACAGGCACATATAACTGTCATCATTCTTTAAGAGCAGTTGTAAGAAATTCTTTATGGACCCATGCAGCTTAAACAACTGGGTCTTCTGCTGCCAGAACTGGTACATACAACACTAAAATTGCTCACGAGCATGAAAGGCATTGATAGAAGAACTTTGCACAGGAAATTCTACAGAAAAAGGCCAAGAAGGCAAAAATAGATCATCAGATGTAATGGTAGCTTGACAGAGAAAATGCAGAATGAAAAACAAGAAAGAATAGTTTTCAGTTGTGTGTTTGGCTGAAATAGGTTTGGAATTGGGAGTGAAGAAATAATTTCTTGTTTGATTTCTCTTGTAGTCAAGGAAACAAGATTCTTTATATCCTTTATAGACTTACAGTTTCATCAAGGAAATCTTAACTCCATCATCAATCTCTTTCTTTTATGGAAAAAAGTTACAAGGCCTCAAGTTTTGGCCAGCTGCTCAGACCAAAAGTTCTTACACCATGAGGGTTGTAATGCAGAGCTCCCAGCTTGTGTCCAGGCAACCCAATGACTCACAGACATGCTGGCTGAAGCAGAAGGTCCGAAGATCTGAAGCTGCAAGGGTCAAGATTTACCCAATCATGCCTAAGGGGAGTCAGGCAGGACCTGTTAGCAATAGATAAGAGTACATAGTGCTTGATCAGCAGTCAGTTGACCTCAAATGCTTCCTCATCAATTGGAGACTGCCGTGACAGCTCAGGGATCCCAGCACCTGTGACAAGCATGGGATGGGAGTGCATCACCATACAATTCTCCTTCCAGGCATGGTCACATCATGATAATACAGTCCCCTGGTTGAAAACTCCTAGTACATGGAGAGAGCTGGGAAGAACTGTTATCTCTTGATGATCTTGCTCCGGGTGGGATTTCCAAGGTAAAGGCTCCCTATAATCTTCCTTTTCTTTCCAGCAGAAGCAGCCATCTACCACTCCGCTGACAGCAATCTTTCATTGTCTGATGGTACTGCCTCAAACAGAGCTTTAAAGTTAGGAGCACCTTTTCATTAACGTGTAAATCTAAAAAGAACCAGTGTAAATTTTTTTCATATAAATATGGATTCTACACATAGCAAAAGAGAGAGGGAGAAGTAGAAGAAAAGAATAAAGCAAAGAAAGCAGGCCCAAGCCTGACATTAGGGACCTCGACTCCACTCACCACAAAACTTAAGGCCAGGTATAATTGCCCTCACTTTACTCATATGAGAAAGTAACCTCCCCTGCCCCCTCCTGCTAAGGCTCTCAGAGATGTCTATCATCAGTCAGTCATCCTTGCTGTAAGTTTCTTTAAACTGTCATTGGATCATCTTCCAGAGTCTGGGGGACCACTTTGTGAGGGGAACTCCTGGGGACATAGGCCCTATTTGATGGAACCAAGAGTTACTAAATGAACGAAAGACTGACTACGGATATCATTCTTTGTAGTAGAAATCCTGTTTTACCAGCAACTCTTTTTAAGGAACCTTATAACAAAATATATGTGCTTGTACACTCAAAGTTTGTGCATTTTATTTTCTGTCAAATGTAAGACTGTAAATTTATGAATATCATTATCTTTGTGTGTGTGCTTCATTGGGAATCTGGACCTTAGCCTCCGTGCTTGCTGCTCTTGACCTTAGAGGTCCCAAATGTGTAGGCACCATTTGAATTAATTTCCTCAAATCAGTTTCATTTTTTTTCTCTCTCTGAGTGTACATGTGGCTCTTAGTCACGTGCAGAAGCCCTACATGTAGTGGGGGGAGCACACCTTTGCTTAGAAAGGACCAGAAATAAGCCAAGGCCAAGACTGGTGTGGGACTCCATAGGGATGACATGCTGGACCTATTAAAGTCTGTGGAACTTTTCCCATTGATGTTAATAAGTCTAGCCTTCCAGTTCTGTTGTTTGGAAGGGTGATTTGAACAGTTCTGCTTTAGGTATTAAGGTGAGTCAGTAGGCACTAAAATTGAAAACAGGATGTGGTTTCAAATAGCACCAAAATAACATCTAAATATTCTGGGAAGTGTTTTATTAGCATGTAATTAATCACAGGTTGTGCTCCATGGGTGAGCTTTTGCTCTCAAAACAATAAATCCACAAACGAAGTGCAAACTTGACTTCTGCTTGCCAGCTTTGGGAACTGATTATCACATATATTTTCCCACTCCCTAATCCCCCCTTGCAGTTTATATTCTAAGTGACCACCACAAAAACTGATACAGTAGATTTTATGAAGAAAAGTACAAAGCTTGTATGACAGAAAACTGCAGAGCTGATTAAAAAAAAAAATCCTAACAATTGCAGGTCTTACAATCTCCTTCTAAATTAACTTAGATAAATTGACTAGTGTGGAAATGGAAATATATTTCTTGTCACTGCTACACACTCAGATCCAGATGCTGAGTATCACCCTCTTTTCCATGTTTGTCTTGGCATAGTAAAAGAAAATATTACTTGAATATTTGAGACAGATATGCTACATCTTCATACTGACACTAAATTCTTGGAACAGCAAGAATAAACTTTTGAGGTGACTCAGAACGGGAACAGTCTCATTTGTCAGATACAGACAATAACTAATTCTCATTTACAAGCAGAACAAATGACCTATGGTGTGAAAAAACATGGCAGTTCATTTGTTGTCATTCACTCTTTCTGCCCAGGTGTGAAATGTTTTATCATATACAGATACAGTCCTGCTTTCTACTTCAGTGTCTCATTTTCATTGCAAACCATTTTGTTTACATTGGTAGCTTGTAGAACGGCTGATTAAGAAAAAGCTCAGAACTCAGAGCTGGTGTTGGTTCACTTTGGTAACCCATCATTTTCCTCTAGAAAATTTATTTTCTGAGTATTCAAAGTTACGCAGGAAGCCTAAGGAGTAGGTGATTCTCTAAACACTGGCTCGTGTCATCACCTAAGAAAGGAACATGGAGAACTGCTCGGGAATATGAACCCTTTAGTAGAAAAGCTTTGCACAGAAAGATGCTAAGGTAGCAAGGATATAGAGACATCTAAGTATTGGTAACTTGATCACATTAAGAAAGGGAGAGAGAACTGTTTTGGAATGAAGTGTCAGCTGAAATGGGCTTGGAAATGTGTGCAAAGAAATTACCTCCTGCTGTGTGCAAATTGTTTTTGGAGACACTGTCTTGAGGTTTTAGGATAGTTGTGCATGCCAGATCTGGTTACACTTGCCACATCATTGCCAACGTTTTGATTGAGGGGGGTTACTGCACAGCACACTGACTTGGGTCATGTCTGTTTGAGGTAGAAGCCAGAGCGAAGTGGACATTGAACATGCTGTATTTGCTGCGTCTTCAAATTGTCCCTTTCTGACTGTAAGGAATGTGGTAGACTGGGATAGGGGTGGATTTTCTGAAAACAAAGGCTCAGTGAAACCAGGCTTGCAAATGCAAGCACTTGTCCTGCATACATTCCCCTTTCCAGCTGGTAACTGGATGCATTTTAACAACATCCCCACTATCTCCTATCCAGCTCTACAGCACAAATGTCATGGTCTTCAATGCCACAAATGATGCCCGAGTTATAGGAATGTCCTGGTTTGAGGTAAAACAGGACCAATTTTTTTCAGTAAAAAAAGGCCTCTTCTAAGGCCTAGTTAAGAAGCAAAGTTACTGAAAAAAATTGGTCCTGTTTTACCTCAAACCAGCACAAAGAATATTTTACAGGTCTCTAAATAGTCTTTCTTTCAAGATCTTGTCCAAGAACAGGCATCTCTTTTTCAGCGATTAGTCTGTCCTTAATCCTGAGGGAGCATCACCTGGGGCAGTTCTTTGCTTCTGTGGAGTCAACTGGACATCAGTAAGAACTATGAACCGGGCTCAAGGCTGGCAGATACCTTCCTTCTTATTGCTTTGTAAACTATCACTCACACCAAAAATATTACAGCAAAAACAACCATGAAAAAGTATCTACCATTAGTTCTCTCTCTCCCTATTCATCTTGCTAGCATTTAAAGATCAAGGGCTTATTCTTTAAATGCAAGTTCCCATTGCTGGCACAATTACTTGTGTTTGTAGCAACTAATAGGAAGACATTTAGCTAATAGGAAGAGTTGAGAGAATAGTTTTTTTCATCAGCCAAATCTTACCCTTTCTCTCCCACGCTGAGTTAAGCCTGCATTAAAAATTAAGTGTATATGTTCTGATTCTCTTTTTTTTTTCCTTTTTCTGCTTTCAAAGTAACCTCTCTAGTACTTTTTCCTGGAAAACCAACTTAATTTCTCAGAAGCCTTCTGGCATTCTCTTTTTCTTCCTTTTGTGGCAGTCTTAGAGTCTATTTAAAAATGGAGGATCTTTAAAAAACAGAACACTTTTGACATTTTTGACAAGATGAATTCACATTTCTGTGGCAATGTTGACACCAGTCCCTCCAATATCCTGCTTATCTCACTCGCTCAATAGAAAGAGGGTTTTTTTTACTTATATGTTAAGAGCTGCTCCTGCCTGTAAATATGTATATGCACTGATGCTCACAACACAAATAAGTAGGTGACAGAAACAACAGTATACTCTCAATCTTTGACAGCTTGTTTCTTCACCATCACCACCAGTTTCCCACAGGGGCAAACCATTTTTGCTGCAGCTCTACTCAAGGGTTAAATTAACATGTGCTTCCAGATACAGAACTCTCCCTGAGGGGAAAGCATGTACAAAAATGAAACAACACAAATATCCATTATTGTAAAATTCTCAAAGGCTGATGTGTACAAAAAAATCTCCTTGTTCTCTACTAACATTAGACAGCCCTGGAATCTCTCCAAGCACAACACTTAGATAAAGAGAACATTTTAGAATAGAATTTTAAAACAATTAAATAAGAAGAAATACTTTGGAGAGGTACCATTTGCTTTGCACTCCATACCACTTTGCCTGCTCCTGTTAGAATAATAAATACACATCCCAGAAGACAGACTGCCAAAGATATTGTCCAGAAGGGACATCTAGCCTCCTCCCATAGTCTGTAAAGGATTATTTCAGTAACTTTGGACATGTCTTTTTGACTGTAACATTAATAAGTGGTTGCAGTGGCCTAAGTAATAGTGTCCTTTGTCAAACAGTGCTCCTTTTAAACTAGCTGATATAGGGGATTTTTATCTGAACCTCAGGTGCAAAGCAATCCTTCAGTAAGTGAATCTACAAAAACACCTCAAAATCTCTCATGTTTACTTTGGAATTTAAAAACGGAAATATCCTGCTATGGAAATGACCACAGCAAAGAATCTGATCAAAAAAATTGGAATATGTGTTCAAATATAGACTTAATCATTTAGATTTCAGGAGCTTGGTCATCCTTCTTGTCAATTTGAACAAATCACAGAATCATAGAATACCAGGTTGGAAGGGACCTCAAGGATCATCTGGTCCAACCTTTCTTGGCAAAAGCATGGTCTAGACAAGATGGCCCAGCACCCTGTCCAGCTGAAACTTAAAAGTGTCCAATGTTGGGCAATCCACTGCTTCCCTGGGGAGATTATTCCAATGGCTGATTTTTCTCATTGTGAAAAATTTTCCTCTTGTGTCCAACCAGAATCTCTCCTCAGAAGTAACTTGTACCCTTCACCCCTCGTCTTTTCCATGTGACTCCTTGTAAAAAGGGAGTCTCCGTCTTCTTTATAGCCACCTTTTAAATACTGGAACGTGGCGATAAGGTCTCCCCTAAGGCTTCTTTTCTCAAGGCTGAACAAACCCAGTTCTCTCAGCCTTTCCTCATATGATAGACTTCCCAGTCCTTTGATCATCTTGGTGGCCCTTCTCTGGGCCCTCTCCAGCCTCTCCACATCTTTTTTGCATAGCAAGGACCAGAAATGAACACAGTATTCCAGGTGTGGCCTGACAAGCACTGAGTAGAATGGGATAGTGACTTTATCTCTGCTGGTGATGCCCTTGCTGATGTGATCCTGTTGGCTTTCTTTGCTGCAGCAGCAAACTGTTCACTCATATTGAGCCTCTTGTCCATCAGGACCCCCAGCTCCCTTTCCACAGAGCTGCTCGCCAGCCAGGTAGATCCCAGCATGTGCTGCACTGCTGGATTATGTTTTCGCAGGTACAAGACCTTACACTTGTCCTTCTTGAACTTCAATACGGTTCTTGTTAACCCACTCTTCCAGCCTACCTAGATCTTCCTGCACGTTGGCTCTCCCTTCCAAAGTGTCCATTTCCCCACTCGGTTTGGTGTGATCAGCAAACTTCATCAGGGTACACTTGATCTCATCATCCATATTTCTTACGAAGATATAAAACAGTGTTGGGCCCAATATTGATCCCTGGGGGACCCCACTTGTGACAGGTTGCCAGTTTGAAAAGGAGCCATTTACCACCACCCTCTGGGTGCAGCCTGTCAGCCAGTTCCCCACCCACTGCACAGACCACTTGTCTAGACCGTAATGCGCCAGTTTCTCTAGGAGGATGCTGTGAGCAACCATGTCAAAAGCCTTGGAGAAATCCAGGTAGACAATGTCCACCACTCACCCTCCATCAACTGAGCAGGTTACTTTGTCATAGAACGCGATCGGGTTTGTCAAGCAGAATTTGCCCTTGGCGAATCCATGCTGGCTTTTCCCACTCATGAGCTTCATTTGACTTGTGATAGCCCCCAGGAGGATTCAATGTAAGAAGTGCAACAAGTGGCAGCCTGAGCCTTACCTACGTGCACCTTCATTTATAACTGGAGTTGCTCGAGAAGAGGAGCTCAGCCACAGATCTGTTCAGGACTTTCCAGCCTTACCTTTGCCTCAGACAAGAGCAGCTTGCCCCAGCTTTCTGACACAGCTCACTCCAGCACTGGTAAGATCAGGACCACGCAAACAGATTAGCTAGGTTTGCCTGACTCTACCGTGGAAAAATGTTGCCATCAGTACAACCAGCTGTTTGTCCACTGCTACGCAGGGTGTCTTTACTAGGTATATGGTTTGCTTTCTGTAAGTCCTCCTAGGGTCAGGTCTCTTCAGGAAGTCTGTGTAGCCAGGCTAATGGAGACATTCAGTTTTTCGTGCCTGGATGAGGGAAGCCAGAGCAAAACAGAACAATTAGACGTCTCTATAACCAGGCATTTTCCTGTTCTTTACTTCACTGGACCCAAGATTCATAGTTCAAGTTTCATTTATTTTTGGTGCCCTCATCATGATCTCTTGCTGAGTCCCTAAGCTCTTCTTTAGACAGTAAAGATAATCAATTCTCACACTCAGCACTTGAAACTTAAACAAATATTGAGCAAACTGAAATTAAAAAACACAGCTTTCAATGAGATGTCTCGCTGACCCAACTTGTCTTTCCCATTTCTGAGCTGAGGAAGGTCCCAAACATCTTGGGGGCCATCCACAGGAGGCAGCACAGTCAAGTGACAGTCCCAGAAGGTCTGATCCTGTCCCCATTCAAGTCAGCTGAAAAATTTCCATTGGCTTTAAAGATGCAGTCTCCACCTCTTACGACCAGGTTGTGTTTTGTGTCAGTTAGGTAGCTGACTGCTTGTGACTGGGCAGCATCCCTCCTGGCTGGGAGGGAAGGATGGCCTTGGGAACAAGTGGCAGAGCAGGCAGAGAAGGATGCTTGTGTGTCCACTCATCTCACGAGTTTCACAGGCAGCCTGTGGAAACACCAGTAACCTGTTCACAGATAGCTTGTCCAGGAAGGTCCAGCTGTGTCCGAATGATGTAGTAACACACTAACACACACTATGTAAACAAGAATGGTGCTCAGAGCCCCTTGTGCTCCAGCCACAGCCTCTGGCCAGATCCAGGGCTGCACTTCCAGGTTTCTCTGCTTAGGCAGTGAGCCACATCTTAAGGGCAGCTCACGTATGCTCCACCTAAACAGAGCATGGACTGCTCTTGTGATTTTGGAATCTGTGCACAGCAGAACATGGTGTAGAAGCAGGAGCATGGTTTTGTCTCTTCTACAAGGAAGAACAAAGTTAAAAAATGTTGAGCAACACAATGTCTCTTTTTAAAATATGCCATCTGTACCTGCAGCAATGCTAGTAATGAATGACAAGTAAAAACTGATGGCTTGTGAAGTGTGTTTAATTGTGAGCTTCTTGGAGTGTGTGCAAAGACAAGTCGAATGCCAGTGCACTAACTGTTTCACTTCTTACCGTCTCATTGCTGAACTTCTTGCTGATGTAGATATAAAAGCACAGTACCTGGTTCTCTCACTGCTATTATTTAAAAGCATAGTAGCTTTATCTGTTTATGTAGTATTACCCTGTATTTATTTCAGTAAATATTTTTAAGATGTCATTTAATGAGGTTATTGAATTGTAAGTGCATATTTAAGGAAACGGGAGAAAGTGAATAAACTTCACCAGGAATGAAGATGCTATGGACAAGAATGGCCTTGCTGAACTCAGGGACAAAACTCCCATGACAAACACCCAAGGCAAAACTCCCAACACCCAGCCAGCACTTCACTGAAGTTATGCGACAGGTATAAGTCTTGTTCTGTTAGGCATCAACAATATGGCACAAGAATAAGGAGGAAAAGTACCTACTTGATAAGAACTTTTAAAGAAAATACACATTTTTTGGAATTTTCTTCCAAAAATGGCTTGCAAATTTGATACGAGATATCATTACTTTAAAGATTATAAAACCGTTTTGCAACTAGGCTATCTAATACAATATACTGCTACAGATATTTCACAGTTTCAAATTACTTTGCCAAGTAGCAATACCAAAAAAATGGATGTGAAAGCTCTGAATGAAGACCCAGCTAGTAGCCTCACATTCATCAGTAGGTGAGCAGATGGGTTCAGCTGGCACTATTTTCTCCACTGGTAGTATAAAAGGAAAGTGGCACTCCCTTCAGTGGTTTGCATATCCCAGGAGTCCCATATAAATCTCCATGTCATAGTCTGCATGCAAAAAATGTGGTTCCATGGAGTGCAAGAAGTTTAAAAGTCAATATATTTTATGGCCCTGAAGGAGCTGACAGATGAATTCTGTCCTTTCCAGAGGCACTCAGTGAGGCTGCACATAGGGGAAACTGGATTTTCTTGCTGGGAGTAGGGACTCCCATTATTATCATATTTATCATTAGCAGCATGAGCACACATAGCACAGCAGCTCTTCATCAATATTCATGCTTTATGTGTTGATGCCCTGCAATCATAAAGTTTAAAGCCACTGGCCAGCTGTCTAAAAGTCACACAGATGTAGTGGTTCAAGTCATCCTGGTCAGCAGATGCCCTCTGGAGGTATCCACTGTTCAGACAAAAGGGAGGATGGGATTTGGGAGATAAAAGTCACGTAACATGCAGCATGAAAAGGATTTGCAGAAAAGGATTCAAAACAGTTGATGCAAGCAGACAATAATAAATAGTATTCCTAGACATTGTTTTTTATCCTGTCCCTTCAAGGCGCTTTGCACAAGAAGTCACTATCGTGATCCAAATTTGCTTGAAGCACAAGATCTCCTATAGCCTCAGAGTCCTCCCTCTCCTTCCTTCAGGGCCTGCCTTGCTCCGGGCATTTGGGATGGCTGACTGTTTCCTCTTTCCCTGAGCAAGGCACTGCACCAAGGACAAGGTGAACAGGCAGACTCTCTCCCTGCTGCCCACCTGCACCCTGTGGTACACAATGAAAAATAAATAGCAAGGAAATGAACCGACCTGGTGTTATCAGTCATGTGGCATCACTGCTGTTTTCAGAGATTGGACCTTTCTGAACTCATCTGAGGAATCTTCAGCTGCAAAGCCAATGACCTCATTTGTCACTTCGCAAATGCCTCCCTCCTGTGGACCTTGTGGATGATGTACATCTTTGTTTAACAAGACATCCAGCTTTGAAGAAGGAGGAAAAGATTACTGATAGTGATGTGAACTCAGAGCAGGCATAAGTTACCTTTCCAGGAGAGCTCAGTTCTGATTAAAGCACAGTTAAAAAATGTGCCTCTCCCAAGAATTCCCCTTGTAACATTCCCTGTTAGATTTTCCAAACTAGATTGGTGTATGACATACTAGGAAGGGAATATGACTACAATTTTGAGCATAGAAACAATTGAAAAAATCATCTTTTCAGTGTTGATGGGAAAATCAGAAACCTTTGCCACTTAGTTAAAAGAGGCACCAATTCATTTAATGATATTAAAAATTCTATAGCCTGTGTGATACAAGACATCAAAAAAAAATGATATGGCAAGTCCCAGCTGTCTTAAAATCCCATTGTTGATGAAAGCAAAGTAGATCAAGGACAAATAAAGCAAGACTAGGTGATGAAAAAGGCTGGAGATTTATAATTTTATTTTTAAAAATTAAATCAAAAAATTAAGGTGCAGCATTGCTTATTTTATTTATTTATTTTTCATAAAAAGCAGGTTTCTTGGTGTTCCTCTGCAGGTAGCATAGTAAGACTGAGTTCTATTTTGAGAATATATTTGTGCTTTATAGACGTCATTGACTTCAGCAGCAGGTCAGCAAAAAATGGGTTTGTAAGACTAGGATCAGACCCTGATTTGTTCTGTTTTGGAAAAAAAAAAAAAAGGAGTTTCAAAGAAGAGAAGAAATATTTTGGAACTTTAGTGACAAAGAGCCAAAGTAGTTTCTCAAAACACGTCTTGCTGTAGTCTTTGAAAGCTTCTGTGCCACTAATAAGAATGTCCCACTTGAAGGAGCATTGTACTGTTTTGTAACCTACCATATGAATTCTGGTGCCCAGCCACAGGTTAAATGCACACAATGAAATTCTCTTTCCTCCCACTGCCAGTTCTGTCATTTACTACACTGAACTCCCCCAAAATACAATATGACTCAGAATATGTAGGCTGTGGCTAAACAGAGAAAGTTCATTCACAATTGATTTTCTTTCAGGCATCCCTGATATTCCCTGTTTCAATTGCTCACCTACTGTACAGTTGAGTGAACACTTAAGGAAGTTGCAAAGCAATGCAGCCTGTCTGGGACATGAAGGAATGTAGAGCAGGATAATCACAACATCATCAACCCAATTCTCCAAGGTAGCTGGCCAATAATGCTGTTCTAATTGAATAACTTATCCACAGCTATTTCCCTCGGGAGAGCCTACGGCTTAGGCTCTCTGTGTAGGCAGATGGTGCAGCATACACAATGAAACCTGTAATTTTCTCTCACTACTGGGCATGTTAACAGTGAGATGTTTTCCCAGTTCTGCTAGCCCGTTAATATTTTATTTTAACTGTTTTCTTCAAGTTATTATGTGCCATGCAGCAGAGAATGGAGAAATCTGTGATACATTTCATATTTATTTTACAGCCAGCTCACTAAGCTACCCCATGCTCATTAAGGCTTCTGCTTTGCTAATCAAGAATTGTATATGTCATCATCAGGTATATGCTGAAATGAAAGTGTCATGATTAAAAACAAAGGTGCATGAGTCATCCGAGCCCTGAATTACTAACTAGCAGCAAAGCATAACAAAGAGGCTGCAAGCGAATTCCGAATCTGCAGGGCTGTTTTCTCAAACATGCATTAACGAGCGTGTGCCAGGCGTGTTTCTGACTCTGAGAATGCTGTCCTGATCTCGCACTCTGAACTACACGTCTTAGCGATGTACTGCCGTCCCCTTGTCCTTAAACATTGGAACAGCAGCATAATCCTCAGCAGCGAAAGTGGCTGAAAGGCAAATGCAGCCCGGGAGGGCAAGGCAGCAGAGACAGCCCATCAGCAGCGTAACAACATGACAGATGACAGACCCAGAGGCAAATCCAGGCCTGCCAGCAGATCAGCCTGTAGAGCCTGCCAACGAGCCAGATGCAGCTACTGAAAAGATATCGTCTCTAGCTTATCATCTGGGTCTTGCTGTGGCCAACCATACTTCATGTGCTCCGTGTCCTTACTGCTGACCCCAGCTGCTGGGAGAGGTTGGAACGATGAGGAAGAGCTTGACTGCACCGAGACCACTGCATTTACATTTTGCTAGTACAAACATTGTGACTATGAAAAAAATGTCAATCTGTGTACCGTATAATTGTCAGTTTGCGTTTATTTTAGGTTTTCTGGTAGCATGTATACATTGTTTCTCCTCTCCCACTGTCTCTGAAAAAAGACAGCTCAGGGATTCATTCTTTGTTTGCCATTCCCACTCAGAAACACACATTTAGCTACTTTACCATCTCAGAAGTAGCAGTACCCTGTAAATCTATGTGTAATTAAACCTTGGCATCGAGATCCGGCAGTCCTTGTCCCTGGAAAGGTACAATTCTTTCTAATTCACAAGTATTTCCAGAGCTTGGCTTGTAATATTAGACATGAAATAAATCTTTGTCAAGTGACTGGTGTGACAATTAAAGTGAAAACTAATGATATGCCATCACGGAAAAGATAATTGCACCCATTGTTAGACACTTCCCAGGTCAGAATACACACACAGCCTTTCAAATGTGGCATTCATACATGCACCCTGGCATCCTAGTCTGACTACAGAAGTGTATTAATAAAGTCATCATTTTTCCTTTTACAGAAGCTAGTGACATTCTTTTTGGATGATCCTACCCCCCCTTAAAGTTCAGCACTGCTTTTCTGCATAGTAATAATTGGCTCAGTCAGTCAAGCAAAATGTAAGTGCAGATACTCAAAAGCATCCTGTCGAGGACAGGGTGGGGAAAAGGAAGGTCCTGTTCTCTTATTTTGTCATATATAATAGCTACTAAGAAATACCTTAAGCAAACGTTTCTAAATGGCTTCTACAGAAAATATGTAGTATAGGAAATCATTGGTCTGTAAGGGAAATTTCCATAGTCTAGTTGAAGTCTATGTACGTTTATAGAAACCAAACCATATTGTCCCTTTAGGTTCAAGGTAGGATTAATCTCACTTACCTCAGGCATCTAAGTCACACTGGGGTCCCTTTTAAATCAATGGAAAAAGATAGGCACCTTCAGAAGGCTATTCATCTCATCCTAATGTAGGCATCAGAACAATTCATCTGAAATGAATCCTTCTGTAAAGGTACCTATGTCTTCTATTAATTATAAAGGAAGCCTATGGAGACTAGCTTTGAATTAGCTTCCTATTTTTTACTCTTGTGAGATCAGGTGAGGTGTATCCCACTCTTGGTGTTTCTTTGGCTTAAAGAGGAATGTGTACACAGAAAAATGGGAAGTTAAGAGAGCACAGGCTTTCACTTTAGATTCATATATGTTCCCATAATTACGAAAGGATTACCAAATAAGCTGAACGGTAAAGCTACTTTTCTGCATTTAATGCTACAAAGCTGGAAATAGCACAATTCCCCATATACAGCCTTTGAGCCATTTGCAGTGGGAATATCATGCAAAGCTGGAAGATCACTCGACACTGATTCCTTCTTCTTTCCATTCATTTATTCAGACAGATAAGAAGATCCCAGATGTATAAAGGCAGCCTGCTTTGGGGACCCAGTGTCTTCTGATGTTAGTGATTCTTGTAGTTACTACAGGGATGCTGCGCAAATGGGATGTTGAAAAGGACACTGGATATGTTGCAAACCATGCAGTCACAGCTGTTTTGAGGGGGGATACTTATGTGATCGGTTCTGACGAGGATATGGTCCTCTAAAGAAAACTGCTTGATGATACTGTGGATGATACAATAAGATCTTTTTTCTTTTTTTCCTCAGTAAAATCACATTATTTTTTCTACATTTTCATGGACAAACATGGTATAAACCAATTGTTTCAAAATCTTTAAAAGTCTGAAAAAAACCCAAAATATTCTGCTTTAAAATTTCCCAAAATAAACTTTTTTTAAAAATCCAAATTTCATCTTAAAATTTATTTAAGCTATACAAAGAAATACTGTTTTGAAGAAATGTGTCATTCAGTGCTGGAATTGTTTTTCCTTTTGCTTTTTGTCTGTATGAAAAATGACTTTATAGGTCAACCTAAAACAAATTCAGAACTGCCAGAAAACAGAAAAATTGGTTATTGTCATAGCGGTACTGCAGGGTTAGTACTTCATCTATTGTTCTTCTTTTGCTGTGTAATAAAGACAGTCTTGAAAACTGATGCTGTTTCTCCTCAGAAGAGGTAGAATATGGCAATGCAAGTTTTCCCACAGCATCCTTTCGTTTGTCTGGGGTCACCAATACAAAGGAAACGGGGTCATCAGCACATGTATATACCCACAGAGTTCTCTGAAGAGAAACAAGCATGTTACCTAATTTCACTTATGCTGCTGTTGCTATTTTCTGGGCTATTTATACTTCACTGTACTGTGTCTACTGAATTCATTTCATAAAAGCTACTAATAGTCTCCAGTTTGGTGCAAGCTGCAAGGAAAGATAATTTTTTAATCTATTAAACAGCCACTTGGAGCAACCAAAACTTTCCTTGACATCTTTTACAGAGGTGTTATTCTGCTACATGGACAAACAGAAGTAGATTTCTGCAGCAATTTAAATGAATTCTCATGTACTGGAGAAAATGAATCTTTTTTGAGTATATACAGGTATTTTGAATATATAGATATGTCTTTAAGAAGAGAGGCAAGAAACTAAGCCGTCTGGTGCCTTAAAGTATCGAGGGGATGTGGAACTGTTATTTTATGGAAAACAACAATGTCAAAAACTACAACTGCTTCCATGGTTCCACCTCACCATCTCATTTACTTTAATGCAGAACCAGACGCAGATGGTAGGAACTCTTCCAGGTAATTTTTTAAAAGCTAACATTCAATATTAATGGCATGAAGTAAGGCTGCTTGCATGGGTGTTTTCATCAATACATTAGATCTCCAGAAAAGCATTTGCATTGAAGCAAAATTTGCAGGGGTTTGGCTTACTGTAAATTCCTAAGTGGAGGAAAATGCCTTGACAGCCCTTCCCTCTGTTTTGTCTCATCTTAAAGGCAGGAATCACCGTGCAGGAAAACAGCTTTTCCAAGAGCACAGGAAGACATGTAGGGCCTGATCCATTTCCCAGTGAGATTAATGGGAGGCCTTTTATTGACTTTAGTTGGGACTGCGGGCAGCAATAAAGATACATGGCTCACGATTCTGTACTCAAACCTACTCTAGTAAAACATGCTTTTAAAATCCTTCCTTAAAGGCCTTGAGTTGTTCGGCTACTGGTGATCACCTGAGACAAAATCGTGGCTGGTGTCTCCATCCATTCATAGAAGAGTACTACCAAAGTCAGAATGGTGAAACCATTATTTGCTGTAAAAATCAGCGGAGTTGTCTGCAAAAGAATAATGAATAACAGCTGGATGGTTCAACAAAATCATGCTAATTTCCTGCGGATTCTACAGGATTTCTTCAAGTGAGCTGAAGGAGAGAAGATGAGATCCAAACAATTCCTGACTTTGCCTCAGCACAAAGCTTCACTTCTGAACTATTTCTTACACTGGTATAGGGTGAAGCAGCAGAGATGGTTCCCTGAGTTATGTGGGATCTCCTCAGATCCATAATCAGAACCAGGCAATCATAATCAAGAAAAGGCTCCGCGCCATGATCCTCCTCTATATGAAATAAAAAAAAAAATTTGGAACAAGGACAAATCTGACTCTGACCTGTTTTTATCTCCCCTGTCTAATATTCCTTCCCAGATTTGTAATGTAAATATGTAGTAAATATTACAGATTCTGACTTTACCTGCTGTCACGATTCTTTGCTCACAATACTCAACATAGTGGAATATGACAGAATGCAATATCCATGACAGACCGCAATCAGATCAGCTAAAATGTAATAGCTTCCTAATTTTTATCTAAATAGTTTGGTACAAGAAAAAGAACATAAACTGTTCACAGGAAAACATAAGTATTTGGGAGAGAACATTTGTATTTATTTATGTAAAGGAATATATGTACATATATAAACAAATTGGGGATAAATAAAGGGAAGAAAATACTGACAGGAAATGGAGCAAATGAGTTATAAACTCTAAGCGTAGGAAAAATAAATCGTATAAGTGAATGCTGAAGTAAAACCCTGTTTTATAAGCAGTTGTGACCTGTTTGAGGGGGAAATGTGAAAGCCTGCCAAAAGCGTATCATATCCATCTGTCCGGTTTAGAATATTAGTTGGGCTTTTACTTGGACAGTTCTCAGCCCAATCCTGTTAATACTTACACATATTAATAGCCTTGTTCCTAAACGTATTCCAAAATCATCAACTCAGCAAGACTGGAATGATGTGTAAGTAAAATGACATGTAACTGAGATGATGGGTAGGGCCAAACACATGCGTAGGCACATGCAGGATTAAGCTGAAAAACTGTAATATATGGTCATTGCTATGGTGCTAGCCACAATTTTTGGAGGAATGGCTTGAGTTCCTATTTTGATCTAGATTTTTGTGACCTTAAGAGCATCATTAGGATGAACATTTCTATGGTTTTATTCAGCACTGCAGTTCTGCAAACTTCTACAAGACCGGTGCTTGTATTTCTCTTTCATCCGATATGAAGAAATGTTTTCAGACAAACGTGCACAGAGTCGGATTTTTGTCCCTACTCTAATAAAGTAATCTTTGGATAAAATAAGTACTCTTTGAATAAGGCTTGGAACTTCACCATGGCGAGCTGATTTCTCCAAACTCTTAGTTATGTATTACTCTCTAATCTTTACCGTCACTACCCTTAATTATCCTTATTCTTATCCTTATTTGCTTAAGTTCTTCTCTGCACAGTCTGAAGCCTGATAAGCTGGACATTCACACAGGGAGATGAACCAAATTCAGATTACAGCATCTGGATATTTTTGAATTAGAAGAAAACTAAACCAATTTAAAAAAATACAAGTGATGTCCCCACAGCTGTAACTATAATTTTTAAATTGTGGGTAGTTATGGGATTTATAGTACACCTTTCTCCTCAGCATTTTCCTAGGGGCCAGCTTTAGTGTCTGTATGTCCCCACATGTGGTGGGCGTATGATGAATGTTTTGGTTTTCCTATCTGATGTCTCCCCAGGCCCCTCAGTGTAAAGCTAGGCATTCGGCACACCCAGGCACTGATATTATAGACAATGAAGTACGTGGGACTGTGACAGCGAAGTCCTTTTTTGGATCTCTAGTGCACCCGTGTCTCATCTCCATGTATATATGTGAACAAATACTATTTTCCCAGCTCAGAGAGAGTTGTAAAGATCAATCAGCTGTTCATATTAAGAGTATGATGAAACTATATAAATACTAAAGTAAAGATAAAACATGTTATTGGGTCATTTAGGACCTTGTCCAGAGGCTGTTCTGGGGGAAAAGCAGTATTTCCCTGCAGTGGCCAACTTGCCTGTTAAAAAAAAATAGATTTTTCAGCTTCAGGAATCATAACCATAGTCTTCTGATACTGAATTATTAACACTCAAGCAAGGATCTTAGCTGTTCTCCAGAATGTTTCTATCGATTAAGAACAACATAAGACAGCTGTATAAGATTGCAGGACAACATGCACATATGCTTTATTTAGGAGACTTTTGGTTTTCTTGGCAAGTATTGTATGTGTAGAAATTTGGATACTTGTCCACTATTGCTGTGTGTTCAGCCTTTCTCACCAGTTTTCTAGCACATGGTGTAACCACAAGTGTGTTAAACAGTTTTAATGAAAATCCTTATCAGACACCATTTATTTCTGCTCTGTGGCTACTTTGAAAGCCTGAGATACAGCTCTAGTTCATAAGCCTGCTGCGCCAATCTAACCTAAGATTTCAGGCAAAATGT
Organism: Pluvialis apricaria; assembly: GCA_017639485.1. Lineage (NCBI taxonomy): Eukaryota > Metazoa > Chordata > Aves > Charadriiformes > Charadriidae > Pluvialis > Pluvialis apricaria. The sequence goes on from CM030007.1 coordinate 46,684,434, forward strand.
GGTGATTTGCTGTTTTGACTGGAAACCAGGCAAAACTTTGCAGCTTTATTTTGATTTTCCAAATTTATTTGGATGTGGAAGGTGACAAAGAACAGAACCTCTGTGAGCTGAAAAGCAAATCCAACCCACCTTCGTACAATTTTAGCTGTAACCTACTGGCTCCCAGAAGTTTAGCTTAGCTGTTTGCAAAGTTCTTATCACATATAGTGCCAGGAGGTCTATTTTGTTTGACTATTTCTAACAAGTACATGTAGGACAGAAGCCATTTATTAGAGGTGAAAAAATAAGTTCTATTTCTGACTTTTCTATCCTAATAAGGACTTTCAGCCTCCTTTTGGCTTTAGACAGTTATTGAGATACCCATGTGTTACCTTCTCCAATGAAGAGAATGAAAAATTCCCAGAGCAGCGATATATGAATCGTGTATATCCGTCTGAATGCCTGTGTTATATTTCAATGAAATTGTTAGTAAAATGAATATATATACTAGGGGTTTAAACAATATGACTGAAAACAGGTCATGCCATCCCACTATGTCCATTTCCTTTTTTTCAGATTCTAGGTTTTTGTGACAGCACTGGACATAGAAGTTTATCATGCCAAACAATGTACATTGTGAAGACATTCACCCAGAAAGTGTCACATCCAGATAGTGTCACACCACCTTTAAGCTCACCTCGGGATGAAATTTAGTTTGATAGCTTGGCCCAGATCATCCCAGTTGCTTAGCTCTGTGTCTCTGCAGGGCTCATCGCTCCGTGACTAGAGTCATGTGAATTCATAGCAAAGCATAGTAGATGCTGTCTGCCATAACTGTCCCCACATTCCTGCTTTTGCAGTTAGCAAAATGGAAGTTCATATCTGTCTGTACAGCCTGTATAGATGAGCCCTTCGAGTCTTCAGTCTACTAGTAAAGTTTAGCAGTAAGAATGTGGTGGTGAAAGATCATTCTAAAGAAGACAATCTGTAAACCCTCAGGTTTTTTTCCTTGTGCATGGAAAAGGATAAAAATTACTTTATTGAATCACCTTTAAAGGAGCAAATGCACTAATATACAAAAATGTAGAGGTCTCTTTAACTAAAGAACCAGTACGTTCTTCCTTCCTGCCAAGCAACAGGCGCAGGTGTATGGCTTCATGGCTTGATAACCAAAATAATACAAATTGTCTTTTTATCTTTTTTGCCATCTGTAAGACTCCACACATTGTCATTACGTGTCTAATTTACTATAAACACACAAAGGAAACAGTCACCATTGTTGCCTGTATTTTCACAATAAACTAATGACTTAGCATATTTTAGCAGCTACTGAGTGAGACCTCTCCAAAGATGCTTGTTACCCAGAAATGGCTGGGCACTAATACTCTGAAAAACCAGGTCACTTCCTAGGAATTTGGGTAGTTTGGTTTCCAAGAACTTAATCATGATACTGAATATTTAACAGATGTCCACGCCTTTTTCTTGTTTTTACTAAGATGCATCACTATGCAACAGTCTTCTAATATCAGGCAGAAACTCTAAGTATGCATGGGTCTTTTTGTTCTGTAGTTTTCAAACTGACTGTTACTTTACATGTCCTCAGTGCATACACAAGGGGAAACCAGTGATGCATGGAGGACAACAGGCTTGAGTATGGTCAGATAATAATTACATTAGGAAAACAATGTTTTTGTTGCTCTTGTTTCTTTTCCAGCAAAATTAAAAATCACACCTTTGAGAGGCTTGTCATTAAGGATCTCGTAATGCTACCTTGCCTATATACCACCTCCAGGAGTCTTAAGAGAATCAGGCATCTTGAGCTGTGATGAATCACCTTGGTTGGTTTTTTTATGTGATCCTAATACTCAGCTCAGTGAAGCAGAATTTTTCCTGCCCCAGGCAAGACGGCCTCTCCTTTGTGCTTCAGATCAAGGGGCTGTTGAAAATGATGGAGAGTAGAGTGAGTAACAGGGAGAAAGTGCCAAAAACTTAATTACTGAAAGGTCAAATGAGCTCTTCTTTATCGTCAAACTATTTTTTTAACTCTATGAGAGATTGAATTTGGCTGTGAAAAAAAAAAAAAGTGGCAGGAGACCTAACTAACTCACAGAGCTATTCTGAGGATAAATACATTACAGCCTGTAAGGCACTGAACAGCTGCGATAACAACAATCATAGAATATAGATAGAGAGACTTCTTAATCCTTAAATGACTCATTTCATCCAAGTGTGACAATCCTACACCTCAATCACATGTAGGACACCACAGGGAGGAACATGTATGCTCCTTAACCTTAATGGCACCTAGTCAAAGATCTTTTTTCCTATCTTGAATATTTCCCCTGTAATACTTTCCTGGTCTACTACACTTTTCTTCTTTTTTTTTTATTTTTCTTTTTCCTCCTTTTTAAACATCACCGTACTGTAACATTCAGGACATTTACAAGTTTCTGATAGGACATATGATGTGAGATACAAGGAGCTTTTTGCTCATACACAAAAGCAAACTAAGCCCTTTAGAGACTTTAGCATCTAAAAAGATAAGGCATAAACAAACTGAACTGAGATACATCTATTACGTGGACAGACAGGCATCCCTCTGCTCAGGCTGGGACATGGCTGTGGAGAGCTATGTTGGGTCTGGAAGACATCTAGGTGCATTACTATAGCTCAAGCAACAAAAGCCGGATGAGCAAATATGCAGGTATACCCTCTGAGACCAGAGGAAAAGACAAGATGTAATGGGGTAAGAAAGAGAGAAAGAGGTTTATTGGCCACATCCTGATAATTGAAAGTTTTAATGGCACTTCCCCCCCATGGAGTAGTTGGTACTACAAGAAAAAGAATGGTGTTAAAAACACACTGAAAGCTCTCTGCTGCCTTTTGCAGAAGATGAATGCAGTTTTAAACTGCAGCTTTATTGTCTGTTGGCAAAGTGACTGCCATGAAGGGTTTTAAAACTGCAAATTCTTTAGTGTAGTCAGACATACTTTTGAAAAATGAAGTCCGCTCCTGCTCAGGGGATTAGTTTAACTTTTTATAACATTCATTTTTGTAATTCTTTACTACTTGTTCATCTTGTGTTTGCTTTATGAGGTTATTATTTTTGTACTTAGTTTGGTAGAGTCTTAAGAAGGCTCAGAGAGACAGGTGTTTGAAATTCTAGGTGTAATAAAGAGACACAGCAGTTATTAGAAAAGAAGAAATGTGGCAGAAATGGGAGTTGCTTTTTGTTGCTTCAACACTCAGCTCAGTTCCCACTGCAGTAGTTGGCAATGATATTGGAAATGGTGTTGCTTTAGGTCCTTAGGTGAGGAAACACTGACATTAACGGTATAGCTGAGATACAGTGGACCAAGGATAAGTCACTGCAGTTTTGGATACTGAGGTTCCCACTCTCCCTGTCCTGTTGCGGGCCTGGGTGAGTCTCTTGGGGCCACCCACCTTCGCTTACATTCACTTGGATTGAGAAGTTACTCGCTCAACAGAGGCCTAGTCAGCTATCATGGCTTTTAAATGCCATCACACAAGGTATTCCTTTAACATTCAGTTACTAGGATTTCCATCAAACTAACTCCCATTTCAGATCTAACAGTCAAAGATGAACTAGAGAGTATGTGTTTTAGAAAAACATCATATACTGATTGAAAAATCTCTATAGTTGGGAAATTTACCCATAGCCCTTGGTAATGTGTTCCAGGCATCATTTGCCCTGCACCATTAACTATTTTTATCCCTTGTCTAGTCTGGATTTATCCCATTACTGGATTTAGACAGTTATATTGACAGCCCTGGTTGATCAAAATTTCAATTGGTGACTTATAGGCTGATCAAATCATGACTTACCCTTCTTCAGTAAGTTAAATTTACTAAGGCCCCTGAGTCTTTCGTTATAAGGAGTATTTTCCAATCCTTATGCTATTCTCCTGGGTCTTTTTTGGTTTCTCAACAGTCTTTCTGAGGTGTTTACAAATGAACTGGGCTCCGTATTCAAACAACAGTCATAAAAGAACTAAAAAGATATTAACTAGAGTGTCTCAACCCCTTTCAACTGAGTGATTGCCAAAGATTTTTGTCAAAACAAAAATCTTCAGGACTTCTATGAGTTCTTATTCACATAAACTAGAATTTAAACCAAGCTTTGAATGTGTGTTTGTTTCTGGCTTTTTCTTCATTTCCTCATTTTGCTGATTTTCTCACTTCCATCTGTGTTTGGGAATGTGCATGTGTAAGTTTTTAAATATACTTGTGAAATATTTGCAGATCGTCTTCAGATTTTCTATGAACCACCACTGAGCCTTGGACTGTATTCTTACTTGAGTCCCTTTCCCCACGCTTATTTCTTTAGGCCCCTGGGCAGTCCGTCCCCAAATATTCAAGTTAATCTTACCACCATGTCCCTACACAGCAGCTACACACTGTCCTGTACAATCTGATAATTGTGGTCTACCTTCTGTCTTCCTATATGTATGTTGTCACAAACATGTCTATTAAACATAGAAGGTTTTTACTTGCACCTAATTTGCCAGTAAGTTAAGGCAGCCCAATCTCACCTATCCATCTCTGTCATTATTAGCTGCTCCACTAATCTTCAGATCAGCTACAGGTGAAATCAGCAGGGGATAACGTTCATTTCAGAATACTGATAAAGTTGCTGTACTGATAAAAAGTACTGTAAAGCCTGAGAACAGATCGACTCAGGACCTTGTGTGTGACACTTGCCTAGCAATGACTTCTCACTCACAAATTTTGAATGATCAGTTTCCTAGCATTTGCTCCATTTAAAATCCATTGTCCTGATTTTCTGATTTTCAGTTTTAGTTATAAAGTTGTACACCATCAAATCAAATCCCTCACAGAAGCCAATGCAAATATAATTACCTTCATCAGCCAAAGTTCTAACTTCATAAAAAAGTATGTATCAGGTTAGCTGACAGCAATTCCTTACCATCAATCTATGTGGATCAACATTAATTACATTACTGTCTTTTAAAACTTGATTTACTGGGCTTGATATTATTCTGTTACTTTTCCCTGGGACTGAAGCCCTAATGACAAGGCTGAGCTCCATCCATCTTTCCTTCTTTCCCTCCTTTCCTGTTTTGTCTCCTCCCATCACCCTCCCTCCCTCTCTTCCTTCCTCCCTCCCTTCCTTCCCTCCTTCCTTTCTCTCTCTGTCTCTCACACTCTCGCTTTCTTGCTTTTAAAATAGCTTAGAGAAGGGAGATGAGAAGCTGTTCTCTAGTCTGTTTTGCAGCTCTCTGACCTGTACAATGAGGATACTGACATTACCAATTTTTCTGAAGGCATTTGAACTCCATAGATGGAAAACACTCTTAGAAATGCAAAGGATTATTGCTAAGCATTGTTATTGCTGTTCTTAACATCAGCTGTTCCAGCTTAAGCGCTGCACTTTAGGAGGGCAGTGTCAGAGAACAACCACAAACTAGTGAACAAAGGGAAGAGAGATTAAGAGCTCAGACATGTAGAACCTGCTTCTCTCAGCAACTGTGCCTCAGCCCCTGGACCAGCGGTTGGGTCGGATGCATACGGCAAGTTTCCAGGTCTTGAGGGCTTCAATTGATGGGCTGTTCTTCAGAGCGCTGTCTCCCTAGGGCAGGAAAAAATGGAAGGTAAACAATTAGATGGCTGCACTGCACAGGGCTGTGTGCACTGATTAGGAGATTCTGCCTGACACAGAGGGATGTCGCTGCCTGCAGTGGTATCTGCTCCTGTCACTATCGGCGTGCGGCAGGTGACACTATGGAGGAGGAAGCTTGGCTGAGCTGCCTACGGAGTTAAAGGGAGGTGGTGGGGGAAAGGGGAGAAAAGGAAGATACAGCTGATAACTGTAACGAACCCTTCAGTGCCTAAACGAGGAGAGGAGGGGTGGGGCGGCTGGATGTGGAGTCAGTGTGGCACAGCACAGCTACTGCAGCTGGATCAATTCTGAGACAAAAATAGCTACTTATATCCTCTGCCACCACAGCTATTGCATAAAAGTCTCGGACAAGGTTAGACAATGCAACCGGGCCTTTGCTTCTGCTGTGTATCCGAAAAAGCACCCCACCATAATCCAAGCTAAAAGGTTGCTTACAAAACCCACCATCCTCTTCCACACCCCCTCAGTCAACCCCATCACCGTCATTTCTGTCTAAGGAGGGGTGAGGAAGCCAGAGCTAGACAAAGAGAAGCGTGGCTGCTTTAGGAAGCTTTTTTATGGATTCGCTTACACCGTGCCTAGCACAAAGCAATATATATTGGTAGCCACCTGACTGCTGGTAGGCACGGATGGTGCTTTATGTGGGGGAGAGGTGTAAATACATTTCAGACACTGTCAACGTACCAGTTAGCTAGGGAAGCACTTAGAAAAGCCATAGGATATATGTCAGAGAATGACTACATCCCTTGGGAACTCACTGCATTGAGCTTGTCATCCCAGTGGCTTGTCCTGGAAGACTGCTCCTCCTTCCTTTTTATGTCGTCTTTGGGATTGATCAGGCAGCCCTTTATGGAAGAGTTCAACCAGCTGTATATTAGACAGCTGAAACTGGTGGGGTACTAGAAACACGCAGTAAAGATATGTGGGAATGACCATTCACTTCCTATAAATGCAGCAGAGAGGTGTGTTTTTTTTCATGTGTTTTTTTTCTCTTGAAATATTATCAAAATTTGATGATAAAAATTATTAAACAAAATATGATCACTAGGAAGGTATCATCTATTAAATTCTGTGGGAATCTTTGGTCAAGAAAGGGAGCAGTGGATAAGTACTTAATACTTTAATTTCCACTGAATTATTTTTCCCAGATTATGTCACACAATAAATGACCATTTCTAGGAATACAGATGTCTCTGGATTCCCACTGCAAGAATCTAAAAAAAGAAAATAAATTACAAATTCTTTCCATCCACAAGTAAATTTTGTTAAAATCATATTGGGCTTGTTAAAAAAATAAAAGAAAGGGATTCTTACCACCTTTGTGCAAAGACAATCAATTATTTGATGATGACCAGGATGAATCTAAGGATTCATAAACAGATGACCCCAGTGCAGGGATGAAGCACAGAGAAAGCGTAACAAGACCATCCTTCAGGCTTGCATGTCCTGTAGAAATGTAATCCACTGGCATCGTTTTAATCTGTGACTAAGCTATATTTCCGCTTTTCTGAGAGCCTGAAAGTGTGGTTACTTAATGATTATGTCAAGATGGCGTGTTTGTAACTCCCTATAAGCTGAGGTTCAACATTGCAGGTGTGAGGCACTGTTACCAAGATACAGAACCATGTAAGTGCAAAAAAACATAAAAGGTAATCAACCAGCCCAATGGCAAACATTCTTCTATGGAATGAGGGGGAAAAAAAATTAAATTATTTGTGTTTGTCTGTCACAGACAATCAGATATCACTCTGGGACTAGGGCAAAAGCTTAACTAAATACAACTACTAAATCAACTACTTAGTTTAGTTTAACTCTTGTTAAAAAATAAAGAAACACATATGCTCAGTCTGCAACACTGTGTATAGCAAAATACCTGCCCTACCCATGGGCCTTCTGATGTTTTCTTATTCAGGTCTAGATTTTTGTCTATCAGGTCATGTAATTTTCTGCATTGTATTTAGCTCAGAGGATTGCCACAATATTGTAAATATTTGTATCTTGTGTTAGCAATGCCTGGGAACACCTTGAAAGGGTGTTTTGACTCTTCAAAATGCTGCACAAACATTAATTAATCCACTTTACTGATAATTTAGTTCTCTCCTAAAGGCCTAGAATTGACTATGCATATGGAAAAAGGAATGAAAATATTTTACTCCTTTATTCCTTCTTTACTATTGTAGTGTAAGGCACTGAAAGGTTGTTTGGTAATGTACTGTAAGGCACTGAAAGAAGAGTAAGTGTGCATACAAAGATACTGCAACAAAATTCTTGCTAGTGCTCTGCTATCTTTCTTAATGATCCTAACTGAATGGAGTCATGGGGTGAGAGGGAATAGCACAAAAAAGCTGGCGTCCTTCAGCAAAAGTATAAATCCTCACTATCTGAACATAAACTTTGGAAATGACACTTGTATAAAAGAGAATTTCTTAAAACACCATGTCTGAATCATTAGCTGATAGTCTATGGGCAGCAGGCTGCTAACTGTTAGCTTTACCTCTTTCTCATCAGTCACTAACAGGGTATTAACAGTGTGGAAAACAAATGAGGTGCCTCAAATTATTTTAATTGGAGAAATGGGAGGCTTAAGAGATGCTCAGCTAATTTATGTTGTATATAACACCGTGTTTGGAAGCAATGTACCAAATGATCAAAATAAATAAAAGCAAATCCTGGTAGTGTTTATAGAACTGTACTTCTTGCTTTACAGAATGGAGATACAGAATATGAGTTAAATGCTATAATAGGTAGCCTGTTGCTGTTGCTGGATATTTTTCCATTGATTTCAGTGAGTTTTCACTCAGAATCCAAACATTCCTGAAAGCTAAACCAATACACCATATTACTTTTCAGTGTCTTAGCCCTGACAGCTATTTGATAAACCCAGGAAGCGAGAAGACATTCTAACCTTTATAGGCTGGAGTTGTACATTCAAAGCCTTACGTTGTTGATTTTGTCAGGTTAGTACAGCCAAAAAATCAGCCTGAAAAATAAAGCTGGAAAGAACTGATCATCCTTCTCTCTCCCTCTACCCACAAGAAAATTTTACTCCTTGAAGCTTGATGACATGAACAGTTTATTAGCATTTAGAGCTCGTAAGTGGATGGAAACTTTGCAGAGAGCAAAGGATCTAAAACCACCTTTGATTAGTAAAACTTTTTCATGTATCAGTGACTGATCTATTCCCTCTAACATGAGCTCCCCAGAAGTGTTTTGATTACTCATATCTGGAAGTTTCTGACACCTCAGTTTTGCAGAACGTCAAATCAGTACTTTAATTCCCTGAACAGGAATTTATGGCTGGATATATTTAGGTAAGCACCAGAAACTCTTTAAAATTTTTAAGAAACTTAATCACCTTTGTGCAAAAAATAATTGGTAAAAAAAGTGAGTTTTTAATGGCCCTGTTGGAGCAGAGATTGGTAACTCTCATTAACAAGGCAAAGCCACTGAAAATCAGTCATCTTTAAAAAGGGACCAAGTTTACCTTAAAGGGTTTTTAAACATAAAATATTTCCATTATTTGTTAATGAAAAATAAAGTTTATCCATTTACTTCTGCTTTATTACTTCCATTCTCTGTAAGCTTCTATATTTCACCGATCATGATGATATCCAAGACTCAGTTTAAATTCCTATTTTAGTCATTTAGAAGTCTGACATTTAGGTCTACTGCTCGTCATTGCAGGCTCCCTTTATAATAAAAAAGAGAAAAACAGGTACCGCTAGGTAGTGATTCATTTCATCCTAAAATAGGCCAGATGAATCATCCTCTGGAGGTACCTATTTCTCCGCTAGGAAGCTTAAGGTGACTAGTTCAGACTTTGACACTGAACTGCTAGGCTTCTAAAATTAAGTCCAGTGGGTCCCACCCACAGGGCCCCATCTTCAAACTAGGTCAGCTTGAGAAGTGCTATTAAACGGAATGGTCCACCAAGAAACACTGAGGTCAATGTGCTACTCATAAAGTGCTACTAACAACAAGTGAGGCTTTTGATCCTCATTAAATGGATACAAAAATACCCATAGGTATTGCCACTTCATTTTTGAAAGCTCAAAGTGCAGTGTTTATGGTTCAGGGTATAATTCAAAACTTCCCAAACCTTACCGCAGCAAAAAGTCTCAACATATGGTGTGAAAAAAGACAGATTTATATTAATATATCTGGGGCCCTAAGCAAACCATGGCTCTCTCCATCCTTGAGGTGACAGGGAAGTGAGCATGCATTACATGTAACAGCTTTCTGCTATGCTGACTGTAGGATCTTTTTTTTTAACTTTTGGAAGAAGAAATGTTTCTCCTTCTCAATATGCTTTCCTTGACTCTGTGTGGGAGTTTCTAAGGAAAGGAAACTCTCTTCAGAAACCTGGCCAGAAATTAAGAGAACAGCATCTGTTAAACACTATAACTTTAGTGAAGCCTTAATGATGTGGGAGTAGCAGACCAGACTGCAGCCTGAGGTGGCAATCCTGAGTTTCCTTAGATGAACACTAAGCAGAGTGAAAATGAACAGAGATAATTTTATCAGAACTATGATTTTGTGGACTATGGTTAGCACTGATCAAACTTAAATCCCATTTTCAAAGCATTCCCCAGTGGTCACAAGAAACAAAATCAGGGTTTTTTTGAAGAACCAGAGTAAGATCCAGATGCACTCCCATGTCTTCTGGGGCTGTGAGTTTAGCCTGTGTCCCAGTCAAACTGAGGATGACAGAATTCGTGCCCTGCATCCTTCCCCTGCACTTGTTTGTCCTCGTTATTCTGTTGTCCACAGCACCTCCGTTGCTCTGAAGTACTGAACTTTGCAGCCTTTTTACTGATGCTTTCACAATCTTGTTCTCCCTGAAATTGCACCTGCCTAGAAGCTCAGAGTTTGAAGACCACAAGTATCCTATGACTACTTTCAGAAGGTTATGGTAATGAATGGCAGCTGCTGAGAATACCCATGCCAACACGTGCTTCCACTGCATGGGCTAGTAAAGAAATGCAGAATCTGAATGCTGGAAATATCAGGCAAAAGCCAGGACTTTCTATTTCTTTTTTAGAAATTATACTTGAGTCATGAAAGGGAAGGACTTGACCTCCCCAGGTACCTTGATTTTACTCTCTGCCTAGCTGATACTGTAGGAGAATAACACGGTTCCAGCTCTGTATCCTATTCCTTAGTTACCTCTTTGTTGGTTTTCAGACAGATAAAAAAATGAGAAATCAAAGAGAAACAGGAATCTTGAAATGTGATCAGTTGCAAGACACTAATTAGAAGAGATACACCTTTTCAAGGAAATCCAAACCTTTCACTGGCAGAATATAGTGAAGTACAAAAATCAAGGAAGTAAGTTTCCCACTGTGGCAGAGCAACTACGTAGGGAGCAGGATTAATAACTGCCAGCTGGTTTTGGTGAAACAATGCCTAAGTATGCCAGCTAAGGACCAGCTTCAATCTGTAACGCTGCCCATCTTGCACTTCTGCTGCCTCATTTCAGAAGTTTTTATGATATCAGAAGCATATGGGCAGCCCCTTGGAAGAGACCAAGGGCATATACGCCAGAAAGAGTGGAGAAAGGTCTGCTATATGAAAAAGGCATGAAGTATGGATGCAACACAAACCAGGTGGAACAATCATGGAACAACAACAGCTAGTGTTACACAAAGGCCACCTAAGTTTACAATTAGTGACTGGCGTATTGACTGAATCATACTAGCGAAAGGCCGTGTGTGAACATAAAGTAAAGCAATGTTGCTTTGGGCTTTAAAGTTTCTACAAGGTTCTTGAGGTTTGTACTAAAGATTTATTGATCCTGGTCTTCAGCAAGATGTCAGTGAGCCCTTCATCTGATCCTTTCTGTTTTCCCGTACTTTTCTTTCATGGAGTGAAGGACTCCTGTGGGATAATGTACTCTGGGTTCTAAAGGGCCAAAGGACAATCTTTGTGTACTTCCTCCTTTCAGTTATTCTGCAGATGTGCAAATAGCTTGGGATGAGTAATGTAAAAGCCATTCCACTTGTTACACACGTCTACTTTTCATTGTTTACCTCTGAAAAGGTTGCATCATTGACCAGTTTAAAATAGAAATGCTTATAACATATATTTAACAAATACATTCCCAGTTTGAGTCAAACAAAAATGCTTATGTTTGCCCTGCCTTCCTTTGGGTTTCATTCTGAGTGCTTGTGCATTGATACTCCAATATAACATATATGTTTATTATTTTAAAATTGGCCTATGTCACACTCATGATATTTTTGGCATTTATGCTCCCTAGGCCACACTGTATATATTACTCTGAAGACCAACACTGACACAGATGAAAGCATTAGATTGTGCCAGAAATGGAATTACTTCACAGCAGTGACCATAAGATGCTGGTTTTAAACTTTAACTATTTCAGTTTACCTCTTCTTGCGGCACACATCTGCGTTTACTCGGAATGAGATTCTACCCACAGCTTCCTCTGGGTAAGCATGTTCCTTGTACCACAAGAGGACACGTACAGGAGAGCACTCACGATAGCTCAGTTTAGTTTAGGACCACCAGGCTACCTCTGTAGTCAATGAAAGCCTTTTTTTCCTCCAGAAGGTAAGTCAAAGCAGGAACCAACCATCTGAAGAAGCAGACAGTGAGTTGTTTCAAAATACTCACATGGGATCTCTGAGACCCCCAGACATAAGAATTGTGTCCTCTAAACCCCCCAAGAGCAGCAGGTCAGAGGGACATGATATGGCATGTTCAGCTGGGAAACCCGGTTAGTAGGCTGGCCACTTACGTTCTGTAACTAGTATTAGGCTTTATTAGACATAAAGGGCTGAAAATGCAGTAAAGAACCGTGAAGTTGCATAACTAACATCATCCCTATCTATAATAAAAGCATAAAAGAATATATATGTACTCAAAACCTCCCACAGCCTAGGTGTGTCACAGCCTTGATATGTCCTGCAGTTGGATGTATTGAGAAATACACACCAATAATGCAATATAGAGTTTATCTTCCTCCAAATGTTAGCGTTCTACTCTTCTGACATTTTGGGTTATGCTCTTCTCCATTCTGGTTTAAAATGTAACTAAATACTTCACTTAACAGCTTCAGTCTTAAGAGAATAGGAGGTATACTGGTTTTATAAATTAAATTAAAGGCATCTGCATTGTTCTAATAGGGGGATGGTTTAATTTGTATCAGATGGTTTTGCTTAAACTTAAAAAATACAAACTCACCTTTCAGAACATGTATTGAAAATGTCGCAATAAAAATAGCTTCCATAAACGCTTTCATGTGGTAGTATTCATTTGTGTGATCTGGTAGTAGAATGACTAAGAGTATGGGTTTGTATCACTTATCTTTAACCATTTTAAATCTGGCTTGAATACAGAGCCGTACAAATTCTCTCTCTACAGGCACTGAAGACAGACTGGTAACTTCAAAGGGTGTTTCATCTCATCCTAGCAGTATAGGAAAGCTGGATTGCCCTCGATGTGACTGTCTTTCACCATTAATCATAAAGAGAGTCTGGATGACTGGCTTAGATGTGAACAATTAATTTTTTGGTAGTGAAAGCCAGATGATATGAACCCTGTTCTATGATGCAGGGGGAAACAGCACTGGATTATGTCTCACGTTGGGAACCATGTGGACAATTAGTTGCATTACTTATCAGCTATAATTTCAGCCTTGCTTAAGGACAGTGTTACCTTTGTTGCTATACACATAATTGTTTTTAAAGAGAGAGAAAGAGAGAAAGAAAGACAGACAGCAAGGAAGGCTTGCTATCCCTTGAACGAGTGAACTCAGGCAGCCAGGGAGTGTCACTGATAGTGCATTCTGCATTCAGAACTTTTATGCTGTCTGTAACAAACTCCTGAGGGCACCTCTAATAGCAAAACAATGCTCTGTAATCCTCTGCCGCCTTCTTTTATATCAGAAGGCCTGCCTATAACTTCCGTAGCTTTCCCTGTAGAAGCCTGAATGGCTGTGCTCCAAGGTATTAGAAGGCGAAACACAAATTTCCCCCAGTTGCTCTGACACCTTGAACATAGAAACCAACACAGGTTAATATGAAGAACGTCACTTTTTCACATAAACAACCTTTTATTTTTCATATTTTCATTCTGTAATAAAGCATGTATCTCTATATTACCTACATATTTATATACCAAAACTGCCAATGTAATACAAGGTTTTTCTATGTAACTGTCATATTTATGTAAACTGTGTTACAGAGCGTTCACTGCCTCCATTTCACTTGTTCTTATCTTCCATTAAAACGTATAGGTTTATCTCAGAGGCTCTTCAGGAATTCAGCTTTTATGATTTTTATTACTGTTGTTGGTTGGGGTTTTGTTTGTAGGGCTCAAAGCAAATTGCTTTTGAGCACTGTCAGGCTGATGAGTGATACAGCAATATAGTTAACACTTAATAGGTGTATCCGGTCAAACTGGGAAAAACTCACAGCTTGCCTGTGTGATAGAGCTGCATATCTGCGTTCTTTCTACTATAGTAAGATAGGCACAAAGGACCAGTGATTTATGCCCCCATCCATATGCTTATATGTTAATGCAGTATGGAAATCATCTTAGTGTTTGCTATTGGTTTTCTCCAACCTGGACAAAATGGCTTGAAATGAACACAGTCCATTTTGCTACCTATGTACCTACAGGAAATTCTTGCAAATAAATATGTGCCCCTTACAGCATGTGTTACTGGGTAATAGCAGAAGTGCAGTGACAGGAGCCTTTTTAATGAATGTTATGCTCTTAGTAGCGACAGCACACTGGGGTCCGGAACAAACCAGTTGCAGTTGGCTGACAGCTTACGAAAAGGTGTGTTTTCAGAGTGCCACATAATGCTGTTGGCATAATTCTTGCCAATGATAGTGAGCATAAATACAGCAACACTGCTTCTTCCCGCTTGCTGGATCACAAACCACTTGATCTACAGCTCAAAAGTGATATATAGAGTATTTTTCATGTCACATGAGAAATGGGTATTCAAAGATAGCCAGAATATATAATGACTACTTTTGAAAGGATGTACACAAAATATCTTAGGTCATCTCTACCAATACTTGTCCGTGCAGTAACTTGTTAACATTAAAATGATTCTAAGCTTTTGGGGGAAAGCATCTCAGCTTCCTACAGACTGTGTATTTACATACTGTTTAAAAGGAAAAGGGAAACATCTTGGAGCAATGCAGCTTCTGTTCAGTCTGTAACTGACAGTACAACGTCCGTCTGCCACAGTCAAAATGCCTCTGATGGTACAAATTCTGAGAACGTTTTGAAGAAAACACCACAGCAGTCCTATCACACCATAGAAGAAAATGAGTAGAAGTGAGTTAATTCAAGGATATAACTCCTTCAAAGTCCCACTGATGTCATGAATTGTTAGATTATACTTCAACTAGTTTATGAGTGACAGCAAAACATTACATCATATTGACCTCCTCTATTCAGTACATAGCTAGTTACAGTGGAAACTCACTAATTGGCCCTATTGGCTGAAAAGCCATTGTAAATTTTTGAAAGTTGCAAATTGGTATGTGAAAAAAATGCATTAAAACCCCTCAAGTGTCCTTTGTTCAGTTATTTTGACAGTTATAGCATGTATTATTCATTGGACCGCATATTGTGCTGGTGAATGTTCTGGAAAAATAATGAGTTGTGATCTCGTTTCTCTGAAGCTCCTCTTGAGCAAAAAGGGTGACAACATGAGGGTGCGGTAGGTTTTCAGTTGACAGAACGTTTTTTTCCACAGAAGAATAGTCCGATGAGCCATTAAGGTATAAAAGAATCGGGTCCAATATGAGACATTTCTCCAGTAATCTCTTCAAATCTTCAGATTGTGGAAGTTCAGGGAGGCTTCAGTGAGCACAAGGGCTGTTGACTCAACTGCCGTATAAATCTATGCTTAAATGGCCAGGCTTGGATACAGCTGCAATAAGAATGGAGGGTAAAACTGAACATGAGTAAAGCAAAGGAAAGCATAACAATAGAAATCAACAAGTGTCTACAAACCACAGAAACAATTTCTTACTGAAAATGATGAAGTTTTAATAATATGCCAAAATTTTTCTTAATGTCAAGAGATGTTCCAACACCAAAATCTGACCACAAAACTATTTCTGTATTCAAAATCCTTCTTTATCCTTCAGTGGCAGCTGCAGAGAGGCAGAGAGAGTGTGAGAGTGCTATAACATGGCTGAATGGCTTGGTTTGGACTCCTAGGGAAGGATTTATTCTGCCAAGCCATAATTCACAGTCAAACCTTGCTCCCATTAAAATCAATGGTAGTTATGGCAGAATGAGAACAGGGGCCCAAATAATCATTCATTGTTGTTTCCCGTGGATGTACAACTCCTTCCAGGTGTTTCTATGTGTGTTCAGGAAGCCTTAATTTTAATTTTTCATGTCATGCCTTCTGAAATAGGCATATTAAACAAAAATAATGCACTTGGCTAGACATATATTGTGGGGGCCAAAATTCACTGTAGTTGCTGTTGTTCCCCTCTCATCACCATTTCTCTGAATATTCTAGCAAATTTATTTCATAGCAGGGACATGCATTTGAACAGTAAGTTTGGGTAGTATATGAGAGAAGGAAACTTCTGAATGTAGAAAATGAACAAAGATCAGAAACACACAACACTTACAGTCAAAACTAAACAGCTTGGTTCAAATGCCTCAACTCAGATTCTGAGTATTGGCAGTGAACATCTCCCTCCCACCCCTAAGATTACTAGTCTAATCATAAGTCACTAAACCATGCTGTTAAGAAAAAGAATGTGGTGGATGAATGAATATGAAGCTACTATCTGCTGCTTACAGAGTTCACAAACAGAAAAAGAGAGTAAGTCATTTACTGTGGATGACAGCGATGTCTGTGATTTTTGGCACATCTAGGACAGAGGTTCAAGGCTGAACATAGGTTCCAGTATCCCTATTGTTTGATTTGTTTTCCTACACACAGAGATTGTTACAGATATTTGTGCTTACAAAGATGGTAACACTATGACGTTTTATTGCCTAAAAGAAAGCTGTAAGGAAAGAATGAACTGGTTCATACCAGTAGGATTATTCTGCAGGTCATTACACAGAGGACCAACTGGTCATACGTTTAATTTAACCTATAAAATCTACCAATTCTCTTTTTGGAAGCGGAGTGTGAAAGAATTCAGTGCAGATGTATACAGCCAGGCTGTATACAATGTGCACAAGGGCAGATTCCACATACAGAACATTTTTATTACTATTGCTTTCTTCCATCCTAACATCTTTAGCAGTGTCTTATAATTGAATGTTTCTTTCTCTGTTGTTCAGTTCATTGGAAGGAAGGTATGGCTTCCACACGGTTTTACCACAAAAGTAAACCCATCAAAAATTCTCTTGTAGCAAAAATTGCAAAAATGCAAGAAAAAAAGGTAGTATCCTGCTTGTAGAGAAAAAAATTGGTCTGGGAACGCACTGGATACAGGAGGTAAACCACAGCAACCCTCCCTATTAGCACACATAATAGTGTCAAAAATACTGCAACTCTATGCCAAAATTCATGCTTCAACAGTTTCAAACTACTGGGCAGCATGAGAATGCTGGTAAAAAGAAAGGCAGGGTTAAGAGAAATGTACGCAGGGCAAGCTGGTTGGGAAGAGATGTATTTTCTCTTCCTGTGACATTTCCTGTGTTCAAAATTTTATTTGCAAATCTTGAAAGTTAGCAGTCTGCCATTATCAGAGACAAAACTCCAACAGGGAACCATGAGGAAAACAGGAAACCACACATACGTCTACAGGGTTTCTAATAGGGAGGGAGAAAGAGACTCAGGAAGTCTGGGTCTAACTCCACAGTTTCCCCTTACATTCTCTATAACCTTGAACAAGTTGATTATCCCCTAGTCCATTTTCTTCTTTGCAAAATTAGGTAAATGCTCATGACATACTTGGAAAATATTTTTACTTACACCTGAAGAAAAGAACCCAAACAAAAAATGTGGACTAGATGTTTTTCTCACATTGATGTCAAACAGGAATGAAAACATGGAATCATTCACACAAATAAAGGTGATAAAAGAACATTCTTTATGCTCAAATCTCTAGATTATAGACTCTCTAAAAAGAAGAGATTTTGGCATCTAGTGTGGACTTTTCCCAAAACGATGTGACAACAGCACCCTTCATGGAAGAACATTTATCCTGAAGTGCTGCCTTTGGAATGAAACAAAATATATTCAGAGGACTTCTAAAACATTTGTAGTGGCACTAAAAATGAGAAAAACAAGTCAGAAATTTTGCTTTCTTTCCCTCCCAGACCAGACGGACGCAATGCCCAACTCATACTGGTAACCAGTGGTACCAAAGATATCTGCAGGACAGAAACAATTGGTATTTTTGTGACATCTTGTGGCAACTGGTATCATACTTCCCTTTTTCTTTCAATTA
This sequence comes from Pluvialis apricaria, assembly GCA_017639485.1. Classification (NCBI taxonomy): domain Eukaryota; kingdom Metazoa; phylum Chordata; class Aves; order Charadriiformes; family Charadriidae; genus Pluvialis; species Pluvialis apricaria. Next base: position 46,702,494 of record CM030007.1, read on the forward strand.
TAAAAACTATATTAACAAATCTGGACAATTTGGTTTTTCTGTTTGAGAAGATTAAAGAACTCTAACCCTTCTTCAATGTAGACAGCACAATCGATGGCTCAGGCAACATATTCAAAGTGTCCTGTTTGGTTCATTCAAATTGGGCTAATTCTAATCTCACCCTAGCACAGCTGTACTGTTTTCAGAAGAAACTCCTTATTTAAATTGATATAAAGAAAATTTGCCTTCATCACTTTACATATTCACCTTTCCATAGGAGGGATTCTGCGCTAAAGAGTTCCTGTGAATGAATTCTCTCACTGTAAATTCTGATAGAATACCAAAATGCATATATATATATTACTAATTCAAATCATTTTGACAAGAACTTTAAATCTATTGGCATGTGAAAAAACAGTAAAAAACCATAAATGGAGCTGTAGACACTTTGGGCTAAAAAGAACTGAAGGAAAAGATGACCTGAAATGGATCTTCTTTCTAACATCACATTTTTGATGCACTTGCAATATTAATTTCCATCATTAGGATCTTTACTCCTCAAAGCAATGAGGTTTCTTCCCCTTAATAAATAGTCAATGTTACAGCAATTGCTACACAAGATTTTGTTACCTCTATCTTTCTACAAAATGTTTGATTTAAAGAGCAGTAAAAGGTAAATTCACTCTCAAATCTAACTGCATCTACTGTAATTGCTCTCATAATTACTTTCTCCAGTATCTATCAGAATATTAATATATATGTATATTAATATATATATTCATTTGGTGGTTTGAAGAGACGACTGAGAGCTTATGGGCCAGGATTAAAGGAAATGAAGGTGCAGGTGATGTTGCAGGAAGGAAGGAAGGAAGGAGGGGAGAGAGAGAGAGAGTGAGCAGCAGTGCAATGCAAAACACGCTTCTTTTGTATTGTTTGCTTGGTTTTTTCTCCCTTCTGTTATCTCAGGTGAAATGGGAGCTTTTGAAGAAGTGCCAGCATCTCAGTGTCTACAGCTACTTGGCACAAGTCCTTGCTGTGTCTTTGGGGTTCAGACACCAGCAGCAGTGCTAGGATTGCCAGCTGACAGGAACAGAAAAGTGGGACTCCGCCTCTTTGTGGAGGCAGCGGGTCAAAGAACTCAAAGCGGTGAGTCTTGTGACCTTGCTGGGGTACCTGCTCAGCCTTGCACAAACAGAGCTTCATCAAGCGCAAAATGAAAACTGCCGTGGTTGGAGCGGCATGTTTCTCCTGACGTACATGTTGTGCCAAGGGCAGGCGCATGCTTCCTGTCTGGGGCCACCTCTGTGCACCGCAGCAATAGTTCCGATACTCAGAGCAGTGCTCAGAGCTTTGAAAGATGGACAGCAGAGCCTGCTACGTACCTGGGCTCCTCGTTCTTCTTGCCTGCTTGGGCTTCCTCAGTTGCCCGTCCCTGGGAGCTCTCTTTCCAACTTTCTCTTCTTCTGGTCTGGTTGCCCGTCGCTCCCCTCTTCAAAGGTTGGCTTTCGCTTTCGGCTTTCTTGTGAAGAGCCTGGCAACCTTTCCAGTCAATAGTATTGTTAGACAGGCAAAGCCATGATAAACTTGAAGCAATTCCGCTCTGAGCCACAGCTAGCTCATTTTACCTTCTCTCCTCAGACGAGCTCTTCAGGTGTTGGCTTTCTGGAGCGACTGGAGGCACCTGCAATGGAAATGTGGAAGTTAAGAGGTGGCAAGGCCCTATCTGCCCAGTGGCTCCCATAGCTCTGGAGGGCAGATCCCTTGCGTGGGTTTGCTCAGCTCGGCGGAGCGAGTTCTGTCGGGATCCCCACACAAAGTGCCATGGCCAACCTGCCTCAGTCTTACTCTGCACTGTGGCAGAGCTGCAGGCTGCTGGATGGCCTTGCTTGTCCCTGCGGCAGCAGCAGTCCCACCTTCTGAGGGGGGCAGCTTTTGTTGTCCTGCTGTTTGTGGCCCTGACGTACCTCTGCTGTTTCTGCTTTCCCCTGCATTGCTGGTGATTCCTCGCCCAATGCCTCGGCAAGCTCAGCCACCTCCTCCTCCTCAAAGAGTTCCCCATAGTGCTCAGTGAGGAACTCCACCAGCTGCGCCACCTGCACACAGCAAACCCTTGGTTTCCACCTTGGTGCCTGAAAACGGGTCAAACAGCCTCTCCTGCTCCTGACCCTTGCTTCTGCACAGAAAGATGCAGCTGTGGGGCTGCTCTTCCCGGCAGCTCTTCCTGTCCCCCAGCCTTTGCTAAAGAGAGGAGGCAGCCAGGGAGCTCTGAGCAGCAAAGCTCGGGTGGGTTCAGAAGGCTGTAGCCACAGTATCACAGTATCACAGTATCGTCAGTGTTGGAAGGTACCTCGGGAGATCATCTAAGTCCAACCCCCCTGCCACAGCAGGGACACCTACAGCAGGTTGCATAGGATGGCGTCCAGGCGGGTTTTGAATGTGTCCAGTGTGGGAGACTCCACAACCTCTCTGGGCAGCCTGTTCCAGTGCTCTGCCACCCTCAGAGTAAAGAAGTTCCTCCTCATGTTAAGATGGAACTTCCTGTGCTCAAGTTTGTGCCCGTTACCTCTAGTCCTATCACTGGGCACAACTGAAAAAAGACTTCTCATCTACCTGGCACCCTCCCCTTAAGTATTTATAAGTATTGATAAGATAATATTATATATATAATAGTATTGATAGCCGGTAGTAAACACAGCGTACCTTGCCCGTCACCTGCATCAGGACATCCAGGGGGAGGGTGTGCTCCTCAGGTGGGCTGAGCAGGTTTGGCCCCACGCAGATGGCCAGGTTGCGGGCAGTCATCCTGCTGGTGGCCGCGTTTCGGCTGATGTTTTGCAGCAGGGACAGCACGTGCTTGAGGAGGAGGAGGTTGGCTTTGGGCAACTTGCTGGCCACCCTGAGGGAACAGGAGCACAACGTTAGTACACTAGATGGTGTCAACACAGGTCACCCAGGCAGATCTCACCCAAGCCCAGCTGGGGGAAGGCTCCCTGGCTACGCCTGCTCTACAACAGAGGGACTGCCACTGCTGAGGTACGGCCACCTCCCTCCCTCCCTGCCCTTCTGGCAAGGGTCCCTTCGTGGAGCAACCCCCAATGCCTGCCCAAAGCGCTCCAAAGTGAGAAACGCTTTTCTGTGACACTTTCCCCCACAGCAGCCAGGGGTGGCTGGCGGAGCACACAGCTTTCTCAAGGAGGCCGCCGCTTTGCAGGCAAGTGCCGGCCTCTGCCAGTCCCTGCGCGGCAGGCAGGCTGCTGGCCACACTTACTCTTTCAGTGCTGCCAGCTTCTCCTGCCTGCTGGTCTTCTGCAGGGCGCCCATCCACTCCCCGTAGAGCCCTGCCTCCAGGAGCTTGGAGGGGATCTTACGCAGGAAGTCCTGCAATGCCAAGGGCTGCAGGTGAGGCTTTGCGCGCTCCCGCCGGGAGCAGCGGCAGCATCCCCGGCACTCCGGCTGACGAGCAGGCGGCCGGGTTTCGTCTCCTGCACTCGCAGGTGCCCGTCGGCACCGACAGAGGTGGGAGCTGCCGGGCCCCGGGTCAGCAGGGCTCACCTTCAGGATGACGGCCAGCAGCTCCGCAGGCTGGCTTTGGAGGTGGACCTCCGCTCCGCTGTCGAGGGCCTCCCTGAGCTCCCGGGAGGCCTTCTCGCTGGCGGCCAGCCTGAAGATCCCCTCCGTGGATGGGCCATGCTCATTGAGCAGAGCCAGCAGGTCCTGCAGGGCACAGAGGAGGGGAGTTGCTTGGCTGGAGACAGGGCTTGGGGCAGGCGAGCCTGCCTGAGGGGCAGGAGCAAGCGTGCACAGGTCTCCTGCAGCCCTCAGTGGGGCAGGATGCAGGGGTGGGTGACATGGGGAGGAGCCGGCTTTGTCGCCGAGCCCCACCTGGGGTCCCTCTGCTCTGGGCACCGCCTCTGCGGAGGAGGCAGGGGCATGGGGCCCCCCTGGCCGGGCGTGCTCACCTGGATGGGCTGGGGCAGCGTGCCGTCCTGGCTGCAGAGGTCTGCCAGGGGCCGGCCAAAGAGAGCCCCCCTGCCACCAGAGCCCGATGGCCCGGGCGCCTCTGCAGCGGCGGAGGTCCCTCGGCGTGCAAAGGGCCAGGGCAGATACCTCCTCCTCCTGTGCGTCCCGCCTGCTGCCAAGGAAAAGAGAGCAAAGAGCCGTGGAGGAGAAGCGCCAGGCGAGCGCTCCCGAACCCTCTCAGCACTGTCCCCCCGCCACCGAAAGCAAGGGAGAGGCGTCGTTTGGGAACGAGGGGCCCCGGGGGCTCAGCTCTCTCCTGCCGCAGAGCGATGGGGAGGGACGTGCCCTGCGGGAAAGGCAGCAGCAGCCCCAGTGCAGCACGAGTGCCCGCCTGCGAGAGGAGAAGGGCTGTCCTGTCCCCGTCTTCTCCAAACTCACCAGCCGCGTGGCCAAGTCCACCCTGGCTGCCAGAGGAGGCGGGAGGTGGCCGCTGCTTGGCACCAGCCTGCAAGAAATGCCCTGCGCTCAGCAAGAAGCCCCGCGGCAGAGAGATGCCCCAGTGAGCTGCATCGGCCCCTGGCCGTGTGTGAGAGGTGGAGATGGCCGAGATTGCAGCCCGAGCGATCCTCACCTCTGCCTGGCTCTGCACCAGCCTCTCCAGGCTGCTGGCGCTTAGTGCCGTCGCCTGTGCAAGGGGAAAAGAGCAGAAGGTCAGAAGCGATGCACCTGATGCTGGGCTGGAGCAGGCTGTGGGGGCAGAGCGCAGGCAGGAGGGACACTCACAGCATTGCGGCCACTCAGCTCCTTCAGCAGGAGCTTGATGGAGGGCAGCTGGGTCACCCGGGCTCCCTGCACTCCTTGTGGTGGCCTGTGCATGGGGAAGGGGCAGAGAAAGAGCTGTGTGAGACGCAAGCTGCCTTTTCCCTCCCCTGCCAGCTCGGGTCACGCTTCCAGGGTCCCCGAAGCAGGCGGGTACCGCCGCAGTCGAGCGGAGAGCAGCGGCAGTGGTGAGGACAGGGCAGGGCGGGTGTTGGCTGGACACAGCTGGGTGAAGCAGCTCCGCCAGCTCTGCCCGCTCGACAGCTGCCCGCAGCCGTGGGGGCACCTCTCCCCGTGTGGGGAGCGGTGTTTCCTCGTGGTGCGCCTGCGCCTGGAGCATCCCCCCGTGATGTGAGCACGGGTTCCCCAGGCTGCACTGCCAGGCAGGGCTTACCCAAGGAGCGCGCTGAGCCACAGCTCCTTCACCACCCGGGAGCTGCAGGAAGAGAGGAGAAAGAGCCTGAGTGCCCGCTGCTCGCCAGCCTGCGGGCAGAGGGGGGCTGCGGCACAGCCCTGCCCCGTGGGGACGGCCAGAGAGGCAGGAGAGAGCCCCGTGGGGCAGGAGAGAGGCGCTGCCCAGCCCTGCCGTGGGACGTGGCACTGACACTCACCAGAAAGTGACCACACAGGAGCCGCAGGGCCAGGCGAGGACCAGGGACTTGCTGGCCTTGCCTTCCTCCTCCTCTTCAGCGTCCCCGGCCGCCCCCTTCCCGCTGCTCAGCACCTGCAGCGTGGCCAGGGCCAGGCAGAGCTGCGGGTGCGGGACGCTGCCACGTCTGCAAAGAGGAGCGGCAGGGAGTGACCTGGAGGTGGCCGAGGCCGGTGGCTCCCCTCTGGCGTGCGCCTGCCACGGGCGCAGCCATGGGTGCATCCAGCAGCAGGGTGCCGGGGGCCTGGGGCTGCTCCTTGCGTGTCCCTGCCCTGGGGCCAGGGCCAGGGATGGGAGGAAGGGCAGCTGGGGTCTGCGAGTCTTACTTGGCCTTGGCGATGACCAAGGTGTCGCTGAAGAGGAGGAGGTCCCTCTTCCTGGTCCTGCGGCCCTGGGTGACGCGCACGCGCTGGCGCTGGAGTGGCTCGGGTGGTGCTTCCTCAGGGACGCACTGCTGCACGGGCTCCGGGTCGTCCCTGCAGAGCAGACGGCGTCGGGCATGAGAAAGGCGGCTGCTGCGGGGCCCGGCTGTGCCGGCGTGTGCCCGAGCCATGGGGGGAGCTCACCTGGAACCACGGCAGCAGTTCACCTGTCCCATCTTGACGAGTCAGAGAGAAAAATCTGGTTGAACACTTTCAAGCTGCTCAGGACAGTGTTCAGCTGGCCTGAGAGAGGGTAGCAAGTGGCGACCTGGTGCTGACAAGCACTGGCACAAGCACACTTGGCAAGAGCGGGACTCTGCCCAGTGCCACTCTGTGCTGGAACTGCACCGTCCCTGCAGGCACCGGGGCCGTTGCCGGGCCAGCGCCGGGTCCAAACTTGTGATGTCAGCAATGGCACTGGGGGATGGTGGTGGGGGAGGGGCAGCGGGGGGCTCTCCCCAGTATGCCCATGTCTCTCCTGTACTGGGGAGCCCAGACCTGGGCACAGCCCTGCAGGCACAGCCTCAGCAGCGCTGAGCAGAGGGGAAGGGTCACCTCCCTCCAGCTGCTGCCAAGGCTTTGCCCAGTGCAGCCCAGGGTGCCACTCACCGCCGACGCCTTCGGGCAAGGGCATCTTGGTGGCTCCTGGTCACCTTGGTGTCCACCAGGGCCCCCGGGGCCGTTTCTGCCATGCAGCTTTGCAGCAGCTTTGCCAAGCAGCTTTTGGTCACGACGATGTGTGGATGTGTCCCCGGGATGCTTTGTGCCCGTACTGGTGCCATCCGCAGTCGGTCCCATCCCCTTTCTGCAGGTGTCCCTGTGCCGCTGCCGTGAGGCCGAGGAGGGCATGTTTCCTGCAGCCAGAGCAGGGGTCCAAGCGCAAAGGCGCTCTCTTGGTATGGGAGAGGCAGAAAGAGGAAGCACCCTGGCGACAGAGTGCACAGAGGGAGTTTCCACAGAACTCAATCTTTGTCTCTCTTCCTAACTGCAACGTCCACACCAGCCAAGTTCTTCACACAATGCCTGGGCAAACGGTGGTGTTGGCACCGCCTTTTAGACCCCAGCCTCTAAAACATGGAGGGGAAACTGCAAGTTTTGGAAGGAAGGAAGGAAAGAAGGGAGGGGAAAGAGAGGTAGAGCGAGCAGCAGTGCAACGCCTCCTTCTCACGCACTGTATATTTGCAAAGAAAGACGAGTGTCTGAAGAAGGACGTCTAGGATGGCTGAAAAGTGAGATGGGGGAGCGCACACATCTTTTCTCTTTGCACCTGCCACTGGCATTTTCCAAGGGTTTCTGGGCACCACTTCACCTGGCTTTTTCCACTCCTCCTTCCTGTCAGTCCCTTGGCCCGTATTGTGCCTCAAAGCAAAGCGTCCCCACTTTACGCTGCCAGAGCAAGGCAACAGAAGGGCCGGGGCCCAGACACAAGTCTGGACCTTGTTGTCACTCAACAGCTGAGCACAGGGCCAATGGGAAGGCAGAGGAGATCAAAAGCATGGGAAGGTTGTCAAAATATGGAGCAGTGGCCTCCTGTGATGGGCAACAATGTAGCGATTTTCCTTCCCAGATCAGAGGAAGGAGTAACATCACAGAATCACAGCATCACAGAATGGTCAGGGTTGGAAGGCACCTCTGGAGATCATCTAGTCCACCCCCCCTGCCACAGCAGGGACACCTACAGCAGGGATCACCGGACGGCGTCCAGGCGGGTTTTGAATGTGTCCAGTGTGGGAGACTGCACAACCTCTCTGGGCAGCCTGTGCCAGTGCTCTGCCACCCTCAAAGTCAAGAAATTCCTCCTCATGTTAAGATGGAACTTCCTATGCTCAAGTTTGTGCCCGTTCCCTCTTGTCCTACCCCTGGGCACCACTGAAAAAAGACTCTTCTCATCTGCCTGGCACCCTCCCCTTAAGTATTTAAAAGTATTGATAAGATCCCCCCTCAGTCTTCTTTTTTTCTAGACTAAAAAGACCCAAGTCCCTGAGCCTTTCCTCATAAGAAAGATGTTCCAATCCCCTAATCATCTTTGTAGCCCTTTGCTGGACTCTCTCCAGCAGTTCCCTGTCCTTCTTGAACCGGGGAGCTCAGAACTGGACACAGTACTGCAGATGCGGCCTCACCAGGGCAGAGGAGAGGTGGAGGATGACCTCCCTCGACCTGCTGGTCACACTCTTCTTGATGCACCCCAGGATGCCATTGGCCTTCTTGGCCACCAGGGCACATTACTGCCTCATGGTCCTGCTGCTGTCCACCAGGACTCCCAGGTCCCTCTCCACACAGCTGCTCTCCAGGAGGTCAGCCCCCAACCTGTACTGATGCATGGGGATATTCCTCCCCGGATGCAGTACCCTACACTTGCCCTTGTTGAACTTCATCAGGTTTTTCTCTGCCCAACTCTCCAGCCTGTCCAGGTCACGCTGTATGGCGGTGCAGCCTTGTGGTGTGTCAGCCACCCCTCCCACTTTTGTACCATCAGCAAACTTGCTGATGGTACACTCTAACCCTTCATCCAGCTCAGTGATGAATATATTGAACAGGGCTGGACCCAGTACCGACCCCTGAGGGACACCACTTCTTACTGGCCTCCAACTGGACTCTGCACCACTAACCACAACCCTCTGAGCTCTATCTGTCAACCACTGTTCAACCCACCCCACCGTCCATTCATCTAACCCACACTTCCTAAGCTTGCCTGTGAGGTTGATGTGGGAGACAGTGTCGAAAGCCTTGCTGAAGTCATGGCAGACAACATCCACTGCCCTCCCCTCATCCACCCATCCAGTCATGCCATCATAGAACGCTATCAGATTAGTCAGACATGACTTCCCCCTGGTGAATCCATGCTGACTACTTCTGATAACCTTCTTTTCCTCCAGATGCTTGGAGATGACAGCCAGAATGAGCTGTTCCATCACCTGTGCAGGGACGGAGGTGAGGCTGACTGGCCTGTAGTTTCCCGGGTCAGCCTTCTTGCCCTTTTTGAAGACTGGAGTGACATTGGCTTTCTTCCAGTCCTCAGGCACCTCGCCTGTTCTCCAGGACCTTTCCAATATGATGGAGAGCGGCCCAGCAATGACTTCTGCTAGCTCCCTCAGCACTCGCGGGTGCATCCCATCAGGCCCCATGGCCTTGTGAATATCCAGTTTGCTTAACTGATCCCTAACTTTTTCTTCTTTCAGCAGGGGAAAGTCCCGCTTCCTCCAGATGTTCTCTGTTACCTGCAAAGCCTGGGACTCCCGAGAGCTGGCCCGAGCAGTGAAGACAGAAGCAAAGGCGGCATTCAGCAACTCTGCCTTCTCTGCATCATCTGTCACCAGAGCACCCGTCTCGTTCAAGAGCGGGCCCACATTTTCCCTGGTTTTCCTTTTGCCTCCTATATACTTAAAGAAACCCTTCCTATTGGCCTTGACGTCCCTCGCCAAGTTCAATTCCAAGGCTGCCTTGGCTTTCCTCGTTTCTTCCCTGCCTACCCTGACAGCATTCTTATACTCGTCCCAAGTCGTCAGCCCCCTTTTCCACATCCTGTAGACTCCCTTCTTCCACCTGAGCTTTTTCAGAAGATCCCTGCTCAGCCACGCAGGTCTCCTTCCCTTGCCCGATTTCTTGCTCCTCGGGATGCTCCGATCCTGAGCTTGGAGGAGGTGGTGCTTGAATATCAGCCAGCTCTCTTGAGCCCCCTTACCCTCTAGAGCCCTCTCCCATTTGATTTCTCCCAGCAGTTTCTTGAAGAGCTCAAAGTTAGCCCTGCTGAAGTCTAAGGTTTCAACCCTCCTTGTCATTTTGTGCGTACTGCACTTAATCCTGAACTCTGTCTTCTCATGATCACTACAGCCAAGTCTGCCCCCAACCTTAACATCCTGCACCAGTCCCTCTTTGTTTGTCAGTCCTAGATCCAGTAGTACACCTCTCCTTGTGGGCTCTTCCACCACCTGAGTCAAGATGTTACCATCAATGCATTGGAGGAACCTACTGGACTGTGCATGCCTAGCAGTGTAGCTTTCCCAGCAGGTATCAGGGTAGTTGAAGTCCCCCATGAGAACCAAGGGCTGCGATTGTGAGGCGATTCTCACCTGTCTGTAGAAGGCCTCATCAACAAGAACATACTGGGTTCTTCCCTTGTCAAGACCTTTTCTTGGATGCAGGTGTCTCCTCAGGTTTCCTATGAGGAAAACCAAAGCTCCTGGGAGAAAGAAAAGGCTTCTACAAGTGCAACTTTTGACTGACGTTTTGGTCTTCTTGGACAGTTGAATATTGGGGAGAGAGAGATGTGTACCACAGAGAAGGAGGGAGGAAGAAAAGGAAGGGAAGGTGAGGGAAGGGGAGGGGACTCATTCAAATTGTGAGACTGGCCAGATATATGTTTTACACTTTATTTCTGTAAAGAAATCGAAAGAAATTTTAGAAAGAAGGACATGGGAAGAAATGCTAAGAACTGCAGACAGTCCGTACAATGTATTTGAGCAAAGGCAAGGGGCGTAGGCACGTAGTGGTCATTCCATCCCGTTAGGAGCCAATCACTGTGCCAGCACTCAGATTTGAGACGGCTTTGTCTGCAGATGGCTGGGGTGCCCGCTATCATTTCCTAATGGCATTTAAATAGTCCTTTCTTTATTAAGTGTTTTGGTTGCAATATACGTTGGGACATCAGCGGTAGAGAAAAGAGAAAGGGGCGCAAGTTTGTATTGCAATGTGTTAGCAGAGACTCTGAGTCTGTATAAAGCACTGGCAAAAGGGCAGCTGTGTGTACAACAGCACCATCGACTGCAGTGAGTAAGTGTGGAGCAAATGCTGATCTGCAGCTCTCAATTAACCACAGAGGCAGGGAAATGCATGGCAGAGAAATGGTAAGAAAGACCACAGGGAGGTCTTGACACCTGACCTTTCTCCCTTTTGAGTGCATAGGGATTTATCGTTGTTCACAAAAATGATTTAGGGATTTTTATTTTTTCTAAAATCCCTCGGTTTGGCCGTAGTGTAGAGGTCCTGGAAGTCGGGAGTGTAATTAGTTAAGGCAGGGATGGCTGAGGGTATCAAGTGAGGCTTTGCCCAGGAAGAAAAGATGGCATTGGCTCTGAAACACTTGGGATGCCAGCTGGGAGAGTTGCCCCCGAGTTTCCACGCTCTGCTGACTCCTGCACAATCATTGCAAGCCCTGCAGATCAGTCGTGCAATTTCTTTCCCGTGTTGTGGCTGGCACTTGTATCTTCCCCGCTGGAAGGAACTCGCCCGCATTAGACATCGTACAGGGCTCAGGTAACTCTTGCGGTGATTAAAGTATTTGGAGCTTTGGGAAAAGCTGGTTTCAAAACTCTGGTTAGGCCTGGCAGAAAGGGGCGTGTTGGCATCAGTCCAGAGAGAGCCGATCTGCAGGAGACGCAGCAAGCAAGGAAGGTTGGGTGTAGCTGACCCGGAGTTCTTACCCTAATGGCAACTGCAAGCTGGTCCTGTTTGAGCCAGCATGATGAGGAAGGGTATTGTGCAGTGTGCTGCATATGAGTTCTTGCGCTGCGCAAAGAGCAGCAATGGGTGCTGCATTCGTGTATTGAGCCAGTTGGTTGAGCGTCTGTCCACCAGGAATGAGTAGCTGTAAGTGAAAGCCGGAGGGTTTTCTAGTATGGAATTTGCTGTCCAAGAGAAACGTTGTCCCTCGTGTCCCTCCCGGATGATACAAACTGCCGTGCGTAACACGCTCTGTATAATCTGAAGTTCCCGTGCCAGCTCCCCAGCTGGGCAGATGTGCCAGCTGGTGGGCATTTGCTCACGGAGCCCGTGAGTGAGCCAGCAAGGCCTCGTGCGAGGGGTGGGACGGGTCTGAGCGCGGTACAGGGCTGCTGCGGCTTAGTGGTTGTCCTGCTTGGAGGTAAAACAGAACCCATTTTCTTTTCAGTAATTTGACTTTTCAGCTAAGCCTCTTCAAACTCACTCACTCTCTGAAATTAACGGCATATTTGTCAGGCAGTGTCCGGTTCTGGCAGGTAAGGTCTGATGTTTCCAGTGACTACCAAGGAATGGCGTGCAGAGAGGCTCCTGCTTCTACTTATTGCTATAGCAACCCAGGTCAGCTCACTTTGTTATGCACAAAGTTGGAGGGTGGGAAGCGGAAGAGCGTAGGAGGGCCACAGGTGCGGGGAGGAGCAGACAGGACAGGTGACCCAAAACGGACCAGCAGGGTATTCCATTGCATCTGCATCACGCTCAGTATAAAGGCTGAGGGATCAAAGGGATCGGCCTCTTTCTTCAATGGCCGGCGTCCGAGGAGGACTCTGTCTGTTCGTCTGCCTTTGATGCTGGTCTGTGCCTTCCTGAATCCAGATGGGGACTCCAGTCCCTGTCTGCTGCTGAGTCCGGTCTGGGCCTTTCCCGGTGCCTGCCAGCGATGTGATCATCATCATCGTGGGAGCTCGATACGGATCTCATATCTTGTCTATGTTGTCATTAATATTACTATCTGTTCTTTTTATCCTTTCATTATCAATATTTCATTAAAGTAGTGGAGTTTCTTTACAACTCATAGGTCTCTCTCTCTCGTCTTTTCTCTCCCTCCTTCTCAGAAGGGGGCAGACGTTAAGGAGGGCTTCTGTCGTTGGGTTTAGTGGCCAGCCCAGGCCAAACCACGACAGTGGTGCACGAGTGAAATCTGCTGGGCAGAGCAGAAGGGCATGGGTGCCTCTCTCCTCGCCTGCGCCGAGGTGGTGCTGGGGCTGCACGATGCAGCCTCTCGAAGGCCAGGCGTCAGAGCTCGTCCAGGGAATCCAGGCAGAAAAAAGAAACGGGCACCTACAAGGACAGAGACACAAAGGTGTGACTTTGTCCCCCGTTCTTTGCGGGGGCAAGTAAGCAGTGTTGAGAGCTTTGAAAAACGGACAGCAGAGTCTGCTACGGCCCCGGGCTCCTCGTTCTACTTGCCTGCTTGGATTTCCTCAGTTGCCCATCCCTGAGAGCTCTGTCTCCAGCTTTCTCCTCTTAATGTGTGGGAGCCCATCGCTCCCCTCTTCACGCGCTGGTTTTCGTTTTCGACTTCCTGGCAACCTTCCCATTCAAGAGTATTGTTAGACAGGCAAAGCCATAATAAACTTGAACCAGTTCTGCTCTGAAGCAAAGCTGGCTCATTTTACCTTCTGTCCTCAGCTGAGCTCCTCAGGTGATCTCTCTGTGGAGCGATTGGAGGCACCTGCAATGGAAATGTGGATGTTAACAGGTGGCAAGGACTTATGTGCCAATTGCTCCCTTAGCTTGGAAAGGCAGGTCCCTTGGATGGGATAGCTCAGCTCGGCGGAGCGAGTTCTGTTGGGATCCCCACACAAAGTGCGATGGGCAACCTGCCTCAGCCTTACTCTGCACTTTGGCAGGGCTGCTGGATGACCTTGCTTGTGCCTGTGGCAGCAGCAGTCCCACCTTCTGAGGGGGGAGGCTTTTGTTGTCCTGCTGTTTGTGGCCCTGACGTACCTCTGCTGTTTCTGCTTGCAGCCCCGGTGCTGGCGACTCCTCAACTGATGCCCCAGCAAGCCCAGCCACCTCCTCCTCCTCAAAGAGTTCCCCATGGTGCTCGATGAGGAACTCCACCAGCTGCGTCACCTGCACACAGCAAACCCTTGGTTTCCACCTTGGTGCCTGAAAAGGGGGCAAACAGCCTCTCCCGCTCCTAAGCCTTGCTTCTGTGCAGAAAGCTGCAGCTCTTGGGTGGCTCTTTCTGGCAGCTCTTCCCGTCCACGAGCGTTTGCGGCAGAGAGGAGGCAGCCAGGGAGCTCTGAGCAGCAAAGCTCGGGTGGGCTCGGAAGGCTGTAGCTGGCTGGTAAACACAGCGTACCTTGCCCGTCACCTGCAGCAGCATGTCCGGGGCCAGCGTGTGCTCCTCGGGTGGGCTCAGGAGGTTTGGCCCCACGCAGATGGCCAGGTTGCGGGCAGTCATCCTGCTGGTGGCCGCGTTTTGGCTGATGTTTCCCAGCAGGGACAGCAGGTGCTTGAGGAGCAGGAGGTTGGCTTCAGGCAACTTGCTGGCCACCCTGAGGGAACGGGGGCACAATGTTAACAAAGGAGATGCTGTCAAGACAGGTAGCCCAGGCTGATTTCACCCAAGCCCAGGCGAGGGAAGGCTGCCTGCTCTACAGCAGAGGGACCGCCTTCGCTGAGGTACGGCCACCTCCCTCCCTCCCTGCCCTTCTGGCAAGAGGCCCTTCGTGGAGCAACCCCCAATGCCTGCCCAAAGCGCTCCAAAGTGAGAAACGCTTTTCTGTGCCACTTTCCCCCACAGCAGCCAGGGGTGGCTGGCGGAGCACACAGCTTTCTCAAGGAGGCCGCCGCTTTGCAGGCAAGTGCCGGCCTCTGCCAGTCCCTGCGCGGCAGGCAGGCTGCTGGCCACACTTACTCTTTCAGTGCTGCCAGCTTCTCCTGCCTGCTGGTCTTCTGCAGGGCGCCCATCCACTCCCCGTAGAGCCCTGCCTCCAGGAGCTTGGAGGGGATCTTACGCAGGAAGTCCTGCAATGCCAAGGGCTGCAGGTGAGGCTTTGCGCGCTCCCGCCGGGAGCAGCGGCAGCATCCCCGGCACTCCGGCTGACGAGCAGGCGGCCGGGTTTCGTCTCCTGCGCTCGCAGGTGCCCGTCGGCACCGACAGAGGTGGGAGCTGCCGGGCCCCGGGTCAGCAGGGCTCACCTTCAGGATGACGGCCAGCAGCTCCGCAGGCTGGCTTTGGAGGTGGACCTCCGCTCCGCTGTCGAGGGCCTCCCTGAGCTCCCGGGAGGCCTTCTCGCTGGCGGCCAGCCTGAAGATCCCCTCCGTGGATGGGCCATGCTCATTGAGCAGAGCCAGCAGGTCCTGCAGGGCACAGAGGAGGAGAGTTGCTTGGCTGGAGACAGGGCTTGGGGCAGGCGAGCCTGCCTGAGGGGCAGGAGCAAGCGTGCACAGGTCTCCTGCAGCCCTCAGTGGGGCAGGATGCAGGGGTGGGTGACATGGGGAGGAGCCGGCTTTGTCGCCGAGCCCCACCTGGGGTCCCTCTGCTCTGGGCACCGCCTCTGCGGAGGAGGCAGGGGCATGGGGCCCCCCTGGCCGGGCGTGCTCACCTGGATGGGCTGGGGCAGCGTGCCGTCCTGGCTGCAGAGGTCTGCCAGGGGCCGGCCAAAGAGAGCCCCCCTGCCACCAGAGCCCGATGGCCCGGGCGCCTCTGCAGCGGCGGAGGTCCCTCGGCGTGCAAAGGGCCAGGGCAGATACCTCCTCCTCCTGTGCGTCCCGCCTGCTGCCAAGGAAAAGAGAGCAAAGAGCCGTGGAGGAGAAGCGCCAGGCGAGCGCTCCCGAACCCTCTCAGCACTGTCCCCCCGCCACCGAAAGCAAGGGAGAGGCGTCGTTTGGGAACGAGGGGCCCCGGGGGCTCAGCTCTCTCCTGCCGCAGAGCGATGGGGAGGGACGTGCCCTGCGGGAAAGGCAGCAGCAGCCCCAGTGCAGCACGAGTGCCCGCCTGCGAGAGGAGAAGGGCTGTCCTGTCCCCGTCTTCTCCAAACTCACCAGCCGTGTGGCCAAGTCCACCCTGGCTGCCAGAGGAGGCGGGAGGTGGCCGCTGCTTGGCACCAGCCTGCAAGAAATGCCCTGCGCTCAGCAAGAAGCCCCGCGGCAGAGAGATGCCCCAGTGAGCTGCATCGGCCCCTGGCCGTGTGTGAGAGGTGGAGATGGCCGAGATTGCAGCCCGAGCGATCCTCACCTCTGCCTGGCTCTGCACCAGCCTCTCCAGGCTGCTGGCGCTTAGTGCCGTCGCCTGCGCAAGGGGAAAAGAGCAGAAGGTCAGAAGCGATGCACCTGATGCTGGGCTGGAGCAGGCTGTGGGGGCAGAGTGCAGGCAGGAGGGACACTCACAGCATTGCGGCCACTCAGCTCCTTCAGCAGGAGCTTGATGGAGGGCAGCTGGGTCACCCGGGCTCCCTGCACTCCTTGTGGTGGCCTGTGCATGGGGAAGGGGCAGAGAAAGAGCTGTGTGAGACGCAAGATGCCTTTTCCCTCCCCTGCCAGCTCGGGTCACGCTTCCAGGGTCCCCGAAGCAGGCGGGTACCGCCGCAGTCGAGCGGAGAGCAGCGGCAGTGGTGAGGACAGGGCAGGGCGGGTGTTGGCTGGACACAGCTGGGTGAAGCAGCTCCGCCAGCTCTGCCCGCTCGACAGCTGCCCGCAGCCGTGGGGGGCACCTCTCCCCGTGTGGGGAGCGGTGTTTCCTCGTGGTGCGCCTGCGCCTGGAGCATCCCCCCGTGATGTGAGCACGGGTTCCCCAGGCTGCACTGCCAGGCAGGGCTTACCCAAGGAGCGCGCTGAGCCACAGCTCCTTCACCACCCGGGAGCTGCAGGAAGAGAGGAGAAAGAGCCTGAGTGCCCGCTGCTCGCCAGCCTGCGGGCAGAGGGGGGCTGCGGCACAGCCCTGCCCCGTGGGGACGGCCAGAGAGGCAGGAGAGAGCCCCGTGGGGCAGGAGAGAGGCGCTGCCCAGCCCTGCCGTGGGACGTGGCACTGACACTCACCAGAAAGTGACCACACAGGAGCCGCAGGGCCAGGCGAGGACCAGGGACTTGCTGGCCTTGCCTTCCTCCTCCTCTTCAGCGTCCCCGGCCGCCCCCTTCCCGCTGCTCAGCACCTGCAGCGTGGCCAGGGCCAGGCAGAGCTGCGGGTGCGGGACGCTGCCACGTCTGCAAAGAGGAGCGGCAGGGAGTGACCTGGAGGTGGCCGAGGCCGGTGGCTCCCCTCTGGCGTGCGCCTGCCACGGGCGCAGCCATGGGTGCATCCAGCAGCAGGGTGCCGGGGGCCTGGGGCTGCTCCTTGCGTGTCCCTGCCCTGGGGCCAGGGCCAGGGATGGGAGGAAGGGCAGCTGGGGTCTGCGAGTCTTACTTGGCCTTGGCGATGACCAAGGTGTCGCTGAAGAGGAGGAGGTCCCTCTTCCTGGTCCTGCGGCCCTGGGTGACGCGCACGCGCTGGCGCTGGAGTGGCTCGGGTGGTGCTTCCTCAGGGACGCACTGCTGCACGGGCTCCGGGTCGTCCCTGCAGAGCAGACGGCGTCGGGCATGAGAAAGGCGGCTGCTGCGGGGCCCGGCTGTGCCGGCGTGTGCCCGAGCCATGGGGGGAGCTCACCTGGAACCACGGCAGCAGTTCACCTGTCCCATCTTGATGAGTCCAAGAGATAATCTCGTTGGACACAGGTGAGGGGCTTAGGACAGAGCCCAACCGGTGCGAGAAAAACCGCCAAGGGGCGTCCTGGCACCGACCAGCACGGGGACAAGCACAGTGGGCAAGAGCGGGACTCTGCCCAGTGCCACTCTGTGCTGGAACTGCACCGTCCCTGCAGGCACCGGGGCCGTTGCCGGGCCAGCGCCGGGACCAAACTTGTGATGTCAGCAATGGCACTGGGGGATGGTGGTGGGGGAGGGGCAGCGGGGGGCTCTCCCCAGTATGCCCATGTCTCTCCTGTACTGGGGAGCCCAGACCTGGGCACAGCCCTGCAGGCACAGCCTCAGCAGCGCTGAGCAGAGGGGAAGGGTCACCTCCCTCCAGCTGCTGCCAAGGCTTTGCCCAGTGCAGCCCAGGGTGCCACTCACCGCCGACGCCTTCGGGCAAGGGCATCTTGGTGGCTCCTGGTCACCTTGGTGTCCACCAGGGCCCCCGGGGCCGTTTCTGCCATGCAGCTTTGCAGCAGCTTTGCCAAGCAGCTTTTGGTCACGACGATGTGTGGATGTGTCCCCGGGATGCTTTGTGCCCGTACTGGTGCCATCCGCAGTCGGTCCCATCCCCTTTCTGCAGGTGTCCCTGTGCCGCTGCCGTGAGGCCGAGGAGGGCATGTTTCCTGCAGCCAGAGCAGGGGTCCAAGCGCAAAGGCGCTCTCTTGGTATGGGAGAGGCAGAAAGAGGAAGCACCCTGGCGACAGAGTGCACAGAGGGAGTTTCCACAGAACTCCATCTTTGTCTCTCTTCCTAACTGCAACGTCCACACCAACCAAGTTCTTCACACAATGCCTGGGCAAACGGTGGTGCTGGCACCGCCTTTTAGACCCCAGCCTCTAAAACATGGAGGGGAAACTGCAAGTTTTGGAAGGAAGGAAGGAAAGAAGGGAGGGGAAAGAGAGGTAGAGCGAGCAGCAGTGCAACGCCTCCTTCTCACGCACTGTATATTTGCAAAGAAAGACGAGTGTCTGAAGAAGGACGTCTAGGATGGCTGAAAAGTGAGATGGGGGAGCGCACACATCTTTTCTCTTTGCACCTGCCACTGGCATTTTCCAAGGGTTTCTGGGCACCACTTCACCTGGCTTTTTCCACTCCTCCTTCCTGTCAGTCCCTTGGCCCGTATTGTGCCTCAAAGCAAAGCGTCCCCACTTTACGCTGCCAGAGCAAGGCAACAGAAGGGCCAGGGCCCAGACACAAGTCTGGACCTTGTTGTCACTCAACAGCTGAGCACAGGGCCAATGGGAAGGCAGAGGAGATCAAAAGCATGGGAAGGTTGTCAAAATATGGAGCAGTGGCCTCCTGTGATGGGCAACAATGTAGCGATTTTCCTTCCCAGATCAGAGGAAGGAGTAACATCACAGAATCACAGCATCACAGAATGGTCAGGGTTGGAAGGCACCTCTGGAGATCATCTAGTCCACCCCCCCTGCCACAGCAGGGACACCTACAGCAGGGATCACCGGACGGCGTCCAGGCGGGTTTTGAATGTGTCCAGTGTGGGAGACTGCACAACCTCTCTGGGCAGCCTGTGCCAGTGCTCTGCCACCCTCAAAGTCAAGAAGTTCCTCCTCATGTTAAGATGGAACTTCCTATGCTCAAGTTTGTGCCCGTTCCCTCTTGTCCTACCCCTGGGCACCACTGAAAAAAGACTCTTCTCATCTGCCTGGCACCCTCCCCTTAAGTATTTAAAAGTATTGATAAGATCCCCCCTCAGTCTTCTTTTTTTCTAGACTAAAAAGACCCAAGTCCCTGAGCCTTTCCTCATAAGAAAGATGTTCCAATCCCCTAATCATCTTTGTAGCCCTTTGCTGGACTCTCTCCAGCAGTTCCCTGTCCTTCTTGAACCGGGGAGCCCAGAACTGGACACAGTACTGCAGATGCGGCCTCACCAGGGCAGAGGAGAGGGGGAGGATGACCTCCCTCGACCTGCTGGTCACACTCTTCTTGATGCACCCCAGGATGCCATTGGCCTTCTTGGCCACCAGGGCACATTGCTGCCTCATGGTCCTGCTGCTGTCCACCAGGACTCCCAGGTCCCTTTCCACACAGCTGCTCTCCAGGAGGTCAGCCCCCAACCTGTACTGATGCATGGGGTTATTCCTCCCCGGATGCAGTACCCTACACTTGCCCTTGTTGAACTTCATCAGGTTTTTCTCTGCCCAACTCTCCAGCCTGTCCAGGTCACGCTGTATGGCGGTGCAGCCTTGTGGTGTGTCAGCCACCCCTCCCACTTTTGTACCATCAGCAAACTTGCTGATGGTACACTCTAACCCTTCATCCAGCTCATTGATGAATATATTGAACAGGGCTGGACCCAGTACCGACCCCTGAGGGACACCACTTGTTACTGGCCTCCAACTGGACTCTGCACCACTAACCACAACCCTCTGAGCTCTATCTGTCAACCACTGTTCAATCCACCCCACCGTCCATTCATCTAACCCACACTTCCTAAGCTTGCCTGTGAGGGTTGATGTGGGAGACAGTGTCGAAAGCCTTGCTGAAGTCACGGCAGACAACATCCACTGCCCTCCCCTCATCCACCCATCCAGTCATGCCATCATAGAAGGCTATCAGATTAGTCAGACATGACTTCCCCCTGGTGAATCCATGCTGACTACTTCTGATAACCTTCTTTTCCTCCAGATGCTTGGAGATGACAGCCAGAATGAGCTGTTCCATCACCTGTGCAGGGGACGGAGGTGAGGCTGACTGGCCTGTAGTTTCCCGGGTCAGCCTTCTTGCCCTTTTTGAAGACTGGAGTGACATTGGCTTTCTTCCAGTCCTCAGGCACCTCGCCTGTTCTCCAGGACCTTTCCAATATGATGGAGAGCGGCCCAGCAATGACTTCTGCTAGCTCCCTCAGCACTCGCGGGTGCATCCCATCAGGCCCCATGGCCTTGTGAATATCCAGTTTGCTTAACTGATCCCTAACTTTTTCTTCTTTCAGCAGGGGAAAGTCCCGCTTCCTCCAGATGTTCTCTGTTACCTGCAAAGCCTGGGACTCCCGAGAGCTGGCCCGAGCAGTGAAGACAGAAGCAAAGGCGGCATTCAGCAACTCTGCCTTCTCTGCATCATCTGTCACCAGAGCACCCGTCTCGTTCAAGAGCGGGCCCACATTTTCCCTGGTTTTCCTTTTGCCTCCTATGTACTTAAAGAAACCCTTCCTATTGGCCTTGACGTCCCTCGCCAAGTTCAATTCCAAGGCTGCCTTGGCTTTCCTCGTTTCTTCCCTGCCTACCCTGACAGCATTCTTATACTCGTCCCAAGTCGTCAGCCCCCTTTTCCACATCCTGTAGACTCCCTTCTTCCACCTGAGCTTTTTCAGAAGATCCCTGCTCAGCCACGCAGGTCTCCTTCCCTTGCCCGATTTCTTGCTCCTCGGGATGCTCCGATCCTGAGCTTGGAGGAGGTGGTGCTTGAATACCAGCCAGCTCTCTTGAGCCCCCTTACCCTCTAGAGCCCTCTCCCATTTGATTTCTCCCAGCAATTTCTTGAAGAGCTCAAAGTTAGCCCTGCTGAAGTCTAAGGTTTCAACCCTCCTTGTCATTTTGTGCGTACTGCACTTAATCCTGAACTCTGTCTTCTCATGATCACTACAGCCAAGTCTGCTCCCAACCTTAACATCCTGCACCAGTCCCTCTTTGTTTGTCAGTCCTAGATCCAGTAGTACACCTCTCTTTGTGGGCTCTTCCACCACCTGAGTCAAGATGTTACCATCAATGCATTGGAGGAACCTACTGGACTGTGCATGCCTAGCAGTGTAGCTTTCCCAGCAGGTATCAGGGTAGTTGAAGTCCCCCATGAGAACCAAGGGCTGCGATTGTGAGGCGATTCTCACCTGTCTGTAGAAGGCCTCATCAACAAGAACATACTGGGTTCTTCCCTTGTCAAGACCTTTTCTTGGATGCAGGTGTCTCCTCAGGTTTCCTATGAGGAAAACCAAAGCTCCTGGGAGAAAGAAAAGGCTTCTACAAGTGCAAACTTTTGACTGACGTTTTGGTCTTCTTGGACAGTTTGAATATTGGGGAGAGAGAGATGTGTACCACAGAGAAGGAGGGAGGGAAGAAAAGGAAGGGAAGGTGAGGGAAGGGGAGGGGACTCATTCAAATTGTGAGACTGGCCAGATATATGTTTTACACTTTATTTCTGTAAAGAAATCGAAAGAAATTTTAGAAAGAAGGACATGGGAAGAAATGCTAAGAACTGCAGACAGTCCGTACAATGTATTTGAGCAAAGGCAAGGGGCGTAGGCACGTAGTGGTCATTCCATCCCGTTAGGAGCCAATCACTGTGCCAGCACTCAGATTTGAGACGGCTTTGTCTGCAGATGGCTGGGGTGCCCACTATCATTTCCTAATGGCATTTAAATAATCCTTTCTTTATTAAGTGTTTTGGTTGCAATATACATTGGGACATCAGCGGTAGAGAAAAGAGAAAGGGGCGCAACTTTGTATTGCAATGTGTTAGCAGAGACTCTGAGTCTGTATAAAGCACTGGCAAAAGGGCAGCTGTGTGTACAACAGCACCATCGACTGCAGTGAGTAAGTGTGGAGCAAATGCTGATCTGCAGCTCTCAATTCACCACAGGGGCAGGGAAATGCATGGCAGAGAAATGGTAAGAAAGACCACAGGGAGGTCTTGACACCTGACCTTTCTCCCTTTTGAGTGCATAGGGATTTATCGTTGTTCACAAAAATGATTTAGGGATTTTTATTTTTTCTAAAATCCCTCGGTTTGGCCATAGTGTAGAGGTCCTGGAAGTCGGGAGTGTAATTAGTTAAGGCAGGGATGGCTGAGGGTATCAAGTGAGGCTTTGCCCAGGAAGAAAAGATGGCATTGGCTCTGAAACACTTGGGATGCCAGCTGGGAGAGTTGCCCCCGAGTTTCCACGCTCTGCTGACTCCTGCACAATCATTGCAAGCCCTGCAGATCAGTCGTGCAATTTCTTTCCCGTGTTGTGGCTGGCACTTGTATCTTCCCCGCTGGAAGGAACTCGCCCGCATTAGACATCGTACAGGGCTCAGGTAACTCTTGCGGTGATTAAAGTATTTGGAGCTTTGGGAAAAGCTGGTTTCAAAACTCTGGTTAGGCCTGGCAGAAAGGGGCGTGTTGGCATCAGTCCAGAGAGAGCCGATCTGCAGGAGACGCAGCAAGCAAGGAAGGTTGGGTGTAGCTGACCCGGAGTTCTTACCCTAATGGCAACTGCAAGCTGGTCCTGTTTGAGCCAGCATGATGAGGAAGGGTATTGTGCAGTGTGCTGCATATGAGTTCTTGCGCTGCGCAAAGAGCAGCAATGGGTGCTGCATTCGTGTATTGAGCCAGTTTGGTTGAGCGTCTGTCCACCAGGAATGAGTAGCTGTAAGTGAAAGCCGGAGGGTTTTCTAGTATGGAATTTGCTGTCCAAGAGAAACGTTGTCCCTCGTGTCCCTCCCGGATGATACAAACTGCCGTGCGTAACACGCTCTGTATAATCTGAAGTTCCCGTGCCAGCTCCCCAGCTGGGCAGATGTGCCAGCTGGTGGGCATT
>CM030007.1:47544239-47677041 GCA_017639485.1 Pluvialis apricaria
TCCTGAAAATGCAGAGCAAGTGCTTACTTAAGCAGACACTCCCCTGTGTAGCTGTTTATGCACTACGCAGCTATACAGCCCATATACACTGTTGGACGTAGTCTGAAAAAAAGAGAGAGATCACAAATGGAGATAAAAACATTTGAAACTGTGATATTGCTGTAAGTGGAAACCAGCCAACTCTAGTTTTATTAAATGCACAGATCTTAAAAAAAAAAATCCATTTTTTAATCCAGCATCTTTAAAATGTATCTTGAATACATTTTCTGCCGTGTATTTTTATTCCATTACAAAAATGCAGACTGCTGTTTGTTTTCTGCAGTTGCAAATGTGTTCACTCTTTTCCTCTCTAATGGTTTGCTTTAAAATCTAAAGCAGATACAAAGTAGTCTTTTTAACTGCAGGGGTCACTCACATTGTGTGTGCATTACACGGGCAGAGCTGTTTCCTAAGTTTGGGACTCATAAGGCCACCAAACTGTACCCAAATTCTCCGCAGATAGTCAACAGAAACTCTTTTCTGCCAGCTGAAATGAGAGAAACCTGTCCATTTGCCTGCTTTTTGTGGGATTTCCAGTCTGATAGACCCCCATTTGAAAATAAGACATGGTGCATAAGTAGTGAAATTACTAATTTGTGAAGCCTGCTGAGACTTATGCATAAACTCGGTTCTCCAAGCAGCCCTGGGGCATCAAAGACATAAGCACACTGAGAGAAACTACACAATATGGGACTTGAACATTTCATTTCAAGGGGAAGGGAAGTTGTTCATGTGGTAGCTCTGTGACTAAATCCCTTTCTAAGATCAGTACTTCAACTTAAAGACATTCCATCAGCTTCCTAATGGAAAAAATAGTCTTCACTGGTGCAATTTCTGTTGCATTGGATATGCAACAGGAATAGACACAAACTGCTACTGAAGTAAATTTACTTGCCAATCCGTTTTTGCTGGAGTAGGACTGACCATTTATAACAAGACAATGAGATACTAACTGGCCTAACTGGTGAAAAGGATATTTGGTGATACTCAGTTGACTAATCCTATGGACATATGATAACATCGTATTTTTCGAATCACTGTAAGGAAGTTAGTACTTGGATTTCAAAATCAGACAGAAATCAAATAGAAAGAGTTAAATGGCTAGAAGACAGTAAAATCAGTAAAGCAAACAAAATTGTTTTCCTCCCAAATATTTGCTATGAATCAATATTAATTATTGAAATGCCAGTCATTAAGCTGAGAGACTATGTATTTTTGTACCTTTCTATGAGTCTGTCACTAAACAACTGCTGAGCCAAGGACAAATTCGGTACTGAAAAAGCATTTCCCTTAACTTTTCCTGCAAGGAGAAGCTCTTCAGCAGTGAATAAGAGCCTGGCACAGGACACCTGCTTGTTTTTCAGAAAAGCAGAAGAGCGAGTCCATATACTACTTTGTAAATGAAAAGAATCTCCCCACTTGTTACCCCACAGAAAGCCAGAGCGGAAAAATCCACAGATAAAGATGCCTAAATTTAGGTATCTGTATGTAGGTATCTACCTATGAATTAGATGTCTGAGCGCCCATTATAATCAATGGAGAATTAGACTTCAATTCAGTTGCACATAAATAGGTATTTAGGGCATTTGAGGTTCCAAGGCTGTCCCACTTGGCCTACAGCGGCCATTTCAAGCAGGCATGAATGTCCTGTACAAACTGTGTCACCCACCAGCCCTGTGAAGCTGTCTGTAATATGCATATGAGAATAGCAACTTCTGTTTGGTAAAATTAACTGCATCCCAGGCCTGCATTAAGAGCAACAGGAACTTAGAAACCTAGTTCACAAGTGGACATCTACAACCTGAGACTTAGCCCACCTTGCAAGACACTTCAGTGCCTGCAGTATGGAGATCAGTACCACCTTAGGGCAAGGGGTTGTTTACCTAAATGTGGGCACCTAGCACCATTTGTGAAACTTATCCATAACACCTGCGCAGTACTCGTAGCTAGGTCACAAGGCTTCCAGGAGACCTGTAGTCTTCTGGAGAAGCACCCAGATGCCAGGCAGGGTATCCTAAAATGCATGCATACAGCAAAGGAACCCCACCAGAGCTGTTTGCCTTGTATGACCATAATTCCTTTTCTGCATTGTCTGGTAGTGGCTGAACTGCTTCCTGCTCCCCAGATAAGGTACCTATAGCAGGTGGCTGAATAAAATTGTAAGGAATACATGCAACTTGTGTTCCTAAATTAATGATGATGGCTCCTCTGACATTACCGCAGAGTGATGCCAAGTAAATGTATCATCCACATACCTGGCACAGCACCGACAATTTTAGTCCTGGCTGAGTTAAATTGATATGCTGCCCCTTCCCTCTATGCTTTCCACACTGCAAAAGCAAAGAAGTTAAATTAGTGCAAAATTTCCCAACGCAGAAAACCCACATTTATGCTTGTACAAGATTTTTTTTTAATTGATTTCTGCTGCCAGTAAGAGGTACTGAAATCAAGTTTTGCAGCTCAAGGGAATTAACTAAAATAATGTTGTCTCTGATGCCAGCATATGAAATAGCATAACATTTTCCATTCAAAATTAGGTGTCATATGAAGAAGATGACCTATGTTTGACCTTCCTGTGTGGGCATGATCATCTAAATTTCACATCTGTTTGTCTGAAAGTAAAGGGCAGTTCCAAGCCTAGCATATACACCTTGTCTACGCATGGCTGTCATGATAGCCTGAAATGAATGTAATGAATTTAATTTGTTAAGGGATCAAGTAACTTCAAAGACAATTTGCAGTATGAGCTTGCTCTGGGAGGCAAAGCATAGCATTAATTTCCTCTCTTGTAACTGAGAATTCCAGAATCACTAGCCTCCAGTATTGAAGAAAACTGTATGAAAAGATAAAGGGTGAAAGAGCTTTCAGAGCCAATTGCACATTTGTGTGTTGGTCCTAATATCTGTATGTATGTAAATTATCTCTAGACATTTAGCAACACTGTGGGTTTTTTTCAACACAGCTTTCCAGTTCTCATCTTTCTGATCTGGAATATTTTGGTGGCATGAGAATAGCAAGGGTGACCTTCCGCTTAGTCATATGAGGTAAGACGAACATTGTTTATGAGTTCTCATCCTTCTTTATATGAGTCTTCCCTGGACTTGTATGTCATACTAGTGACCAAAATCCTCAATCTATTCACACATTACAGATATTTAGAATAAACTGGCCACAGAAAGTAAGGTTGAAAAAGAACTTTGTTTCCCCTCCCTTCCACCCAGGTAGGAAGAGACTCATCTTTAAGCATCCTAACCCTAAGAACTGAAAGGGAATAATCTGATAGAATGAAGAGGACATATCCCACATAAATGATTCCTGGTCACAGACACATGGTATTTAGCCTTACTTTATCTTCAGGTTCTGTCCAGCAAATGTAACAGCAGTAAATCATAGATACTAAGATTATTTCTCTAATATCTTCTGTTTCTGAAAGAAATTACAATGTGAGGGCCTAGTCTTGAAATTACAATAGAAAAGCTATCATATTTTCATGCATGCAGCCTGTAAGGTTGTCTGTCAAAAAGGAACTAGGATTGCAAGTAATAAGAACACGTTAGCTACCCTTTGATACAAGGTATACTTGCCAAACAGAACTCTTTTCCTAACCCTAAGAGCAATGGGATCCTTGAATTCAGCATCAGCTGAAAGCTTTTCATTCCCACCCCTGAGCTTCTCATGTAACAGAGCCTTTTTCCTTTGGGAGAGAGCAAATGTCTCCCCCAGCATACACTACAGTTCATTCCTTCCCAGTGGTGAATCATCTGTCAACATGAGTAATCTGAGTCTTTATACACAAGGATGTATACACAAGGATGGCATTTTTTAAGCTCTGGGATTGCCTGTGAGCATACTATACCAACACCAGGTACACTGGAAGGAGAGTTGCAAGCACAGCACTGCCCAGGCACTGTTGTGGGAGAGCACCGCATGGGGGCAGGCAGACTCCAGCCATGCGGACCTGGGTAGGTGTACTTCACCTGCTCATGAAACCACCAAAATTTATTCCTGTGCTTTCCTCTCCATAAAGCCCTTCTCATACACCCAAACACACAACTAGGGAACCAGTTTGTAACTAATGAGCTTAATGGCTGAGGTGGATTGAATCCCCACAGGATGCCTTCAAGTGCATCTCTCCGTCCATTGAATAGGCACTCAAGGAAGATACCTTCACCAGGCACTGAAAACCAAAATGGAAATTCATAGCACCACCCTGTGATATGCACCATTCTCTTTGTAACCACTGGCTTTCACACCGTTCTTCGCACCTTGAACGTGGTCCAGAATGAATACCAACAGCTGAGAACAGGATCAGCTACTTAGCAATTGCAAAACCCCAGAAGCTGAGATTCAGAATAGCTTCCTTCAGCTGGCCAGCTTTGAGAGAGATTTACTGGCTCCGCTGCAAGAGATAGAGTGACTAGAAAACTCCTGGGATTTTTGTGTTATAGGTCAGGCTGTTGATGGATTATTTTCTGCTTCCTTTAATTTAACAGTAATAGCAATGATTTTGCTGATCTCCTTCCTTTTCAAATTCTGTTTCTCATTCTTTATGAAAACACTTCAGTGACAAAAAATGATTGTGTTCCCACATCTTATATCTTTGTCAATGGCTGCATTTCAGCCACCTAAAAACAGGCTAACAATTCTGATTTTTAAAATCTTTCTGTGGAATGGAGAAATGAATGGAGAAAAATTAACATTTGATCTCTAAAAGCAGAGATTTGACTGGACTTGAGAGTCTGATGATCAGCACCCATTGCTGAGAACATTAAGTTCAATATTATTTTTATTTTTTCACATTCATTTCATACTAGATAGAGTTTAATGCCACAGTACATGAGTTTATCTTGACAATGTACACATTTATATTACCTAGGTCATTTTCTACGGGCTTGTAGGCTTACTGCCGATACAGGTCAATGAAACACTGCGATACAGTGAAGGTGACATAAATCAACCTTAGGACCCCGCTTCCCCCAGACCTATGGTAGTCCAAGAACTTTACACACAACTTTACTGAATCTCACACTAACTCTACAACAGAAGTTCTGGCTCACATTGTCTTTTCCACTGGTACTTTATTTGTACCACACATTTTCTCCAGCTGAGAATTTCCTGTGGGGAAGGATGCCCCTGCAGATTAATTAGCTAGCTTCCATAACAGCTTTCTACTCAGGTCCCCATACAGTAAGGAAGGCAAAGGAGAAGTGGGGGGTAAAGGAACATTGTCACAACAACATTTTTACTTGGCTTTGGATCTGCTGCAATATAGTCTAGAGGAGCAGCCAGCCCTTCCTCCAGTCCTGACTTCTTTGTAAGCTGAAGGTACAAAGCACTTCACTGTTTTGAGAACCTCAAGAATGGGAAAAAATAGGTCATACCGAGTATAAAAGAAGAATATAGCCAGAGCTGGCATGAAAGAAATCATTCCACTTCTGTAAGGTGGATGGTAATGGTATGTACAGAAACAAGCATTTGAGAAAATTGGTTCATCTCACTATTCTGTTGAAGCATATCCAGACCATTACAGCCCTAAGACAGGGCTGTAATGAAAGCAAGTGAAATTGTTGTAGCTCGAGATGTCATGGTAGTAAATTAGATTTTAATCAGGAAACTATTAACAGGTTATCAAAGAGATGAAGACAGGCTCTGTTCTGGCTACGCTGTGACTACAGCTCTAAGTGGAGGGAAGATAGTGGGTTAAAATCAGTAATGTATGTCTTTTACACGTACCGTCTCCTTTCATTCAGACATACACGCAGAGCTGCTGCTGAAGGAGCTAAATTAACTCTTGGACTAGATGAGAACAGATCCCTATTGCCCTAAGCTTACAACACTCACAGTAGATGCACTATGTCTTCTGTAGCAGGCTCAGTACCATGGCAATATCAAGTTATTCCCTTCATCTACTGCCACATTTTATTGCTGAGATCCCTGGCTGCTGGCAATCTAGGAGGACTAATGGAAATACTGAGTTCTGTCCTGGTCCTACAGTGCTAATTCCCAGGCCTTTCATTTTATATTTAAACTTTCTTTTTTTTAACTGATTAATTATCTTCATTACTTCAGTTCCTTCAGTTACTTAATTCAAATTTCCAAAAGCCTTCAAAACTGCCAGTGGTAATGTCAGTTTTACCAAAAATGGTTTGAAAGGATACCACGTTTTTCAGGTGACAGTAATGCAGTCGATAATGGCATGCACAGGTAAAGTCCATTAAGGTTGGAAGTAACAATACAGGACAAATAACAATGGCTCGTGTGAATACTTAGCTTTTATTTTGAAAGCAGGGACAGGCCTTTGGAGAACAGTAAGGACTAGAAAAAGAATAAATTTCTCCTATAAGCTATCAAGATTTTCAACCTACCAGAGAAACATGTTATAGGCTAGGAAGATTCTGCTATTGGTAAGAGGTTCTGTGCAGCTCAGACAAAATATTGGTACTACGACCAAATAAAGTGGCTGTGATTGCTCCATAAAGAGCCACCTCTGTTTAAACAGTGCGCTAAGGATTGTCAAAGTTTTCTTCCTACTATTGAAATTGCATTGCATTTTCCAGGGCTAAAGTTTCTCACATAAATCATTAAAAGTCTGCATTAAAAATGTTGTCTACATTGTGTCAGAGAAGAGAGTTATTGAATTTCATGGTAGATTTGTGCTCTTGAAAATACTTCACCCTTGAGGAAAGCTAGGTTGTTAATTTTTAAAATGAGAAGTTCCTTTCAGGCATGCTGTGTTTCCTTGTAAACAAGGTAGAACACTTAACTAGCTTACTAACTACCCTACTGTATTTTTCTGAGGCATTTAATTTGAAAGTTCTATAAAGCAATGACATGATGCTTGAGTATTTTATTATGTACATCTTTTCAATAAATGACACCCTAACTCACCTTGTAGAAGCAAGCAATATAGTGAGTTAAGTAATAAATGGTAACAGCATGAGTCAGAAATTAAACAGTAAAGAAATAGATGAAAGAAATCTTAAAGGTCTAAGTGAGTGGGATTGGATCCCACTCTTTTCTCTTTAAGTGCTTGTAATTAAATACCCAGAGTCACCTGAAGGAATATGTATGGCTTCAGAGAAATGCAGCATTTCTCATCTCTAATGAGATGATTGTATTGATGAGATGAATTTATTAATAGGAGATTTCAAAAGCATGAAGGGGAATAGGAGACAGGACATGAAGGAATGTCATCCAGCCACCAGTGGCTCAGAAAACCCTCCAAAAATATCTAAAGGATGCTTTCATCATGCTACCTACTGTGATTAAAGACAGCAACTGCAGGTGCAGTGTCAGTAGTTGCATTCAGGACAATTGAGAAGTCAAGTCCTCAGGGTCAAGTGTTAAATAAAACATGATGTTTGTCTGGCACCTTGTTGATAACTCACAGTTTTGCCCTGTCAACGTAAAGAAACAACAGGGAAACCTCTAGAAATCCATGCAAGAACCACCGTCTCCACTGTGAAAGTCAAAAGACCAAATCCAGTGCCAGATGTGAGGCTTTAAACTAAAGATAATGAAGCTTTAAATGAAAAGACAACTAATTTTTCTGAACTCCATTGGACTGCAGCCCACCAAGCGTACCATTCAGCGGATCTAAGGATGGCTCTTTCACAGCTGTTGCTGTTAACATAAAGTAAATGATCAATGCTGCATAGAAACAGTACTCCTCATCTCTCACATCGGTTTGCAGGGGGAAACCTAAAACATACTGAAAATAATCTAACATTTACATCAAGAAGTTTAATCTACAAACCCACGTAATTAATTAAAGCTGAAAATCTGATTTAAGACAACCCCAAGAGCTTCAAATCATGCTCAAATATGATTTAAATTTAGAGGGTCTACCAAGACTATAAATTTAAACTTCAGATTTGCCCGTTTCTGTAACAATAATCCATAATGATGTGACTGCAACTCAAAGTGTCCTGCACCTACTAAGAGGCTGTTAAACAGAAAATGCACTCAACTATGTAAATGTCAAGTGAGATGTTTTCTCTGCTATTTTAACTGTGTCATTAACAAAAACAGAATTGCAAAATGTTAAAATATTTATAACAGAATTCTATGAAGTTTACCATCAAATACCATGATGTTAGCCTCTAGAAATGCTGTCTTTTTACAAAACCGTAATGTTGTCAATCCCAAACTCTAGGCAGGTGCTTAGCTTTCATATCCCTCCTTTCTTCCACTTCCTCTTGTTCCGCCCCACCCCATGTTGACAGCATCCTCTGAGTAGGTGCAGCTGCAATTTTTGTGAAAGTCATGTTGTCCAGAAATTTAGGTCACCATGCAGGCTGCTTCTCCCTTTAACATGTTGCAGTCAATTATTGTCTTTCATCTGTATCCCTCAGTTTGTATGGAATCTCTCTGCTCAGATCATCCTCTTGGCTGGCAGCAAATCATTGCATATCACACTAATATACAGGAACGAGATGAATGTTCATTTAATCACTCATTAAAACTCCTGGAACAACTGAATTCTGCTCTTGATCCTTTCATAGGACTGAAATGTGCCAGGAACAAGTCTGGCTTATGTGACCACTGATCTTGAACAGCCAAGATGGAAATGTACAGTGATTT
Organism: Pluvialis apricaria; assembly: GCA_017639485.1. Taxonomy (NCBI): domain Eukaryota; kingdom Metazoa; phylum Chordata; class Aves; order Charadriiformes; family Charadriidae; genus Pluvialis; species Pluvialis apricaria. The sequence goes on from CM030007.1 coordinate 47,552,862, forward strand.
GTACATCTTGGGTTTTTCATATTCATGAAAAAAGCACAAAAAAATTCTCATTGAAGAACTCAATTAGACTTCTACTTGCTGCTGAAGGTCAGTTTCCTTTCTGTTTCTGGATTTGCAAAAAGAAAAGTGTAATTATCACACGTCAAATGGACAAAAGCAGATAGACATGTTTTCAGATACATCTCATTATACAAAGTTTTAATGCAGCTCATAACTATACCACACAATCAGATCCTGCTGTTGCAGCTACCACTTAAACAAACTCTTCACCTGCTTTATTGCATGGTTTAAGGTAAAAGGAATAAATTTAAGATATTTGAACTGGAGCTGGGTCAGTAGCTGTGAGTTTGGTAGTGCATGCCAAAGACTGCTTGAGCTTTAAAGGTTTTACTTTTTTTGCCTGATTTTTGACCTGCATTAGTCACTTTTGATGTCACTCAGCTGGTTTTTCCCTTGTCCCAGGATAAATGAGAGATTCTGAGTCCTCTTCTTTTCTGAAACAAAGATCTTGAGTCATGTAGCTTGTTCTTGGCTGTATCTCATCAGACAACATTATGGGTATGCTACACACTCCTTCCGAACCATCTGCACTCTTGTTAAGACAAAAAAAGTTTAGGATATGTGAATCTACTGACAAGGTAAGTCATTTGTAAAAACTAAAAACATATGGCATCTTATTTGTTACCATATTAAGAAAAAAAATTCAGACTTGGCAAAGATTAATTTCGTCTGCTAGACCTAACTATGATAAAGTGGAAATGCATCTTTGAAAGGGGAGGAGGTTAGAAAGGGGTTCTAAGATGTAGTGAAAGACTAATTTTTGCTGCTGTGTTACTCTTTCACTTTCCTATTACACCAGAGTTGTATTCCCATGAGGGATGAAGGCAACAGTGAAAGGAAAGCAATTTAGGTTAACACAAAAGACAGAAATCAAATGTAGGAATCCTCTTCTTCACTAGAAAGGGACTGAATTCTTACACTGCTCTTACGATGCATAAATTCCACACAGTATATTCATCTCCTTTTAGATTTTGTAGGCTATTGCTACATTTGAGAGAGGCTCTGAGCCTTGGAATCTGCTCAAAAGACCAGAAACAAGAGTGCTTCCACCTTGCACAGTGCAAATCCTCACTGCTCTCATCTCACAACAAAAAATTTTGACACAACTTCAGCTACTCAGCAGAGATTTGGAACATCTGTGTGAGGAGTATGTAGTCTCAGTGACTTCAGTCCAACACTGCAAATAAACAAGCATGATTTTAGGGGTAGATATCATTGCCAAATAGATAATAAATAGGGATGAATATAGGTCTGAATTTGTTTCTCAGTGAAAGCAAAGAGATTTGGAACTGTTGCGGTTTAACGCCAGCCAGCAACTAGGCCCATGCAGCTGCTCACTCACTTCTCGCAGCTGGGACAGGGGAGAGAATTGGAAGAGTAAAAGTGAGAAAAAACTTGTGGGCTGAGATACAGACAGTTTAATAGGTAGAGCAAAAGCCAGGCACACAGGCAAAGCAAACCAAGTAATTCATCCACTGCTTCCCTTCAGCAGGCAGGTGTTCAGCCCGACTCCAGGAAAGCAGGGCTCCATCACACGTAATGGTTACTTGGGACGACAAATGTTATGACTCTGAACGTACCTCCCCTTTCTTCTTTTTGCCCCATCTTATTTTCTGAGCATGACATTATATGGCATGGAACATTCCTCTGGTCAGCTGGGGTCAGTTGTCCTGGCTGTATCTCCTCTCAGCTTTTTGTGCACTCCCAGCCCTCGCCGGCAGGGCGATATGAGGAGCAGAAAAGGCCTTGACTGCTTAGCAACAACAAAAAGCATCATTGTTTTACCAATACTATTTTCATCCCAAACCCAAAACATAGCACTATACCAGCTGTTAGTTAGAAAGTCAACTCCATCCCAGTCAAAACCACGACAGGCACTTAATTCAGATTTCCACGTCTGGAGAAGAAAAGTGCATTGACTCGTCTCGGGGAGAAAAGTGAAAACTACACCTGACCAAGAATTACAAAAATATCCTCAGGTCCAGATTTACCAAGTTGCCTAAGGACCTTCTTGTTAGCATTGCAAAGTTTGCCTATGATTTCTAGGCAACAAGCTCAGAGGAGGACCAGCAACTGCAGCTCCACCCAGGATGTCTGGTGTCCGAAACACTTAAACAAACAGCCACAGTCCCAACACACAGCAGATATGCAGTAGGCTCAATATGTCCGGGACATGCTGGCCCTGTTTCACACTCTGTGCAGTCAGTCTGCACTTCTGTGTATCAGTAATACATCTTCTACACACTGTGTTATGGAGATGCTTCCCACATGCACAGTGAATCTTGTAAGACCCAAATTCATGTCCTTTCCCATTCTGAGAGCAGCTGCTGCCATGGCTAAAACATCTCAGAAGTGCCTCTGAGTGACGAATCATAGATTTGTTATGGTTGGAAGAGACCTCTAAGATCATTAAATCCAACCGTTAACCTACCACAGACAAGTTATCACTAAACCATGTCCCTCAGCACCACATCTACCCGTCTTTTAAATACCTCCAGGGATGGCGATTCCACCACTTCCCTGGGCAGCCTGTTCCAATGCTCAACAATCCTTTTGGTGAAGAAATTTTTCCTAATATCCAATCTAAACCTCTCCTGGTGCAACTTGAGGCCGTTTCCTCTTGTTCTATCGCCTGCTACTTGGGAGAACAGACTGACCCCCTCCTTTCTACAGCCTCCTTTCAGGTAGCAATAAGGTCTCTCCCGAGCCTCCTTTTCTCCAAGCCAAACAACCCCAGTTCCCTCAGCCGCTCCTCGTAAGACTTATTCTCCAGACCCCTCACCAGCTTTGTTGCCCTTCTCTGAACATGCTTCAGTACCTCATTGTCCCTCCTGTAGTGAAGGAAACTATGGGATATCCTGGGAGGGACATTAATACTCTTCTGGTGAACCCGTAATATTGCACAGTGAGGAAGAAAAAAAACCCAAGGTGCCAGAAAGAAAGAATTAAGAGGAAACTTCATGCAGAGTTTAGGCCACAGATCTGGGTGAGGGAAACTAAGCTTCAAGTGCAACTCCCTCTGGGCTTCATGCATATTACATATGTATTACATATACATTACACTCTCAGTGGATGAAGACAAAAACTGTCTGGGAGCTGGAACGAGAGCTCTGCGTCTTTCACCTTCTGAATGAGTGCTCTTATCTTAGGCTATTATGCCAAAGATGCTCACCATCACTACAAATACTTTTCCCTATAGACTGCATGGGAAAAACAGGTGACTAAAATAGGTGAGCAGTATTTTCCCTCTGCACATATCAGAGAGAGCCCTCTCATTCTATTGACTAGGTAAGGGTGATTGCTTTAGGACACTTTTATGTGAAACAGTGCTTCAGTTTGCATCAAGTGTGCAGGTAGGTAGATTGGGTTGCAGATGTACTTCCAAAGCTTTTTTGGTAGTGCTAAGCCCCAAGCTCTTTCCCTCTGTACAGGCTTTTCTCCGTATCACCATAGATCTGAAGACAGCGTAGCTGAAGCAGGGGACAGATAAAAAATAATCAACATACATAAACAGTAAATATGAAATACTAAATGTCGAAAAAATTGTCTGCTTGTGCAAATTAACTTTTTTTCTTATTTATTTATTTTAAACCTGCTCTCACATATCATGTATACTGTCCTATTCAAAAGATATTTCACACAGCACGGTAAGATGGGCGCAGAGTTTTCTCGTGTAATCTGAATGACAACATGACTTGCTCTCTTCATTGCCTTGTATGTGACAAGTAAAACTGCAACTCAAATGCATCTACAAGGGAGGGAGATTTTATTTTTTGCCTTACAGATTCAAGGAACTATGACTAACAGTTAATGTTTATACAGTGCTTTGATGCTCTGAAGTGCTAAATTAGTGTGACACTGCAGTGTTTCTATGAAGACTTTTCAGGCAATCTCGGCTAAACTGTAACACTATCTTCAGCTTGTATTTGGCCAGCACAGAGAATTTCAAAAGTTTGTTATGTCACATGAATATAATAACAAGCTTGAATCCAGAACAGTGCTGATTCTTTGCTTCTAAAGAACTAGCATACTGTTATTTCTTGATAACTAAGAATTATTAGAGCTGTGCTTTTCTCATTCTTTTATTTCCAATCACTTCTTAATCCCTTGCACTGCTGCTGTTCTTGTTTAACAGAATAATGGAAGGTACAGCTTGAAGGGCGACCCAATAGGGGATTAAATAGATTTGGTACTTTGGGAGAAATTATATGAGATCATTACTAGTGTCCCATGCGACCTGGGATTCCACATCTATGTATTTTGTTATGAAGCCCACCATCTGCTATAGCATTAATCCCAAATGTCTCAGCTTTTATTATTTATTATTTATTTTATTATTATTATTTTATTATTACTTATTAGCTTTTATTATTTATTCTTTTTATTCTAAAAGAATCAAGAGGAGGATCTTCAAAAAGGGGTAACGAGAGCACCAAAATTTACCAAGCATTTTCTTCCTTTGCATTTGAATTGTAGGATTGATTAGAAGTTCTGATAAAGTATTTTTATTCCTGTTTAAAGGATTCACGTTGTTCTCCACACCTGTCTAGTAAGACATATACTCATTCAGCAGCCTCTCTTTTAGTGAGGGATGGTACAGGGTCTCCTTTCTCTACCCAAAAGACAGCTGAAGGTCTTACAGACAACTAGGTTCCTCTGCTTTTGACTCAAATCCAGCTGAAATGGCCAGTGAATTCACTGTTCAGAAGTTAAGGACCAGACAATGGTCACGTAAGCCTGATTCTTTAGGAATCAAGTTGAGACTGTTAGTATTATTTAAAGTTGCACAAAAAACTGTGAAAATATGAATACTATCAACCAATTAAAATGCTTCAATGAGTCAGCAGAAAACTCAAACCAATAATTAGGAACTTTGTTTCCTTGCAGATTGTGTTAGCAGGGAAAAAAAAGTGTTTCCCTTACAAATTTCAAACAGACTCTTTCCTTTTCAGATGACATCACTCTGAAGAACAAAATGTCTAACTTTCCTTTGATCTCTTCTGTAGTGCAGTTATGCATTCAGAGGAAAAATAAAAAATCTTTGGTCCTCTGAAAACTGATATTGCTAGGATATACAGCAAATAGAATTGAATACCAAATTCATTAATGCAGAAAGGATGGTACTGACTGTGACATTTATTTTGTTCATTAGAATCTTCTTCATGGGTAATCATTGAGCTGTCAGTTTATTGCAATAGAAAATTTGGGCTCCTCCTTTACCTGAAGAGTATACTAGTTATTTATCATAAAAGCCAGTGTCTTAACTTGTATTTACAATGATGGAAGAAAGATGACTTTCAGAGGACTTCATAATTAAGCATTAACAGTAGAGGCTCTCTTTGTAGCTAGAAATAAAAGAAATGTATTACCACATCTGGGAACATTCTGAAAGCAGTTAATGCTTTTATGTGTAGTTGGTGCTGAAGTAGGCAATAAAATTTACATACTAAAAATCATTTAGATGTTTTGATATTTTTCAAGTTTCTACTTAGGTGTCCAGCTATACAATAGTACATGCTCACCAGCAGAAGACAAATTCTGAGCATCAGTCCCGGATTATTTACTAGATTACAGAATTGGGCAATACCACTCCATTCTCTGCAATAGCTATATCACTGAGTCTGGGTAGTATTAAAAAATCATACCATTAATTCTTTTATTTATTCTAGAGTCATTAGTTCCACTAACAAGACTGTGACATTCATAGAAGTGCCATTTCTGTGACTTCACGATTCTGCAACATATTACAAATTGCAGACAGCAGTTTTCTGGAAATGTCAAATTTCCTGTTTCTGCAACATATTATAATGAATTACAATGCTAGAGATGGGAAAAGCTAGCCTGTTTCTCACATGTGGAAAAAAAAAGCATTGCTAGGAGCAACTAGACACTTGTCTTCACAGTTATTAGCTTGTTTGAAATACAGAAGAAATCTCTGGTTTGGAACTAAATATTTCATAACCAGGAAAAATTTCTTGGATGTAACACAGCTGGACTGACTGAATTCAGTGGTTTTTTTTTCTAACAATGGTATTTTTATTTGGTTGAATGTGAACATTTATGTTAATTTCCCATTTTTGCTATATGGGTCAGAGAGTTGGATGCCTTCCTAAAGAGTGTAATGCCTACCTGTTTGAGTGTAAACACCTGTAAGAAGCCTATAAAGGTGGTCTTCAGTTGTTCCGTCCTTTCTTCTGCAATGATAGGATTCAATAAAACTAAATATGGTTAGAGATCCATATACCTGCCATAACCTTTGCCTGTCTCTCCAGACTCTAGTGCGGTAATGACTGACCAGTGCCTTTGTGCCTACTAGGTATCGTGCAGAAATAGCAATGAAACCCAGAAATGGAACAAGAATTTATATTCTGCTCTCCCACATAGTTAAACTTTTCTTGGGGCTGCAAAAAAAAGAAAAAAGAAAAAGGAAGAAAGAAAGAAAGAAAGAAAGAGTGAAAGAAGGGAAGGAAGAAATAAAAGGGGGGTAACTATCAGCAAAATAATGAAAGGGAAAGTCTTGAAGAGATACTGTTTATGAAAGAAATACTAGCAAGAATGTTTAAACTCGACTGTGTGGCTAAAATGACTAAATAGTAATCATTATGTAAGATCTGAGACTCTTGAGATCACTCCAGCCAGTGGAATGTTATTGCAATGGAAAAAAACTCCATAATTCTACACAATCCATCCAACAGTAAGGGCTCTGTCCAGAAATTAATAATTTTTTTTAGATTGTAACAAAATATTCAGGAGAATTGTACCAGAATTCAGAAGACTGTACCATTTTTATATTACAAAATACGGAGGCCTTGGAAATAAAGAAAGAATCTGTCTTGGGACATCCTAGAAAAGCAGTGAGATGAAAGAACAGGATTTAAGCTAAGGATTTACTAAAAATAAGAGACCATCATACAGACATCGTATGAGTGATCTTATGAGTAAGCAACAGAATATCACTGCACTTGCCTGACTGGACTTGTCTTATGTCCTGGGACTCATCCTTATGAAAACTATTGTACTGTTTCTGATGGTTATAGTTATCTATATGTTTAACTTGCTTCTTCCTTCTATCCTACATTGTATCAAGACAACTTCTTCCCTAGAGTTTTCCTGACCTTGAAGATACAGCATTGTTTACATCAATGTCTTTTGATCCTGAACAGCATCTGTCAAGCTAAACAAGTTAAGCTCCATAAATCTGAGACAGCAGCTCTAGCTTTTCAGATAACACAGGATTTTATTCACTCTGAAAAATGGGATTATACCTAATACAGCTTTGCATCAAGCTGAAAGTAAAAGGGCTCAAATGCACCAGTTCTTTTTTCCTTTTGATGGTAAAATTGAGCAACAGGCTTATTAGCTTTACAAATATGGATCACTTGGGGCCTGACCACTGAAGACAAATAAAAGTCTCCCTGTAACATCTTTGGGCTTTGGGCTTTTGGGGCAGATGCCTACTCTTTCTTCTTCCTGCAAATAGGGTATTCCCTGTATAGATGTCTTCTATTATCAATAACTAACTGGTTGTATAGCTTTACACCTGGACCCAGCAGACATACTAATCAGGGAAGATAAAACCCAAAATACTAGGCTGAATATGAATGGTTGTGAAAGAATGAAATAAATGAGCTTTAAATGTGTGTGTCTGTGCTAGTAGTAACTCAACAGTAGCTGAAAGGAAGGTTTAAGGTTCACAACAATGCATGTAGCTGGGATCAGTGCCCATCAATACATGAAAGTTTTGGGGGAAAGTTAACAACTTGAGCAAGTTAACAACTTGAGCAATATAACACTTGAATGCTGACTGAAAATGAGGGAAAGTCAGTTCATGTCCAGAATTCTTAGCAACTACCTAACTATGATGGATGATGATGAAACGTAGGAATTGAAAAGATATGAGTACTGATCCCCTGATGTTTATCAGTATCTCTGTTTTAAAATGGTATACAGACTTAGGTGCTCCAGTAGATCTGACAGTATGAATTTACCAGTGACAGACAGCTTGACTGCTATTAAAACAAGTCAAAGCTTTATGTTTTTTGTCTGTCTGGTATGCAATGACATTTAAAGGATTCTGATTATCACTCATTATTTCAATGCCAATTTTCCTCTCTTTGCGTTGAGTATCCTCAGATTCTGGTTTTCATTGTGACTGGTTGTTACTGTTCTTGGATTGCAGAACTATGAACTGGAGTCACCAAAGACTTTGTCTAGAGATTTCACAGTGGGCTTATGTATGTATTGTTCATTAAAGTTATTAATGGCAGAAACCATATTCTAAACAGAGAAGATGGACAAGAGATAGGGGGAATGCAATATCTCATCCATGTGTGTAGACAAAAAAAAGAGGGAAGAAATAACTGTCATAACATTGTCAAGAAAGCAGAGCTATGAGTTAAATCCCTCTCTACTGAGTTTTAATCCATTATCTTTGCCACGATGTTATCTTTACTTCCAATTTGATATTCACATTTGATATTTCATCTGAACAGATAGCCTTTCTTCAACTAGAAGATCTGTACAGTGTCATAATCTGCCAGAAGTCCTGTGCTGTTCTTTCCCAATTTGGAGCTGGTTTTCCTGTGTTTGTGCATCCTCCAAGATCCCAAGATCTTCCTTTTATAGTAAAAAGTATTTGGAAAGTGAAAATGCCAGTTCCTGAGAATGTTCTGAGAAAGTCAGATGCAGTTCAAACACATTTCTGTGAAGGCCTCATGAACCATGGCTCTTCTGGCTGTTTATGACCTCCTAAATCTATTTTGCATTGTTGGAGATAAGAAGGATCATACTTAATTCTAATATGATTGCTTATTTCTGGTAATAAACTCTGTAAATGCCACTGCCAGTTTAACATCCATCATCCCATCTGCTTACCAACACAGTTTTCCTTGAACACGTTGGTCCGTTGCTCATGTCCATTCATGGTCTTACCCCTAGCTTGGGCACAGCTGAAGAAATCCATGTTTTCTCTGATGTTGGAATCTCTTCATGTCTATCTTCCATGGATCAATGAAATAGAGGGCAGGAAGATTCCCTGGGGCCCAGTATACAAAATAGGGATGGGGCCACTGTTCTTCAGATAAAGCAAAATGGCTCTGTAGCCTCTCCCTTATTGTGTGACACCCCATGCATCCATTGCATAGACAAACTGCAAACAGCCTCCATCTTGTCATAGACATGTCTGGTACCGCAAAGGAATAAACGTGTATATCAGGCCACATACATGACCAAATGCCTGTGTATATTCACCTCACACAAATGTATATGCATTATTCACTTGACATATTATACCTTTGGGGAATGTACTTTCAGTAACAGGATCGAGGATGAACAAGCTCCTTGGTCCCTGGCTGTGTTTGAAGATCCTCAGGAAAAAGAAGAGCAATAAATGGGCTGACAACTAGAAAAAATATGCTGATGAATGATATCTGGCTGGGAAGCTAGGTTTATACTCCAGATCTACTGTGGAGTAATTCCTATAAACAAGAGGACCATAGTACTATGGAACTTAAAAACTGAATGGAAATTCATTACTTCAGTTCAGCTTTTCTTCCACAGTTTTTTGAGTATTTGTGCAGAGTTCAGCAATTCATTTTCATGCATATACATAAATACAACTAAATAAATTTATATACTAATCAAGCTATTAATTTGCAGCAGAGGAGAGAGAGAAAAACAACAAAAGAAATTGCTAGTAACTATCAGCAACTCCAGCTAACACAGAAAAAAAAGGTCCTATCCTCTGGTCCCTGTGCTGCCTTCCTAGTCAATCTAAACTCAACCTGTTCTCAAGGGGCAGGATCCACGTACATTTTACTGACTCTCAATATCACAGCACATAAGACTTAAGTAGATCCTTATGTGACCCAAATCCACAGTTTTATCTACACACATATAAAAAGGTTAGTAGGAAAGTTACTTTTGTGGGAAGTAAAAAAGGCTACTTTAGTGGGAAGAATGCCTCGTGAAAATCTGCAAGATAGGTGAGCTTTTCATGTGCTTCCTGATAATTGATGAGGACCTGAAGAGATCTAAATGTTTTTGTGTATCCCTGTACTTGGGTTTTTTTTCAAGATATTCAGGATACATCTACACCTCTAGATAACAGAAGGCCAGGGAATTGCTTAAACACTGGACCCCTGATTTTACGCATTGCTTAGCTTCTTGGTGGCTTCCTGTTTCCATCTCTGTTATCTCATCTCAAGACAAAGCCTAGTCTTTCTCAACAGAGTTCACTCCAGGAATTCCTCACAAAGGCAGCATAGATAAGTCTTCATCAAATTTGGCTGTCTCTACCCTCCACAGTCTGCCAGTACTACCCCAGCCAGCTTTGAAGCCTTGTATCACTCCATATACCCTCTAGCCACACCTGAAGACATAAACGCTTCACTCTGTGTTTCATGCCATGATAACACCTTTGTGATGGGCTGCAACATAGTCATCACATTATTTCAGACACTTTGAAGTGAATTAAAAATATATTCACACAACACGTCAGTTATGACAGCATCACCAGAGAATATCCTGGTCCAAGGGCTATGTCATCCAAAGATGGCTGTTCTGTTTGTTACCTGGCCTCAAGGCCAGAGCAAGGTTGCTGTTTTATCATTTAGTTTCATTGTTATGGACAAAACCAGGGACTGCCTATTGCATTACATCCAGTCTTCCTCTGCTACCGAGCATTATAGAGGTTTAGTCCAGAAGTTTCAACTTCTACTTCATCTGCTGATACACTATTAAAGACACTGTAACTTCCTAAAACAAATGAAGCCTTCTATGATTCCATATACCCTCTAGACATGTATTGGGTGCAGGTGCCCAAGTGCTGGTAGTGGGCGCTGCGTGGTGGTCTCTGTGAGGAGAGGCCAGGGCTGCCCCGTGCCAGACACAGTCGGCTCCAACCAACCCACCCCAGGGCACGGCCGAGCCCCACAGCCAAGGTAGTGGCACATCTGAGAAAGTATATTTAAGAAATGGCAAAGCAATGGACAAGAGAGGAGAGAGAAAAAAGGAGGAAAAAAAAAAAACCCTGCAAGCACCAAGGTCAGATAAGAAGTGGGAGAGGAGGTGCTCCATGTTGCAGCAGACAACCACTGCAGCCCATGGAGGACTCAGACCACAGCAGATTTTTTCCTGCAGCCCATGGAGAGCCCACACTGGAGCACAGGAAAAGTGTGAGGAGGAAGGAGCAGCAGAGAGAAACTGCTGTGTACTGACCATACCCCACCATTCCCATTCCTCATGTACTGCTCAAAGGGGTTACTGGAGTCTGGGAAAAGGAGGAATCATAGAATCATAGAATGGTTTAGGTTGGAAGGGACCTTGAAGATCATCTAGTTCCAACCCCCCTGCCATAGGCAGGGACACCTCTCACTAGACCAGGTTGCCCAAGGCCACGTCCAGCCTGGCTTTGAACACCTCCAGGGACAGGGCTTCAACAACCTCTCTGGGCAACCTGTTCCAGTGCCTTACTACCCTTAAAGTGAAAAACTTCTTCCTAATGTTTAATCTAAACCTGCCCTCTTCCAGCTTAAAGCCATTCCCCCTCGTCCTATCACTACATGCCCCTGTAAAAAGTCCTTCCCCAGCTCTCCTGTAGGCCCCCTTTAGGTACTGGAAGGCTGCAATAAGATCTCCCCGGAGCCTTCTCTTCTCCAGGCTGAACAACCCCAACTCTCTCAGCCTCTCCTTATAGGAGAGGTGCTCCATCCCTCTGATCATCCTCGTGGCTCTCCTCTGGACGCGCTCCAGCAGGTCCATGTCCTTCTTATGTTGGGGGAAGAAAGGTGTGTTTTTAACGTTTGTCCTTTTGATTGCCACTACCCAAATTAGTAATCAGATATTTATTTTAATTGGCAATAGTTCCCCAAGTTGAGGTGGTTTGGCCCACAACAGTATTGGTAAGCCATCTCCCTGTCTTTGGCTCAACCCGTGAGCTTTCTCATTCCTGTCCTGTCTATTTCCTCCCTCCATGCTGCTGAGTGCGGGGGACAAGGCTGAATGGGTGCTTGGTTGCTAGCCAAGGCAAATCTGTCGCAGAGATCAAAGCCCCAGAAGGAACAATATAGGAGCTAAAGAGATTGAAGGCATCACCAATGTCCTAAGTCCCTGAAGTGGCAGCTGGTTGAAGACAGACACCCAAGTGATCCTATGAATGAACCATGGCCTACACCAAAGAGGAAGCTGGAAAACCAAAGCCAAGAAGGCAATGTTCACTGCCACGCTAAGGATAAAAGTCGTTTTGACTCCAAATCTTATGATCACATTAATCCTGAACATGTGAACAAGACACAAGCCACATTTCTCAGACTTTCAGTACCAAGTGGAGGGCTAGCACATCCGACCAACATCCCATCTCCGGCCACAGCTTGTCACCCTTGTCTCAGAGGAAGATGAAAAACACTTCCAGAAGCCAAAATACTCATCAAAGAAGAGGGGAATGAGAGGAATAAACCTCCCTGATCTTTGCAATAGAGAATCAAAGGCCTGTTGGCTGAAATTAACACAATAGGAACAGGATACAACAAACACATTCACAAACAAAAGTCAAGTATCTTTTACTCATTTTCAATATACCATTAAGACAAATAGAGAAGCATTGCTTACATTACTTGATCGCTTTCAAAAGGCTCTTAGGCATGACACTGATGAATGTTACGCAGGTCTTCTGTAATATAAAGTTGTTCATTCTATGTTTAAATATTTCAAAGATGTTTAGCGAAGAGATTAAGTATTTCAATGGTAATAGGTAATCTATTTGTCCTGAAGGTACTTTAGTTTGACTGCATTTTAATTTCAAACTCTTGTGAGCCATTGATTTCTTGGGATACCAATAAGATAAATAAAGCTGTTAATCAAACGAGACTTTACTTATAAATCAAAATGTGTGTAAGAAACTGCAGGTTTTTTGTGTTTTCTACCAAGCATTGTCAGTGTTAGAAAGAATCTCTATGAGGTTTGATTATAATAAACACTGACCAGAATTTAAACAAGGAGATAAACAATAGCTCCCGGAGAAGGAGCTTTTCTATAGCAAAGGGAATGAATGGCAATGTCTGATTTTTGGTTACTTCAAAAATAATAGTAACTTGGATCATGGGAGACTTATTTTAACTTACCTTTACTGGACAAGTACACCATGTATTTGCATTGGTAAAGGGATAGGATCTGCCATTCTTATATAGGTTAATATATATATATCAATCTCCACATTTTTCAGTTTTTATTGGCACAGTAAACAGAATAAGGTACTATTCATAATAGGGGTTACTTTTTATAATTAGGGGTGGAATTAAATCTTCTGAGGAATAAACCACAGAAAATAATAATGATTGCAAATGTTCAGAAAGTTGAAAACATTTGATTGCTTTGGGGAAAAAAATCAGTGTATTTGAAAAGAATAACAGGATAATCAAGCAAGTCATGTTTTACTATTGCAGTCTAAGACCCTTTTGGATTTCCAGCACAGAAGGCAATTTATGGCTCATCAATCTATTATTTGTGGAAGCAAAAAGAAAAAAATACTTTTGTCTAGAGACAATAGTCTTGATTCTGATGTTTTTGAAGCAATAAAAGTATATGCAAGTCTAGTTTATATTTTTGCCTTTTTTACTATAGGCACCATTTTAGAATCCCAACTTACTGCTTACAAATATTATTTGCATATATCAGTTCAGTAAACAGACATCTGGCTGTTAAATCTGCCTGCTCCTTTGGAGGTGCCAAATGAAGCTTTTAGAACTAGTAAATATACGGTTATTATACTTACAAGATCCATAACATGCTAGGTCCTCAGAGTTTGTAAGATTTGTCATTTGTGAATAATTGCTTTTGAAGTGGAGGTCAGAAGCTGAAGCCAGAAATGAATTGATGCTGGCTATAGTTTGTAAACAAGACTCCCTTGCCATGCTAACTTGATTGTCCCTGTTGTTATTTCCTTTGGCTTCCTTTTAATCTTGTTCAATTAAAGTAACTACAGAGAAATTAAAAGACTGATTGGGTTTGGGGAGACATATTTTCTCACATAAATCCAACATCTTAAGAAAACAGTCTAGAGCATTCAAAATTTTTCACGTACATCTGGGGATATAACTTTATGTTCAAAGGTATAATGTGGTTCTATATGTTCAAGAAATATGTAAGAAATTATTACAGCATTTTATTTCATTAGAAAATTCAGAAATAGAGCGGCTATAAAATACTGCCCTGGTCATCTATTAGCTAGATTTTTATAAAGAAAACTGTGGTTACAGAATATAAAACAATCAAGAAAATAAGCTTTCATTTTCTGCTCCTGATCTTTCAGGCCAAACTAAAACCTTGAGAAAACACTGACTCCAGGAAGTAATGACTGTCATTCCAAAAAAAGGAAACAAGAAGTACTGGGTCAAACATGGTGATACACACCCGAAATTTTGTTATGAGCAAAAAGAAACATATTATGCATATGGAAGTAAGAATACCTTGTTTATCTCATTGGGATTTTAACAGTTTAGTTATGCAAATCAGTAGTTCAGTTTTGATGCTACACATTCAGACCAAATTATACAGAAAAACCTTATAAATTATATCCTTATAATTGTTATACAATAAAAGTTACTATTATCTCTTTCCCCTGGAACTATGCTCACCCTTCCAATGTCCCTTTGGGTTGTGTTGACAGTACCAATCTTCTTTCTCCAGGAGTGAGGAGTGCATTTACACCACGTCACCTCCTCTGTGGAGGATTCACTAGGGAGGGTACAGTGTCCATGTTAGTAGGATCCCTTCCTCCTCAGTCTTGGTGTCCAAATAGAGTTATTTTTATACATTTTCTTAACAAGGTCAGCTTCCAGCTAAAGTTTGAAATTTGTCCAGTAGCATCCCTTAGCACAGTCTAACACAAAGGGCTGTTAACTTGTCCCGGGATGACTACCTAGGTTTATCAGACCTTTGCCACATGCAGTATTCCCAGACATGAAACTACGAGAAGTCAGGCAAAAGTCACTTGACCACTAGACAATTACTAAAGCAAGGTAAGGCCAGTTCAGGCCAAGGCAAGCACAAAAAATCCTGAGATCCTGCACTGCCAGGTCAACACAAAGCCTGTGGTCTTTTACTAGCAGTGGCAAAAATCACATTTACTGTGCTACAACAAAGGAAAACAGTGGGAACAACAAGGAAAATCAACACTTGAAAGAGCATGTAAGAGAGTACAGAAATGGGTCTAGTCTCTCTGAAAAAGGAGAGGTTCATTTTACAGTATGGCCACAACCATGTCATGTCACTTGGAGTTCATGAATCACTTCAGGTAGTGCTTTTCAACAGCAATACTTTAAAAAAGGTTGAATGATTTTATAAAGGGGATGCCAAAGCATTGTAGTCTCTTTCAAAGCAATATGATGAGGATGAACTGATGCAAGCCTGTGTTTGCAATACAGATTCTGTAAACTGATGAGAAGCTGGTGCTTTACAATACGCATAGTTTGTTTGGAATAAAATAACGAGCTGCTTTTTTTTTTTCAAAATACGTCAATGCTTTTTGCGTAAAAAAAGTATTAGAATCTGTAGGTTAGGAAAGGATTTTTCATTACACAGGGGCTTCAAAAATAATTAGAATTTTGCAATGACCTGTTGTGGTTCAAAGATTAGGGTTATGGAAAACTAATAAGGATTTTTTTTAGAGGGGAAATGAAGTAATTTCATGCAGGCCTATAGCCTTCCTATATTTTAATATCCTTACTTCTTGCATCAATTTTTCACACTGGACCCTGAGAATTCAGTGGTCTGCATCTACTTACAGGAGCTCTCACTTGCATAAAGGCAGATTTAATGCAATGCTCCAAGGAATAACTTTAATCATACATGACAGTGGTGTTTGATGGATCTGTGACTAAACCTGATAGGAAATTTTAAATTGTAGATGTATTTTGTTGTTAAATACCAATTTGTCAAAATGAATCTGTTTAAATTCTCTTCTCTGAAGAAGAGAAGGCTCTGAGGAGACCTTATAGCAGCCCTACAGTACCTAAAGGGGGCCTACAGGAAAGATGGGGAGGGACATTTTATCAGGGAGCGTAGTGATAGGATGAGGGGTAATGGTTTTAAACTGAAAGAGGGTAGATTTGGATTAGATATTAGGAAGAAATTTTTACTGTGAGGGTGGTGAGACACCAGAACAAGTTGCCCAGGGAAGTTGTGGATGCCCCATCCCTGGAAGTGTTCAAGGCCAGGTTGGATGGGGCTTTGAGCAACCTGGTCCAGTAGAAGGTGGTGGGTTGGAACTAGGTGATCTTTAAGGTCCCTTTCAACCCAAGCTATTCTATGATTCTATAAATAAAAACAGAAATTTTGATAAAATGCTTTGGACAAATGTTTTGACATTTAAATCTCCCCTAAACTAGTAATTTTTTAATTTTATTTTAAAAGTATTTTCTTTTTAAGACTATACTGGGTCATATTGAAAAAAACCCCAAGCATGAATTATTTTACCAAGAAGTGATTAAAAAGAATAATGAAAATCAAAACAAAAGAAGTGTTGATTTATATTTAATGAACATTTTTAGACTGCTGACTCATGAACGTTTTTTTGCATTTTGAATATTTAATCCCTATTGAGAATGGGAGTTTCCTGTGATGAGAAAACATTTTCCTCCCAGACTTATTCATGAGTGTCCACTGGGAAACTGCAGTAAAATCTCAGATATATTTCTCAGGGGAAAAAAAAGTCTAGGGAAAGATGTTTTCTAAATTCAGTTATTATTAACATTTTAACTATTTGCCTTTCTCATCACAATAAGTAACCCAACCAAACCACACCACCCTAGCTGCAGTGATCAGCTTTGATGCTGTTCTGTCTTCTGCTGCAGGAATCTGCTTCTAATTCATCTCTCAGTTTGAGCCACTGGATTTATGTCCAGGCAACTTGACTAAATCTTCACTTTCTTCATCTACTTTTGCTACATAGGTGTTGCAAATGATACCATATATGTATGTCAAGTTCTGAAGTATATGCCTTTTCTCAGACAGTTGAAGGGAAGTTGGATACAGGAACACAGTTTTGACTACACACATGCCTATAGTTCCTTTACTGAGAGTGTAACGTATTCTGAACTCTACAGACAGTTTTCCATGTTTATCTTGTTGTTTGATGCATTGTCATGGAAAAAGAAAAAAATCAAAAAGCACCAAACTTTGGTTGAACGAGGTTGCCAGATCTGGAACATGCTGCCCACCAAACATCTGCTAGTTCCAGGTGAGCTGGAGAAATGCAGGTGTGGATGGGAATTGCAAGGGAGCAGGCTGTCCCCAGCTTCAAATTCTGCCCAGAGAAGGAAAACACCCGGACTTGAGCAGGTTTATAAGAAGGGAGCTGCTTGCTAACACAGATATACTTCTTGGGACAAAGGTCAGCACCTACAGGGAGAAGGTTTGCCAGGTGAGGGCATTTTGGGAAGCAAACAGGTCTTTAACAGTCAGTGTTAGCAAACTGCACCAAATTACTTCCAGTGAAGTTCTGCTCAAATCTAAGGTGCACAAAGAAAAAAAATGTTCTCACATTTAAGTTTTTTAGACCAAGTGAAATTTATTCTGCATCCTTGATGAGGTATCCCATCATGCTTAGGCTCAAAATGAAAGTCTCCTATGTCTCTTCAGCAATTAATATAAGTGCCAAGTAATCATTTCCCCCTATCTGATAAAAGTCAAGTAGCTTTATTTAAATGCCAGCAATCATCCTGCTTCCTGCTATCTCCTTCCTCACAACACATTCTGTCTCCCCTAATGCACAATATCAGTCAAGAGTTTTGATTCTAGCACAGCTACTTTGCATTTCTTCGTTCCACTGGGATTTCTCCACTCTCCCCCCATTCTCTTGGAGAATGAGATTTTATTTGGTCAAAATAATCCAAATGCCTCCTGTTTTGCTTACTTGGTGGTGAATTAATTTTACCTGTCATACCCTTCTACAGAACCAGTGGCCCCATAGACTTTATGTTTCTTTGGACAGCAATGTGAAGATAAGCAAGTAGATATCCAGAGATGGTGTCTTTCTCATGGCCTGAAGTATGCTCTAATACATACGCTCCTTTGGCTTCTCTCAAAATAGTGAATTCTCATCCTGACCCTCACTCACCATTTTACAGGCATTCACAAAGCCTCTTGCAATGAATGCACACAAAATATGGTCGTTCTAGTCTCTGATATTTCAGAATGATACACGGGTTCAGGGCTCTTACATTTTTAATTGTGGGAGATAGGAGCCATCTGTCTTGGAACTGTGAGCATTACCTAAGCTAAAATAGGTCCTATGGCATTCCAAGCACATGAGCACGCTCTCTAATACTTAAAAGTAATTATGGTCATTATTTATCACCAACATCTTCAGTGTGAGAAAAGATACTTTGCCCTTCAGGAAAGAAATAGGCCATGGTCCCAAGGAGCAAACACCAATCTGACTATGACATTCTCTAGTATAGCTCATAAGCAAAAGAAATGCAAGCAGTTGAGCCGTGCTGAAGCTGTGACGACTTAGGGCTTTCTTCTGTTGTATGTGCTAACTTTTTTTCAATGGATTTTTCTTCTGGAGGTACCCATCCTATACAATACTACACCATGCAGAAATACCTTGAACTTGTATTTCTGGAAATAATAAATCTGGAATTTGAAGCAGGGGTGAGTGGTTACCCCAGGCTAGTTTTTGTTTGCTGTTTTTGTAGCTCATGCTAGTCTCTCTGTGTATCACCAGCGGTGCTGCGTAGACAGAGGCAGCAGAGCTCTCTGCAGTGTTGAACTGCACAAGGTAGACAGTTCCAAATGCAAGCAACATATGGCATTGCCCACAACGTATTACCTGCTCGTTATTGTTGCTTGTGCACCAAATGTTAGATGGAGACGGAGAGTAAGGAACACATCATTTGAAAGACCTCTGTAAAAGGAAAAGCTGACAAATCAGCAATAATCATTTTAATCACCTTTGCCAAATTTATATTCAACCTCCAAGATACATGTATGCTCTAGTACACATGATCCTTTGGCTGTGTAAGGAACACTGCATTTCTTTAAAATGCAAACTTTCTATAGTTCATTATAATTACTAGCATTATGCTCCACAAAACAGCTGTGTGAGTATTAAAATGCCTTCACAAATGCAGCTTTGCAAAAATACTTTTCATTTAAGTGCACTTAAACCTATCCATTTTAAAAATCTAATGTGTGAAAATGTTCTTCAAATTTGTAGCCAAATGTCCACAATACACAGAAAAGATGGGTGGTGTGAGTATATACAGACAAAAACATATAACAGATGTACTTTAAATTCAAAGGCCCCACTAGAATACCAAATATTTTTTTCCATGTTGAATATTCCCAGAGCTCAAATCTTGCCTAATTCCTGGTGGTAAGTCAGTAAGGGAGACAGCAACTTTGAAGGCTTTTAGAGGGCTCACATATGGCTCTTGGAGGGAAACTGGATCAAGCCAGTGAATGGGAGAGACAATACCTCAGGTGGAACTTAAACTGTCTGAATATGACCTGCATAGAATTTCTAAAAAGCATCCAACCAGTGACATTTTGATCACAAATGTCCAGAGTTTACAGAGGCTTTGCAAACATCAAAACCAGTATTTCCCAAACATGCACAAAGATTATTTCACACTACTGGGAATCAAAGAGCATGTGGTAAGAGGAAAAATCTGGTGGTTTTATGAACTGTACCTTTCTAGCATTGACCCCAACATGTTAATCTGATAACTTTGTCTACAAAAACAGAAGGAAAGAGCTAAGCAAATTTTCTTCATTTCAGTGTTGTTGTTATAGTTGGAAGCAATAAGCAATTCACGGAGTTCTGCATCAAAACCAAATTCCATTAAGTCTCTTCCAAGAATATCTGGAACTGAGTTATCACAACCGGCATTTGCTTGACACATTTAATAATGAGCAGCATATACCTATTAAATATTTTTTGATAAAGCTGTGTTTCAAATTTAAAATAATAAAACTTAATTATAACATTAATAACTTATTTGATTAAGTGCTAAGGAATCATTTTATTTATACAAATAGCTCAGAAATATAAAACCCTGGCAAATGAAGCACTTACTTGGAGCAGTTTTTTGGTTTAGGTTTCATCAGTTCTATGGAATTTTCCATTATATGACTTGCTGAAAGATGCATGATACGATCTGAATGACTGGTGATTGACGTGTCCCAAGGAGCACAATTTTAACTGTTCCATATGAAACAGCTGTCTATCTACCATGGACAGACAAAGTCCAGCAATTTTGCAACCAGCCACAAGCCTAGGCTAGTATTATAGAGGTAAATTCTTAACTTACTGAACTTTTTTTTCCTTTAATACAAGATTCCCAATGGTAACAAAAAGTTTATCTTCCTTACAAAGATTCTTATGAAAGCTTGAAGTAATCTTTCCTTGCTGCTTCAACCTCGCCTATGTGTAAGAGAAAAAGAGGCAGCTGAGAAACAATGATTAATATTATTTCCTTTTCCAAAACTAGCTAAAAATAAGGAAAGAAATCTACAAGGTTGTGTTTGGGGAACAATATTGAATGTTGAAAACCTGAGAATTTGACGTTGGCATCTAAACTAAGTGAGCGACTACGTTCTTTGGGAAGTACCTGAAAAGCTCATACAGTGAGACAAGTACATCAAACTTTTCTTCTTCTGATTCCACACTTTGATAAGCAATATTCCCGATCAGTCATGTTTGTATTGCGTTTTCCATCCCAAGAAATGCCAACATACACCATAAAACAAGACCATATGCTACCAAAATAGCATACGAATATGTTTCAGAAACAAACAGTTCTCTTCTGGAGTGAAAGACTGAGACCCAATTCACATTACAGTTTTCCAATTATAATTTTGTCAGCTAGAATGTGGAAGATATATACCCAGTAGCCAGTTTACTTATGCCAGCAGGTCCCCAGACGCAGGTACTCCTATGTCAACAAAAGCTCCATGGTTTAACCTCTGTATTGGGTTTGCATGGCAAGGTTTTGTTACTAGGGGTGCCACAGGGGTGTCTTCTGTGAGAAGCTGCTAGAAGTGTCCCCTTTGTCTGACAGAACCAATGCCAGCTGTCTCCAAGACAGACCAGCTGCTGGCCAAGGCCAAGCCAATCAGCAACAGTGGTAGTGCCTCTGGGATAACACATTTAAGAAGGGGGAAAAAGTAGGTGCACAATGGCAACTGCAGCAGTCAGAAGGGAGTGAGAATATGTGAGAGCAACACCTCTACAGACACCAAGGTCACTGAAGAAGGAGGGGGAGGACGTGCTCCAGGCACCAGAGCAGAGATTCCCCTGCACCCCTTGGTGAAGACCATGGTGAGGCAGGCTGTCCCCCTGCAGCCTATGGAGGTTAACAGTGTAGCAGATATCCACCTACAGCCCATGGAGGACCTGACACTTGAGCAGGCTCCTGGCAAGACCTGTGGACCCATGGATAGAGGAGCTCATGCTGGAGCAGGTATGCTGGCAGGACTTGTGACTCCATGGGGGACCCATGCTGGAGCAGTCTGTTCCTGAAGGACTGCACCCTGCGGAAAGACTCATGTTGGAGAAGTTCATGGAGGACTGTCTCCCATGGGAGGGACTCTATGCTGAAGCAGGGGGAAGATTGTGAGGAGTCCACCCCTTGAAGAGGAAGGAGAGGTAGAGACAACGTGTGATGAACTGACTGCAACCCCCATTCCCTGTCCCCCTGCACTGTGGTGGGGCAGGAGATAGAGAAAATAGGGAGTAAAGTTGAACCCGGGAAGAAGGGAAAGGTGGGGAGAAGGTGTTTTAAGATTAAGTTTTTATTTTTCATTACACTACTCTGATTTGATTGGTGATAAACTAAACTAATCTCCCCAAGTCAAGCCTGTTTTGCCCGTGACGGTAATGGCTGAGTGATCTTTCCCTGCCCTTATCTCAACCCACAAGCCTTCTGTTATATTTTCTCCCCCCTGTCCAGCTGAGAAGGGGAAGTGATAGAGCAGCTTTGCTGGGCACCTGGCATCCCCTCTATCCTTCAGGAGGGTGGTGTCAATCTGCCAGCAGGAAGGAGTCCCTTCTATCAGCTTACAGTGATTCTCTGTGACAGGGCTGTGACTTGGTGAGGACTAGAGTAATGGAGCTCAGCCCTAAGCATGGAAAATTCTAGTCCTGAAGTAATTGATTTGATCAAGTTGCAAGCTAGTGACATTTCAAGAGACACAAGTAAGGAGGGGATCAGAGCAAAAGCTGGAATTCAGCCTCTATTATAGAGCATATTGTCTATTTGCATTACAAAAATAGGTTTCTTACAAATACATTCTTCCACTGAGCATCATAAAAAAAAAAAAAAAAAGAAAAATCCAGAGATTGACTGGTATAGAGTATCACAATGTAATTATTAATCTTGAAACTGGCATAGTTATTAGAAGTAAAATGCAAAATTTTACCTGAGAGGAAAAACTTAACACTGCAACTGTACATAAAGGGCTGTGGTAAAATCTTCCTCACTGACTGCTTTTTAAATTGTGACTGCATGTTTCTCTTAAAGATATGCTCCAATTCTAGTAGGAATAATTCAAAATCTTGTGGACTGTGTTATACAGGTCAGACTATGTAATTGCAAATGTCCTATTACAATCAGTTAATCTACTAATTCAATTTTATACTATGCATTTCATATCAATTCTTGTATCCAAAGAACAGAGTCAAAACGAATTATTTTAAATTCTTTTAAAGGCTAGAAGAAAACCAAAAGGTTAGAAACACAGTAGAGAACATGAGCTGTAAAACAAAATGGAAATGATCCCAAAGTTATTAACTCAATAATTAATACTAAAATCTATTCTAATAAGTAGGCAGCTAACACTGAGTTACATAGGCCCAGGCATTCCACTTCAGGTGAGCAACCTAAGTGCTAGGCTACCCTGTTGTTTTCATTTCTGGGCTTTCTATATGTGGCTTCTCAATAATTGTGTTTTAATGGGAAAAGAGGAGTTTGATCCATCTTCTTCAGCTGTTAAGACTATTTAATGGGACTTGGTGGCACTGCTTCCTTCTCTCAAGCAAAGGAGAAGATCAAATTAGTTGAGAGATGGTCCTTGACTTCTCCTTCAACCTGTTTTTTAAATGACAGTTCTCTTGGCCACTGTGTTTTGTGATGGACACTGATGAGTGTCAGGTATGTTCTGACTCCTGTTCGAAAAAATGCAAGACAGCAAACATTTTAAAATAGGGTGTCTTAACTATGTCAGGTACATGCTCAGGCCACTGCAAACAAACAGAATTAGAAACTATTCTTTAAAAAAATAATTTCTTATTAATTTTACTAAAAGATTGAGTCTGCAATCATGCAAATGCCTAAAATGTGTTCTCTGCATACACACTGTACTGGGTCTGGCTGGGCTGGAGTTAATTTTCCTCACAGCAGACTGTATGGTGCTGTGTTTTCGATTGGTCATCAAAAAATGTTGATAGCACACCCCTGTTGCAGTTATTGCTAAACTGTGCTTGCACACTGTCAAAGCCATCCCTGTTCCTCACTGTGCTGCCCCAGAGAGTAGGCCGGGGCAGGCAAGAGGTTGAGAGGGGACACAATTGGGACAATTGACCCCAATTGACCAAAGGGATACTCCATACCATGTAACATTATACTTAACAAAACAACAGAGAGGGAGTTTTTGCGAAGTAACCATTGCTTGGGGATTATCTGGGCATTGGTCTGCTGGTGGTGAGTGATTGCTCTTAGCATCACTTGTTTTCTTTTCTTCCTTCCCCCCTCCCCCCCCCTTTTCGCTTACTAAAGTGCCTTTATCTCAACCCATAAGTTTTTTCTCCCTTTTGCCCTTCAAGCTCTCTCCCTCAGCCTGCTTGGGAGAGAGTGAGCGAGTGACTGGATGGGGTCCTAGTTGATGGCTGGGGTCAGCCCACCACAGACACAACATTCAAACTTCTGTTGTTAATGTCAGGTCTATACCTTAGTTATTATGGAAACAGTCAAATTTTGGCAACCATTTTGAAAACTGCATTTCTAAAGTGTAAAATATTATAATATGAAGTACGCATCATATGAATAATTTATATATGCTAAATTCATACTCATGTAATGTTCACTTAAAAGAGCTGTTCCATTTTAAGGTAGGAGGGAAACTAGCTGGAGTTTTTTGAGACAAACACAATTCAAAATTCAATAGGATTTGGTCCCCTAAATCTTTCACAAGGAGATTCTTAAAGGACAGTAAGTGCATAATCTAGTCTAAAGATTCATGCAGATTAAGGACTACAGACTCACAGAACATTATTAAATTAAATAAATGTGCTCAAGATATCTGTTCAATGCCCAGTACATTGTTCAAAACAATTTTTAAACAGTACTTTTTCTGCCAAGGTAGTTTTTAATATACAGGATTACTCAAAGTATTACAGAAACACAAGTGTGTATGCTTACAGTATATCAAGTTACAGCATATGTAGCCAAGACTTGGTTTCAAAAATTGTAAAGAAGCTATGCATAAATGTCCCAATTGAAAAAGCATTTGTTCAGAATGACAAAAGTTAATACCAATAGAAGTTAAAAATGTGAAAATAAAGGATGAGTCCAATTTCAAGACTTTCCACTTGTGTGAATATTCCGGGCAAGAGATACTGCACGTGAATTTGTCTATTCAACAAGAAATTTAATCTTTATATAACATATGCATATAAAGAGGATAAATCTTCAGATATGTATATTTTTGTAGCATTTTTTATTTCAGTATTCTGAATCATGACATATATCGTCAAAAGTTTCTGCCTAATACAACCAATCATTTTTTATTTTTCCTGATCTGTGAAACATCACTATATTCCATGGCAATACAGAAGTAAGTAAAATAAAATCTTAGCATGAGCAAAATTCACTAATTCCCATTTTCTAAAAAAACTCCATAATAACTTCACAAGTTCCATCTCTTTTTAGCCCTGTTAAAGTACTTTTCAGGAGAAAAACACCCAGACTTATAATCCACCATTCAAAAAGCAACATTGTTGTGTATAATACCCTAGGGTGATGATGAAACCTTGTTTTAGAATCATAGCATGGTTTAGGTTGGAAGGGACCTTGAAGATCATTGAGTTCCAACCCCCCTGCCATAGGCAGGGACACCTTCCACTAGAGCCGGTTACTCAAACCCACATCCAGCCTGGCCTTAAACACCTCCAGGGAGGGGGCCTCCACAACTTCCCTGGGCAACCCATGCCAGTGCTTCATCACCCTCATAGTGAATAACTTCTTCCTAACATCTGTTATAAACCTACACTCTTCCAGTTTTAAGCCATTACCCCTCATTCTATCACTACATGTCCTTGTAAAAAGTCTCTCTCCAGCTTTCTTGTAGGCACCCTTCAGATACTGTAAGGCTGCTATAAGGTCTTCCCAGAGCCTTCTCTTCGCCAGGCTGAACATCGCCAACTCTCTCAGCCTGTCCTCATAGGAGAGGTGCTCCAGCCCTCTGATCATCTTTGTGGCCCTTCTGTGGACTTGCTCGAACGGTTCCATGTCCTTCTTATGTTGGGGGCTCCAGAGCTGGTTGCAGTACTCCAGGTGGGGTCTCACGAGAGCAGAGGGAAGGGGCAGAATCACCTCCCTTGACCTGCTGGCCACGCTTCTTTTGATGCAGCCCAGGGCACGGTTGGCCTTCTGGTCTGCAAGCGTATGTTGCTGGGTCATGTTGAGCTTCTCATCCACCAACCCCCCCAAGTCCTTCTCCTCAGGGTTGCTCTCAATCCCTTCATCCCCCAGCCTGTATTTGTGCTTGGGACTGCCCCAGCTCACGTGCAGGACCTTGCACTTGGCCTTGTTGAACTTCATGAGGTTTGCACAGGCCCAACTCTCCAGCTTGTCCGGGTCCCTCTGGATGGCATCCCTCCCAGGGGAGTTGGACTAGATGATCTGCAGAGATCCCTTCCAACCCTGACCATTCTGTGATTCTGTGATTCTCTGGTACCTTGATCCCTCTGGATGGCATTCCTCCCTTCCAAGGTGTCAATGGCTCCACATAGCTTGGTGGCATCAGCAAACTTGCTGAGGGTACACTCCATCCCAACATCCATGTTGCCAACAAGGATGTTAAACAGTTCCAGTCCCAGTACCAACCCCTGAGGAACACCACTTGTCACTGCTCGCCACTTGGACATGGAGGCATTGACCGCAACTCTTTGAGTGCAGCCATCCAGTCAGTTCCTTATCCTTATTTAAATATGTTCATAGTAATTTCAAACTAATTGAGCAAGGAACAATCTAGACTTTTTCAGTGTGATCATTGCCCATGTTGAACAAGTAACTATTATCAATTTGCTGTTACAATGGAAATGCGAAATATCTTAATTTTGCTAGTACTTGTCTTCTTTATTATAGTATGTAGTTTTTTCTTTTTTTTTCTTTTTTTTTGGTCTCAAAGAACAGAAACATATGTCTGTGCACTACATTCCAGAGAACATTTTCACATTTCATTTCTCATTAACTGTCTTTTTTTCACAAACACTGTGTGTATGAACACAGGGAAAAAGAAGTAAAGTTTTCCCTTTCTCTGGAAAACAGAGATGCCTCAAGGAGAAGAAGGAAGTACTTAGGAAACCGTGAAATTCACCATACCGAAACCAAGTGTTGTACTGGCTTGGCTTGGTTACATGGTTAATGGAAGTGAGTGGTATTAATTCGGGGCTTCTTCTTGTAAATGTTAAGCAAAAAAAAGAAGAAGGAAAAAAAAAAACCAAAAAACCTGATAACCTCTGAAAACATCAGTTGGTATAAATCAAACATCTATGGAACTACTACCATTACATCCACTGCTCGATATCCATATACTTTCTCTGGAAAGAAAAGAAAAGCATAGAGTGACTACAGCAATACCATCATACCCCATTCCCAGCACAGTCACACAACTTTCTCCAAATTCCCTATTTCTCCAGAATAACAACACTTACTTTGAGGAAAATTTGTTAACCACGTTAATTTGTTACAATCAGAAGACATCTGATCTGGGTGCTTATAACCCTTACACGACCACTGCAACTTAGTGTATGGATGCTACTAAGTTCCCCAAAATCTACTTTAAACCAGGTAGAAATGAGATGTAAGCCAAACAGTATGCCTATTCATTTTATGTTATACAGGTAAACTTAATCAGCACTTTGATCTCAAGTAAGATTGTGAATATCCACACTGTGACAGTGTGAATTTTACTAAACTGGTTTATTGCAGTAAATCACAGTATTTTCTAGATATAAAACATACCAACATAGAATGTCTCCTTATAGGAACTAGGATAAATTAGTGCTTCTTTTGTATATACTTTTTTCTCTGGGATTTTTTGTTTGTTTGTTTGTTTGTTTGAGTTTTTTGTAGTTTATTACATTTGGAGTGAGAATATCAGACCCTGTAAAATAAGTCTGGAGATTTCATTTAGTCCCAGGCTGAGGTGCTCTGGTTCTCTGCTTTGCTAGCTCAGCTGTCGGGTAGGTTCCTACAGCCAAAAGCAATGAACAGCTGTGGGAACCTGAGGTAACCCCTGAAAACTGCCAGAGCCGTTTGTGTAAAAACCATTTGACGGCAGCCATTGGTCTGTTTGCATTTTGCTTGCGTTTTGGCTCTGTAGGAAGATCAGGATGTGCAAGATCCGGGTTTTGCAACATCTGTGCAAAAATAAGGTTTGCCGAGGCCTCACCTAGGTCTCTGAACGAACTACTGTCAATTCAGGTATACCTCTGACTCCTTGTCCCTAGCGACTCTCTCCAGGCTACAACATTTGACTTTATGCATAACAATTGCTATGCTGGGTCAGACTGGCAGCAAAGTATTACAATTTCCACTCTGTTCCTGAATCCCCTAAGCAGCCAGTTATACAACAGCCTCCCCCTGGCTAATTTTTAAATTGATACCCAGTGTTGACTCTGTGCACTAGGGCGCACAGCTCAGGCTTTTCACTCTGACATTTCATTTTTTATTATCTGTGTGTATATGTTGTCCTTTTCTAAAATGCACCGACCCAATTATATTAGAGGGAGGCAGAGGAGATGAATTTCTTGTATTGATTGTTCCATGACAAAAAAAAATCAACTGTAAATGTCTCACTTTCCAACTCTGCTGGAATTCCCTAGTCCTTTCTATATCAGGAGAGAGTAATTGCAACACTTTCTGTACAATTTATTTTTTCTATGAGATCTCATGGATTTCTTCTGTGCTTCTGTACTTTAATGGTACTCTTCGGATTGCCTTCACATAGAGGTTTTCAGTGCCTTTTTTTTGTTCATTCCCAAATCTCTGTTTATTTCTACTATATTTGCATGCATGTTTAAAACAAGGTAACACTAAAATGTTGATCAGCAGAGCACCACAAAGGGAAAGGGAGTAGCTTACAGTGTTCTTCTGAAGTGAAAGAAACACCGTGAAGTTTATCATATCTGACACTCTACTATATAGAGGGAACACCTGTAGGCAAGAATCCATGGACAAGGTTATACAGCATTGCATTAGCAAAGAATTTATACAGCATGAGCTATTTGCCCCCAAATTGGAAATGAAAGAGAAAAAAACCCAAGAGATTTCTTTCCTTGCAGTTGTGTTTACTTTTATCCTATTTTGTTACAGTACACATAGGAATCAGACTCTTATGCTGAAAGTCTTAAGCCTGTCAGTGTTCAAGAGGCATTTGGACAATGCCCTTAATAATGTGCTTTAACTTTTGTCAGCCCTGAAGCAGTCAGGCAGGTGGACTAGATGATCATTGTAGGCTCCTTTCAACTGAAATAGTCTATTCTATTCTACTCTGAAAAAAAATAAATCAGATGCTCATCTAAACAGGAGTCAGGTAATTTTTGTCATTTCAAACTTGCCAATAAAGTGAATTTTGAGTGAAGGTGAGAGCATAATTTACCATAAATAATGCATCTGATTGTTTCAGTCTGTTTTTCTGCCCAGAGAAATTCTGAATTTTTTTCTCTGCTCTTTGATTTTTTGACAATTTTTCATTTTTTTTCTTTTAATCTGTGGCACTTCCAGACCTTACACTAGCTGGCAACTGCTGTTGGGTTTTTTAGCATGGTTTCTTAATGATGCAAATTTTAGGCAGCTGTGATTCAGGCATGTGCATACATCTGTCTGTCAGTCTGTAGATCACTACTTTCATCCATGCCACTTGGGTTTTGTAAAAACAGGAGGCCGGGTAATCCAGCCACTGATGGAAAGGTGATGGTCCCTGTTTTCCCAGGAATTTGTGCTTCAAGTTTAGTTTTGAACTAAGTTATGTTAGTGCAGCCGAATGATCTCACTTCTTTCTTCCCCGCAACTGTGTGCCCCTCCTATGAGAGTGCTCTGGTAATGAACGGCTGAGCTCGTCCTTCATCTTGAGCATAGTCTAGTTTAAAAATTGTCCAGGCATAACACTAAACATAAAGTGTCAAGAATACGGATGCTCTTTGAAGGTTTTGCTTGAAATACTTGTCGTTGCAAGAAAACTATATCCTGAGCACTTCTGCTCTGTAGAAATCACCTGGCATTACTTACTGTGTGAATGAAAGACTTCCCCGGTGAACCTTGCCTGCAGGTTAGATAATTCTGAATTGACTGTGTTTTTGAAACAGCATGTGTCTCTTACAGTGGATTAGAGATATATCAACCTTAGCTATATATGATATGTTCTCTCATTAGAAAATTTTGAGTGACATTTATTACCAGATGTCTGGAATTGTCTGGATTCTCCAGAAGGGAAAAACTCACTGTTCCCTTTATTCACCACCCTCCCCCCCACCCTCCCAAGAGCATGACAGGATAAGGCCTTTTGTAAAAATTAGCTTACAGCAGCCAGGTTTTATCATCTGAACTTGCATCATCCAACTATAATTAATGTTCTTCAAACACTGGACCTTATCTGCTGTCTTAAATGAACCTTGCCTGTGAGAAAGCCAGAGGCATAGTTTAATTTAAACTTGCTGAGATGAGAAGGAAAAATACCTTATTCTTCCTGTTACATAGGTGATGGGGTACTTTAGTCTTAGGCACAGAATATGTCAGTGTTTTGTGCCAGTGTGATGCTAAATAAAGTAGATGAGGAAGGTTGATCCATTAGACGTATTCTGACCCTTGTCAGATAAATAAAGGAAAGCTGATGTGCTTGTTCACTAATTTTTTAAAATACCTGATTGTAGAGATGGTAACAGATGTCAACGTAATTTCCCAAAATGAAGAAACATGTAAGGTCAAAACAAATCCTTGACATGCATTTAACTTACATGATATGAAGCAATAAATAAAACAAGGAGACTGCTTCTGCAGGTTGGAAAACCCAGTTGTACCAAAAGACTAAAGGTGGATCTCACCCTACTTAATTTCAGTCACCTTAGCTGGGTTGAGTACTTCGTCCCTCCCTGCCCAGGGGCTCATGGGCAGCAGGCACCTCCAGGGAACAAGTCATCCGTCCTGTCTGAAGTGTCTGTGCCAATGTCTATTGACTGAACTGTTCAAGTGCTTCCTTGACTACACAGGGTACCTGAAATTTTAGGCAGTTAACATTCTTATGCAGGAGCTACTTTGGAAACCAGGAATGATTTTTTTTTTTCAGTCCTTTAAGATTCTCATACCTTCTCCAGTGAAGGCAAAATGTAGCCAACAAAAATGAATCATGTAAGAGTATTGTGTGATGCAAAAATGTCTCCAGCGATTGCAGGGGGCATCTGAGTGCTTTGTACCAGCTCTCAGCTGAGGACTTGATATATACCTATTGCAGTACTTCTCTGCTTATATTTTGCTCAAGCCATTGTTGAAATATCCTTAAGTGTCTGTGCCAGCTCCGTAATTATCCATAATCGGTTCACAACTAATGAGAATTAAAAAATACAAGAAGAGTGGGGTTTTATTTTTTATTACTATAGATTAGGGGCAAAGAATAAAAAGACTTTCTCCACTGGAGTCTGTAAAAGTTATTTAAAAGGATAAATCTCAGTAATTTTACAAAGTTCTTTTCTTAGAAAAGGACTATTTCCCTTTCTTAGAAAGTACAAGTATCTGAAACTAAAATAAAGTTAAGTTAAAATCCAAACTTATCATAAAAAATACAATTATATTTTAATTACCCCCTGGGGACTACACGGAAAAGAACATTTTGATTCTGCTGCCCTTGGCTCCAAAAGAAACAGAATAATAAGAATTCATAGCATTTGCTGTACATAAAGGTAAGTGGCAAAGCCCCTTTTAATTCCAAAACAATAATTCTTGCTTTTTGCTTATTTAAAGCTTTCTTGAGATTGTTTTTTCCTTTATCATTACTTCTAGAACTGAGGTCCCATTTGAGCCGTTTTTTTTCCATTTGTGTTGAAATTTATACTGAGGTCTTCTCTACTCTAAGCAGCATCTTGACTCCCAGTCACTCCAGGTGAGACTCGTGCCTCATTTTTTTTACCTTCATGGCAGGTAATGGTCCCAAAGTAGGGTCTGCTTCAGCATTCTGTGCTGAGGGAAGAGAAGACCATTATCAACTTTCACAGACTGCTTCCTATTTAAATATTTGCTGGAGACAGGGATAGGCTTGATTTTCAAGTGATTGTCCTCTGTTGTTCCATTCAGTCAATATCTCATTAATCATTTTATTACTTTATGCAGTGTGGAACATCACTGGAAAGGTCTGAACAAAACTTATCACATGCCAGAGAGTCCCAAACTGTAAGGATTCCCAAAGACTGCTATTTCTAATTACAAAAACCCTCTCTATGGTATCCCGAAGAAAACTTTTTAGTTGCAGCTGTCCTTAACAGTAAAGGCTGTTGGATCTCATCTGCCTGCACTGGGACTGGAGTGAGTGTCTGGGCAGTCGGAGATCCTTGGCTGTTAGCCAATCCAGCTATGTCCAATACTGCTAATAATATTGGGCCAGTAGCCGATTCTTGGCTCTGAGGCTTCGTAGTGTGGACTGGCTCATGTCCATATTTGTGTGTATGTTTACAATGTAAGTGTCTATATCAGAACTGGTCACCTCAGTACCTTTTTGTACTGGCTGTAGAGACGTGCTTATCTGGATGTGGTTCATCCCATCCTACAATAAAGGTCTGAGGTAGGTGAGAGAATGGGATGGACATTTTTGTTACTTGCACCTATTATATACACCTTTACTTTAGGATAAGATGAGTCAGAATTAGGCATGCATTTCTGTGCCGATTATAAAGGAACTGTAGGATGACTAGTTTTGACATATCATAGAATCATAGAATGGTTTAGGTTGGAAAGGACCTTGAAGATCATCGAGTTCCAACCCCCCTGCCATAGGCAGGGACACCTCCCACTACACCAGGTTGCCCAAGGCCACATCCAGCCTGGCCTGGAACACCTCCAGGGACGGGGCTTCAACAACCTCTCTGGGCAACCTGTGCCAGTGCCTTACCACCCTCAGAGTGAAAAACTTCTTCCTAATGTTTAATCTAAACCTGCCCTCTTCCAGCTTAAAGCCATTCCCCCTCGGCCTATCACTACATGCCCCAGTAAAAAGTCCTTCCCCAGCTCTCCTGTAGGCCCCCTTTAGGTACTGGAAGGCTGCAATAAGATCTCCCTGGAGACTGCCCTTCTCCAGTCCCAACTCTCTCAGCCTCTCCTCATAGGAGAGGTGCTCCAGCCCTCAGATCATCCTCGTGGCTCTCCTCTGGACACACTCCAGTTAATTTTTATGCAGTTAAGTGATTTGAATCCCTTTCTGATGGTAAGAAACAGTATTTGAGGTATATACTGCATGGACCAAGGTAAATTTGCACTCGTGAATGGCATAGAAAGGAACAGCCAGCTTGAGATGTTGCCCTGGGATCTGAGGAGTGAGGAGAGATGTGGCATGGAGTCAAAGAGACCCAGCAAAGGATGTGGATTTTACTACAGGGCCCCAGGTTGACTCCACCACCTATTAAACTTCCTTCCCTTGAAGAAAAACTGGCAGGAAGCCTTGGCCCACAACACCATAGCCACGGTGGCTACAACTACTAAGCCATGTAGCTGGTGAGAGGTTTAGGTTCTTACCAACCAAATTGTCAGGGGGACTGAATCAAGGGCATCCCTCAACTTGGGTGAGCATTTCAAACTCCTCCTGGATAGATGTGTGTGTGGAGGGGATCTTAATGTCAACTCACATGCTGGGATGCCCTCCTTCTCTGCTGAAAATAAAAAGCATATGAAGTTTGCAAATTTTACCCCCATTTATTCCAAGCAACAAAAAATGTATCCTTCAGTGAACCAAGTACAATAAAAAAATCTGTTTCACCCCACCTTAAAGCCACTGATAGCCAAATTTCCCCATAGTCTATGAATTCTCATCAGGGACTCCTACAAAAAAGAAACTACTTCTGTCTTTGGCAAGCTTTAGATTTGTGTTCACTTGCTTTCAGGTCATTAGCTTTCAGATCTCTTATTAGACATGATTTATTTTACTATATGAGATGATAGTGATTCTTATAATTAAGAATATCAAAGAGCCCCAGTGAGACGCCTTTTGATCATTTGCAGCCTTTTGAAAGTTTCACTTGTTACCCTGCTTTTTTCCCCAGAAATCGATATTTTGAGAAAGCTTGAGAAAATGGCACTCTACCACTTCTGATTCTAAAGCTATGAAAAAGTAATTTTTACTCTTTTCAAAACCTTCCTGAACCATTGTGTGCAAACACAATTTTATATAGAGAACAAATCTTTTTAGTGTTCTGGTATAATTAAGTACTATGATGATAATTGAAATTCACATAATAAAGACCTTTCTCAAAGGCAACAATGTATGTGAGAGAATCAGATCCATAAAAAAGCAATGCTTACTCCTGTATAGTATCAAAAGCCTCCAGACTGGCATTTCTTGACAACATCACATGGGCATAGAGGAGAATCAGCAAGGGGAATAGCTCACTGAGGTTACCCACTGAGATTATTTGAATTTTAGATGGGTTAAAATGCAGTTAATTTTTGAGTTAGAGAAAAATAAATACTCAAGTAATGCCAGAAAATGAAAAGACAGGATAGTAACGAGATTAGGAGCTATGAGTCACCTAGGCTGCTAAGCAAACACAGTAAGGAATTGCTGTATGGGGTGAGTGGACAGGTCTGAAGAAGCTGATGCTGAGGTCATGGTCCTACCTAGTGTCAAGGACTCAGTTAAGGGCTCTCTATGCCCTTGAATCATTCCTAAAGAGCGTGTATTCTGCGATTTGATTGTGTTACAGATGCTGAAACTGCAGAGGCGGAACATAGAGCAGAAAGGGTGTAGAGGCTGCTTCAAAGTAACCACACATGCTGAGGTGGAGGGCAGAGCTAAAATTGCTTGATCTGAGGTTACACAAAGCAGCAGGAAGCTGATAGCCTCTGCCCTTGGCATCAGAAGTGTACTCACTTCAAGTGGCTTCCCCAAAGCTTCATACAACCAGATGATGGAGCTGCTGAATTACTGGGTTTCAACAGCCCTCAGTGAGATGTAGTGGAGGAGGGGAGGGACTGACTTAATACATGATTTTGTTAGCAACGCAGGACTTAACGAGGACTAAAGTGCATACTCCTCAGTTCTTATGAAGTATTATTATAGTGGTTTTCCATAGTTTATTCTTCCTTTTCAAATGTTTTCTTAGTCTCTTGCACTTTATGCTTGTGAATAAGAATAGCTCATAAGAAGTAAGAATAGCCTGCCCTGGAACTCATCCATTGAGGGTATTCCCACTGCAGTCTCCCCCATCACTTAGTTTCCAAGAGTTTTGCCAGGGCTCAAGATGATTCCTTCACAGGGAAAATGAAACCCAGCCCCTTTCTTTCTAACAGACTTGGCAGAAGAATTGCAGCTAGAACTATTAAACGGAAAAGCACCCGGCACGCAGTGTCCAGAGCAGGGAGAAAGCCATAAAAGAGCACCAATAAAAGCACACCAGAAACTTTAAAAAAAAAACAACAAACAAAACAAAAACTCACAAAAAGCCCTGCTGGAAGATTTCCACACAGAAAAGCAGCTGAGTGACATTACCGTTACTAAATGCATTATAAGGGAATTACTGATACCAGCAAAACCAAGGGAAATTGCATACCAAACATACAAATAATCAGTCACTAGCCTCAAGTTTATGCACATTGATTCGTAGAAATACTAAGCATTAATAGTTACCAAAACTTGAACTTTGCATTCATACAAATAATCATAACACTATGAATTCTCTGTGAATTTTTCTGTTCTCTGTGGAGCAAGAACATCACCCCTTGTGACAATACCCACAGCTACTGGGAGGTTTAGTCAGTCACCAGACCACACCTGTCAACCAGAATTCAATTCACTTTACTATATCCTTGTCAAGTCTATTTTAAGTTCACCTTGGCTTGCTTGGCTTTTTTGTGTTTTTGGGGTTTTTTTTGTTATTTTTAAAAATAACTATATAAAATGCATAATCTAAAGTATACGTATGAAAATTATTTGGTTCCACCCCCAAAAAATATAAATAATATTTGAATCAGCTGTACCACCTGGCAAACATATGAAATTTCAAATACAAATCACGTTGATCTGATTTACAGTTGACTTTAATGGAATTATTTTGGAATAATTTCAGGCTTTTCAAAGCCACACCACTGTCACTGGCTTAGGGAGACTGTGAATGTAATTTTAAGTCCCTTTTATCTGATAGGATGGTGTAGTGTCCTAGATTTGGTATCTTGTTTGTTATTAGAAAAGGGTATTGAGCTCACACATTCAACTTCTGAAAAGTCCATGTCAAGCTTCTCCCTGCTGTTAGCATGTAATCAATATAAAACATTAGTCTGGAGTTTCCCACTGGGTAGTGTTTATTGCTTGCACTATCTAAAGCTTTTCCAGGAGTGGTAGGCAGGAAGCCGCTGGTAGCTTCAGGGCTCCCAGAACTCATTCAGATGCCAAACAAAACCAGTTTGCAGGCACTTTTTCAATACTGTCTCCTTTTTTGGAGTCTCAATGATCTGACTATCAATAAGGAGTCTATTTTTATCCAGGCAGCTTCTCTCAAATAAGTGATCCCATTGAGTAGTTTTACTTTGAGTTTTAGCATTACAGAGGGCAGATTTCTAATAATTCTTCTTTCTGGGATTTTTTTTTTCCCCTTTTCTCATTACTCTGGTAATGATCTTCCTATTGCCTGTCACCTGACAGAACTTAATCTGATTGATGCTGACTTATGAGTTGTCTAAATCGTGGTTATAAGCTTTCACAGAATCACAGAGTCACAGAATGGTCAGGGTTGGAAGGGACCTCTGGAGATCATCTAGTCCAACCCCCCTGCCACAGCAGGGACACCTACAGCAGGTTGCACAGGACGGCGTCCAGGCGGGTTTTGCTGCATATAGGTGTCCTATTGACTTCAGTGAAGTTTAACATGTGAGAGCAGTGATGTACCTGCAGTAGAACTCAGACTCCGGGGTAAAGGTCATAGAGTGCATTTACCCTACTTAATTTAAGAGGTCCAGGAAGCAAACATCAGCACAGGATCCCTGCCTGTCCCCAATGTTGGTTAGCTCACTCACGCAATTTTGGACTGCCCATCCAAGAGGAGCAAGTCGCAAGCAAAGCAAACAAGAGAAACTTCTCTCATTGCCCAGAGAAGTTGTGGATGCCCCGTTGCTGGATGTGATCAAGGCCAAGTTGGATGAGGCTTTGAGAAACCTGATCTAGTGAAAGATGTTCCTGTCCATGGCAGGGGAATTGGAACTAGATCATCTTTAACCCTTTCAACCCAAACCATTCTATGATTCTTTTAAAATCAGTGCAACTCTATGTCAAGGCTAGGGTTTGATCCGAACAGACATAGCCATAGGATCCATGGGCAATGCCAAAGAACAGATGGATGTCCCTAAATGGGAACTGCAAGTATCAACATGTTGAGTGGTAAGGTGTCCTGGTTTGAGGTGGAACAGAATCTTGGGCTTTTTCACTAGAAATACATTTTTGTCTATATCCTCAGAGCAGAATTTAATATAGAAGTCTTATTTTGTACAATTGCAAAATACATTAAAGGAAAAAGGTATGTTGTCTGCATGTTTTAGTCATTCCAAGTTTAGGTGCTCAGCTGAGATTCTCACTTAGCAGTGCAGCTGTTCTATGCTTTATTTATGGTCAATAGAAAGAGACAGACACTCTGGAGAGATTGAGTTCACTTAACATCTGAATTGTTCTCTTAAGTAGGCTATTTTGCACCATGGTGACTACAAGACAACGTTGGCAATGGTGTGTGAGTTCCAGCTAGATATCCAAGTCCCCAAACCTTATGAATCACAATGAAATGTAACTTGTTTCATCTTATTTAGGGAAGATTATGGGAGACACAATGCCAGTGCAATCAGTGTCACTTCAAATGTTCATGTGAAAGATGGGCGTGATTACTCACGCTTCTACATTATGCTATTCTGTAAATTACTCTTACTTGAAACTGAATATTCTGGATTTGCAATATAATTGTTTATATCAAATAAAGAATCATATTCTTTCAGTCCTAAAAAAATCTGAATTATTACAGTATTTAATATTGTCACCGTGTCAGTTCAAATTAAAAATAATTACTCTAGCTGAGTTAGAAACAGAAGAACATTAATACTATATCAAGATACCACACTTTTTGGAAAAACTGTGTGTTGCCATAACAGTTTTAATGGCTGAAGCTTTACATAATGTTGAGGAATGTACAAGATGTACAAAAGACGTACCCCAAAATAACTACTAAATCGTAAGCATTCTGACTGTGGAAAAATATAAATATAGGAACCAATGCCAAATAAAGCAAGTAAATAATATAATAAAATTGTGATCAGAATTTCAAGAGTTTCAGCTAATGATGAAACTCTTACTAAAATACATTTTTATTGGCCTTTGTTCCAGTTTGTAGTTGAGTCTTGTTCAATTTGTCATAAATAAATATTACTATTTTTTACTAGCTGTCAAGTCAGTAGGTAAGGAAGGACATACTTTGCATAAAGAAATGCTTGTGGGTGGATTGTGTTACTTCTAGAGAACCATAATATGTTCCTTATTGACTTCAGCAGAAGTGCAATAAGATTAATGTCCAGTGAGTTACAGAAATGCAAAATAATTTCCAAACACCAGCAGGTGAAGATGAGACCAGGAGAAAATAAGGGGTCAGCTAAAGACAGTGTCACTTCATGCAGTGAGACAGAAATCTCTGAAATGACTTCTAAATTTTTCTATCAGTCTATGCCCAGCTGCCTTGACAATAACAATCTCTTCATTAAAAAACCTATGGAGATTGATAGGTAGAGATTCATAGAGGCTGCCAGAGATATTTTGGTTTCATCAAAAGCTAATGTAACATCCTTGAGTGAAAAAAAGCCTGAAGAAAACTGTCCCCAAATTTTCTGAACTGACCAGAGGATACAAAGGGAAGATGAATCCTCAAAAAAGTTTCTAAAGTTTTGCTTAGCAAGTTCCTGTGTTTTATATGTGATTATATGTGATTATCACATATAAAAGGTTAAACATCAACTCTGCACCAGAAGCAGATGCAAAGTTAACCTAAAGCCGTAGACATGGTCTGATTGATCCCATACACATTTAGGCAGTTCAGTGGCCTAATTTAGGAGTGTAGTCACCCTAGGATCTTTACGGAGTCAGTAGAGAAAGAGACACTTTCAGAGGGTGTCCCAATATTAAGTCATCTGACTTAGACAAGCTCCATGTTTGCCCATACCTCTCTTTCAGCTATGTAGGACTCCGATTCTGGTGAGACCTCTGCTTTACATAATTTTATTTTATATGTCTCTTATTCTATGTACAGTGTATGACATCCTTCCTTATCAATGGATGTTATTGTCTGTTAGCCAGGCAATGGTGTCTTACTTAGGATGGAAGGAGCTTATCATTCTCACTGAAGATGTTGATGTTCTAGACTAGCCCTTTCTGGGTTAGGGTCTAAAGGGGTGACAATATTTCCAAAAGGGTAATTGATTCAGGGCATGTAGAGAGTAACATCCCTTGTCAGTTCCATTCAGTGCTGGATTGAGACTCACCGAAAGTAGATCTAACCACTGGATTTCATGTCCCAAAACCTGTATCTCTAGAAAACACTATGATACACACTGTATCTCCAACACCCTTCCTGCAGAGCAACACTCTGGAAGCAACCTCTCTGCCACCCAAGTCGTTCCTCACTTCCACACAAGCCCCGGGAGTTCACCTCATGCTCTGCCCTTTCTGAGTTTCCCAGCAAATGTTCAGGCTGACAAGCAAGAGCAACTTAGCAAAAGGTGTTTGTTAACCACCGGAGTTCGAGCCCTTGAGGAAATGTAAGACAGCTACAGGGTTGGGGGTTTTTTGCAAAAAGCATAGCACAAATTTCACATCTTTCTGAATCTCAAGCCACCTTTTCTGTGAGTCTGACATTTGGCCAGACCACAGGTAATCCCATCAGTCTTCTTCACCCCTTCTCTATGTCATACCTTTCTGACCCTCTGTCATGCTGTCTCCCTGCTAATGAGTCAGCTGCAGCTTACCTTGGTCTTTGACCCATGGGTCATGTACTGCAAGACAATTTCATCATTTGTCTGGATGGGCAAAAAGGGAAGTCAATCGGTAACTGGCTTATGACAGTTCTACATTCAAAATTTTCTAGACGTGGTTCCACGCTCTTACTGACCAGATCCATCTCTGGAATCGAATATGTTGTCAGGGCTATTTGTTCCAACATTAAACACAACACCTATAACATCAGGATGCATCCTTGTCAGTTGCAGCTGGCAGAAGTCTACTTGCATTGCACATCTTTGACAGTCTTCTATAATTTATTACCTTCAAAAATCCCATTCTGTTCCTTGATTTAATAAAATCCCTCAAGATCAGCTACACTTCTGTTGTGATTGTTTATTGTAGGAAAATGCCAAACCCTAATAATTTCTTCCTTCTGAATTTTATAAAACTATCTCTTTTCAAAAATGTGTTTAAAAAATAATGGTTCACCTACTTTTCTGTCACTTGAGTCCTGTATATGAATGATTATTGTGCTAATGAAAGAGTAAATAGTTAACTATTTTAAGTGTGATGCACATTGTAAAGCTATAATTAACACATTGCACATTGTATACATTTACTTATCCTCAACCAAAACTGGAAAAAATGTGCTTTCTATTTTCATTGTGCATGTAAACATATTGCTTGCGTTAGTGAATAATTTGAGTAAAACCAGAAACGAATCGCCCTGTCAGCGTGTCATCCTACAGCCAAATTTCTTATGATTATAAAACCATTATTACGTATTCCTCCTACGGTCCAAAAACACCTACAGGCAGATGAAAATGAAACTCCTGCTGAATTGATTCCCACATATCTTCCGTCTATTCCTGATGTTTATGAATGTCCATGGTTTCAAAAAAGGAATCCTCCATTTTTTTCCTACTTTCACACAGCTCTTCCACAGTGCTGGTTCAAGAACCTGATTCTGGGGCAAGCATAGATTGGAAAAGGGGTCGAGAAGAATGTGACACGGGTGGTCTCTGTCACTGCTCCAGAAACTACATTTTGTAGCTTTAGGATAGTTCAAAAATGTACATGCAGATACAAGGAGAGACACTGAAATGATGTCACATTACTGACATTCAGTCTCAGAAGTCAGTTATAAAAATGGGACTTGAGCTGTAAGTGGTCTAAGTTCTTTGAAAACTAACCTAATATCCTTGTAAATTAGTTGTAGCCACTGCCTGTTAGGCAGGAGAGTTCTCTAGACATCCTCTTTCTTCTGTTTCCCACTCCCAAAATGGTCTGCAAGTGCTGACCCAGTGCTGTACTTGCCTTATACCCCTGGAGGATTTTCCTGAAAGGAAAAAATCTTCAACTAAACAAATAAATTGTCTTCCCAACTTCTTGCACTGCTGTACTGGCAAATAGCATCATTAGAGACCAGGAATTTACATAGGAGTTCGAAGTGGTAGACTGTCAGGCTGCAGGAAAAATAAATCTGTCCAAATTGAAGGCCAGTTTATGGCCTGAGATAAATATATATTTGTATGATGATTGCCACAAGCATTGTGCTATAGTATACCTGAGAGCAGAACATGATCCCGAATTTTAAACAATACTCAACTGTATGCTTCTTGAACATCTTCTTGTAATATATCATCTTATCTTTGCCTAGCTTATCCCTGGAAAAAATCATATTTTATTTTTCAGAATAATGCAATGTTAGCTTTGCCAGCAGAACTGGTAATTCAGTGCAGTTTTGCAATAAGTGAGCATGAGGTACGTCTTCTGCTCTTTCTCTCAACTGCTCACCTGCATGGACCCGCGCAGTGTAGTACAAGCAATTTAGGGAAGCAGAGCTTCAAGACAGCTGTGTCTTTTGGTGTGGCTCATATTCTGAAGGGCAACTGGGCATGGCCTTACCCAAAATTTGGTTCCTCTCTGACTCTACGCCTTAGAGAAAAGGAAAGGAAGAAAAGTGGTGTTGGAAGTACCCGTCCAGCCCTTGCTGGTTGTGAGGAAGGTAGGCTTGCTAGAGACAGATAATATCTTATGAATTTCAACAGGAAAAAGCCCTTCAGACACCCCTTCCGCCTACCTAAAATAATCATTTGGACTTGCATCTCCTTATGACCAAAACAAATAAACAAACATAAAACTTGCCACTACACCATCACAGCTCAGAATTAATGTTCCCATAATAGTACCGTAAGAATCACTAGCTCTTACCTTTGCACTTCCCACAGTGTCATTTACTAATCCAGTGCACCAGATGTCCACATGTAAACCACACACCTGAAATGAAGTGCCACCGCACATCAAAAGGAATGCATACAAACAACTGATCAAGGATCAAAATACCCATTTATCCCGAAGGAATCATAGACTCATAGAATCATTTAACTGGAAAAGACCTTTAAGATCATCATGTCCAACCATAAACCTAGCACTGTCAAGTGCATCTCTAAACCACGTCCTTAAGCAGAAGACATTTCTCACCATATGTCATCTCCAGTACTAACCTCCCTGTTCTCATCATCAAGGGAAACATGTCCCCTGTTTACAAAGTGCTTCAAAAAGATAATCTTGAGAACTGAAATTACTAACTCTACTCAGTATTAGAAATCATAGCTTCAGTAGAAATGCAATCTATTTTTCTCATATTCCATCACTAATACCACCATTTTTAACAAGTGATAAATTAACATTTTCTTTTCCCCCCATAGACTACAACTACTTTATCAGATCCTTCTATTAAATTTAAAGTTCATAATTTTGTTCAGAATAATTGCTCTCAGCTTGTGTTTAGCTTTAAAGTTTTCTGTTTCTATTTCATATTTAAATAAGGGCTTAAGCACCTGAAAGTCTGTCTGTTTTTCCCGTTTTAAAAGGCATTACCTGCCCCTAAAAACTTTGATTCATTCACACAGGAACGTGTCTACCCAAAGAGGCAATATTCCAGGGAACTATGGTTTGGGGGCAAGCAACTCTTCCTCCTCTTTTGAACCTTCCTTTTTTTCACATGGACTTGCAATTACACTGTGCTTGGCTGCTTTTGTTTTTTAAAATACAATCTTTATAGGCAATATTAGAACCTGACCTGCTTCAGTACTTGGCTGCATGCATTCTTCTTAAGAGAATCCCGGATCAACCCTTTTTCTCCATTTCAGTGAAAATTTCCATATATGCTAAATTGTGTGCAGTAAGCAAGATGCTTTTATGTCAGCCTCTTGGGAGCACAGACTGAACAGAATTTCTCAACTCTATGTTCTAAAGTGAT
Source organism: Pluvialis apricaria (assembly GCA_017639485.1). Lineage (NCBI taxonomy): Eukaryota > Metazoa > Chordata > Aves > Charadriiformes > Charadriidae > Pluvialis > Pluvialis apricaria. Next base: position 47,595,625 of record CM030007.1, read on the forward strand.
AAAACCAAGGCATCAAACAACATGTTGTGAAAGAGGATGCACAGATCCTGTCCTGAGTGTGCGCTTGTTAATGAGAAAAATTTCTTAGCTTCAGTGAGCTTGCCTGAGTGAGACCCAGTAGGCTTAACATTCGAGTCCCATATGTCGGTGAGACTGTTTTGATTTCTACTACTGCATTAGCAATGCTGATATCAATGCTAATCAACCAGTAATTTTACAAATGAAGTGTTATAAACCTCAGTAATAAACCATACACAGCATACGGATGTAGAATACTGTGGCAACAAGTATAGTTGCAGTTACATCTCAAAACAGATCAGAGGGGAATTGACCTAAGGTTACACCAGCAGAAGTCAGAACTAGAAAACACGCACTATGCTAAAAGAGCATTTTTACAGTTGTAATGTTAGCATGAGGTCTCCCCAGCCTGGCTGTCAGCACCATTTTCCTTACCCTTTCACCCACCCTGGTTTCTCCTAGACTCTTCCCTTCAGCAAGTACCACGCTCTCTCCTATCCCAGCTGCCTTGTCCAAATTTCATCTTTCTGACCAAACTGAAACTCTTAGCCCTACAATCTTTAACTCTATTACCCAACATTTCTAAGCCAAATTCTTGTTCTTACAGGATTTGAGCCCTGTAGATCTTTACAATACTAGGGCAATGGAACCTCAAAGCCCTGTTTTCATTCCTGGTCCTTCTTCAAGATGAGCTGAGGAGCCTGAAGGTGCACAAGTCCACTGGACCTGATGAGATTTTTCCATGGGTCCTGAGGGAACTGGCAGATGAAGTTGCCAAGCCGCTATCCATCATATCTGAGAAATCGTGGCAGTCCAGTGAAGTTCCTGTTTACTGGAAACAGGTAAACATAACCCCCATTTTTAAAAAGGGTAAAAAAGAAGACCCAGGGAACTACAGGCTGATCAGTCTCACTTCTGTTCCTGGCAAGATCATGGAGCAGATCGTCCTGGAAATTCTGCTAAGGTATACAGAAAATAAGGATGTGATTGGTGACAGCCAATATGCCTTCACCAAGGACAAATCATGCCTGATAAATTTGGTGGCTTTCTACAACGGTATTACAGCATTGGTGCATAAGGGGAGAGCAACAGATGTCATCTACCTGGACTTGTGCAAAGTATTTGACACCGTTCCACACAACATCTTGGTCTCTAAATTGGAGAGATATGGATTTGCCCAACGGACCACTGGGTGGTTAGGGAACTGGCTCGATGGTTACACTCAAAGAGTTGTAGTCAACAGCTGCATGTCCAAGTGATGAGCAGTGACAAGTGGTGTTCCTCAGGGGTCAGTACTGGGACCAGTACTGTTTAACATCTTTGGTGGTGACATGGATGTTGGGAGGGAGTGCACCCTCAGCAAGTTTGCTGATGACACCAAGCTGTGTGGAGCCATTGACACATTGGAGGAGAAGCATGTCATGCAGAGGGACCTGGACAGCCTGGAGAGGTGGGTCTGTGCAAGCCTCATGAAGTTCAACATAGCCAAGTGCAAGGTCCTGCATGTGGGCTGGGGTGGGGCAATCCCATGCACAAATAGAGGCTGGGGGATGAAGGGATTAAAAACAACCCTGAGGAGGATTTGGGGATGTTGATTGATGAGAAGCTCAACATGAGCCAGCAACGTGTGCTCGCAGCCCAGAAGGCCAACCCTATCCTGGGCTGCATCAGTGAATCATGGCCAGCAGGTCGAGGGAGGTGATTTTGCCCCTCTGCTCTGCTCTCATGAGACCCCACCTGGAATATTGTGTCCAGCTCTGGAGCCCTCAACATAAGAAGGACATGGAACTGTTGGAGATGGTCCAGAGGAGGGCCACAAAGATGATCAGAGGACTGGAGCACCTCTCCATTGAAGACAGGCTGAGAGAGTTGGGGATGTTCAGCCTGAGGAAGAGAAGGCTCTGGGGAGACCTTATTGCGTCCTTCCAGTACCTAAAGGGAGCTACAGGAGAGCTGGGGAAGGACTTTTTACCGGGGCATGTAGTGATAGGACGAGGGGGAATGGCTTAAAAACGGAAGAGAGGAGATTTAGAATAGATATTAAGAAAAAAATTTCACTCTGAAGGTGGTGAGGCACTGGAACAAATTTCCCAGGGAAGCTGTGGGTGCCCCATCCCTGGAGGTGTTCAAGGCCAGGCTGGATGGGGCTTTGAGCAACCTGGTCCAGTGGGAGGTGTCCCTGCCCATGGCAGGGGGGTTGGAACTCGATGGTCTTTAAGGTCCCTTCCAACCTAAACCATTCTATGATTCTATGTTTTTTCCCACTCTGGTCTGTAGAGACTGTGAGTCACAACAGCACTAAGATACAGGATGTTGTCTCCTTTGTTCAGGATCGCAATTTCAACTCTTGAGGTCTTTGCTGTAACAGTCTGCAGCAAACACTCACTATATCAGAATTCCACTGTTGTTAGACCTTTTTTTTTTACTGTTTATCTGCAAAATTCCCTTAAGCCTGTGATGTGCCTGGCAATCTCCAATTATTTTCCTCCTTTTTAAAGGTAATAAAACCATGTAAGTCAGTTCTGTTGGAATAACAGACGACATTTTGAACACAGAGTCTTCTCTCCTGACAAATTTCAAATTTCTGATCCAAAACATTAGATCTTCTGAAAGAAGACATCATCAAAACTTTGGGCTGTCACAGAGCACTTTTCTGTATGTTCATTTCCAGATGTAAATCACTGGGTGGCAACTGTCACCAAGAAATTGAAAGAAGTGTCTGTTAACTGTCAGCTTGACGCATCTGCCTGTCTGTGTGGCTATAATGGTATCACAGTGTTTTGGGGAGCTACTGAATCACCCTGTAACAGGAGGCTGTCTACTTCTCTGTGTAAAAAGTAATAAAGCAGTATACAGAAGAAAATATTAGACAGCTATACTCCTTGGGCCTATTTTTCTCACAGCTACACTACCGTAAACCAGAAATAACTCCACAAATCTCTGTAGAGTTATTCCAGATTTATGTTTGCAGAACTAAGAGCAGAATTTAGCTCTTTTCATCTCATGCTATCATTTTACATAGCCAGCTACTGAAATAGTGACTTAGGGCAGGAGTTTCTGTAAAAATGTCTGTTGTCAAAGCACATTTATTTTTGCAATAGTTTTGACAGCCAAAGGTAAAGTACAATGGAATAGTGAAAATATACCGACCACTTTTGAACTCTTTGCTGACTGTGTATGAGATGTATGTGAATTTTCTTCACCAATTTAACACGCAACTTAAGCAGTGATCTCCCTGCTGATATCTACCCTGCCACTGTGCCTACTCTGTGCATTTTCAGGGAGTAGCATGGCCTCTTTCCCTCTTTTTCCTCTGGACTAACTACAGGAAGGATATTAAAAAATAAAAAATAAAAAAAAGAGTCCAAATAGAAAGCATAGCCTTATCCAGTTCTTCCCTACTCAGCCACGAGCTTTGTTGTTCTGGCTTTTGCAGAAAGCCAATGCTCTAGCCAAGTCCTCTTCCAAACAGCAAGTAAGCCAGCCATGGTCTCATACATCTGTTTTTTGAGAAGTCTGACTTGTGCTCTAATATGGCAAATTTCAGAGGAAAGGACAACTTCTAAATGTTATCTGAAATTACTATTGATTTTATACAAACTGAAAAGCAGAAATTTGAAATTAAATTTAAGACAGCTTATAGTGTGATTGAAAAAACACCCACCGTGTTTTCTGCTTCAGAGTCATTGCACTGCAACAGTAACCAGGTAACTCTAGTGCATGCCTTATTACATGATACCCCCTTAAAGCAGCAGCCATTCTTATACTTATCACTGACATATGAAACAGAGTCATTGAGATTTTTTATTTCCACAAAAACACTAGCTATTTTTCCATCAAGATTTAGCTTTTTCTTTTTTTTTCCCCAAATAAATGTAGTAGGTGAAGAGAACTAAGATTGTGAACAGTGACAGGCAGCAGATAATTGCATGTCTGTGGGTGAGTGGGTGACTATCTGAAATTGAACTTTTGAACTCATAAGCAAGCACGAGCCTGCCACCTACTAGATGCAACTGGCATGGACCAGATATAAATTTTGATAACAGCAGGACTAAATAGCTGTAGAACGTCCTGATTCCTCCAATTAATCATACAATCATAGAATTGTCTAGTTTGGAAGGGACCTTTAAGATCATCAAGTCCAACCATCAACACTGACAAAACCACCACTAAACCATGTCCCTAAGCACCACGTCTACCCATACTTTTTCTCCGGACCCCTCACCCACTTCATTGCCCTTCTCTGGACACCCTCCAGCACCTCAATGTCTTTCTTGTAGTGAGGGGCCCAAAACTGAATGCAGTACTCGAGGTTGAGCCTCACCAGTGCTGAGTACAGGGGAATGATCCCTTCCCTAGTCCTGCTCACCACACTGTTCCTGATACAAAAAGATGTGAAACAGAACCACCAATTAGGAGCTGATCACGCATGTACTTTTGCACAGTGGCTACTTAAATTGGAAATCTGGAGCTAGAGGATGCAGAAAAATGGTGGTGAAGACCCTGACTGGAGAAAAGATCCTGGAAGTGGGAGAAGACCCTGGAGATCAGACCGCTGCACGGAGACAAGTGCTGCATGGGCGATCAGAGCCCTTGGCCATTAACACCTGAGATTGGTACCTGTGAGCAGCAGCACAGCATCACCCGACAGGTCTTTCTATCTGTCCTTCCCTGGCCAGCAGCCACTTCCCTGTGGGGAGGGACATTGAGACCTGTGGAACACGGGGCTGGTGGGCAGGGAGAGAGCGAGCGTGTGGGGAAATCAAGCAGGGCAAAAACTTTAATCTCACTGGTTCTTAAGTAAACCCCAATATCCAGATTCATCATGGGTTGTTGTTTACTCCTTCTCACCTGTGACAATGTAAAATATAATTTGCACAACAGTATAATTATATCCTGGCCAAACTGCATGCCCATGTATGCAAAACACAGTATATATATTCACAGCAGAAGACCATGCTACTTGTGCAACGATCAATGACTCACCAGCAGTGTTGTCTTCTAAATTTAGTCCCATGCCCTATTGAGGAGTTACTCTGACAATTTACCATGGTGACGCTACCCTTATGAGCTTATTATCACTATGTTCATATTCTCCCTGTTACTGATGCTGGAAAATAGGCATAAATACACTCATGTTCTCTTGTTGTCAGCTGTTTTTCCTTCAAATTCTAACTTCTAAATTGCACAGAAAGAACTGAAGGACAGAAACTCAACAAAGATCACTTAATCTTGTTACATATGGCAGCAAATCATATTTGTGTCAGATTGGTGCAACGAAAAAAGTTACATCTCAATACAAACTCCTGTAAATCCACTACCCAATTATTTTCAAACACAGTAAATCAAATTTAATGCTAATATATCTATACATGAAAAGACAGACTGGATGAGAAAATCAGGAAATTGTGCAGAATTATGTGAGTTGTATCTGAACAGAGTTTTGTTTATAATGAAGTCATCCTTGTTTGCATGGTTTTTTTCAGATATTTTTGAAAAGGCACTGAAAACACAAGTTATTAATAAATATTTTCATGTAATTAGACTGCGGAAGAGCCTTTCAGTAGAAATATTGGAAGCTCATTTAAATGCTCAAAGAGGCATTTGAACAAAACTGGGCAAAACACTACAGAAGAGTCTGCATAACGTTAGTCACATTAGTAAGTAACTGAAAATGGCTGATGTCTTTTTTCAGACTTTTATCATAAAAACATGGGCTGCAATAAAACAAGAGTCTGTTCTTTCATAAGGGAGGAACAAGTACCCACTAATACCAGTAGCGCTTATTGAATTTCCTTCTGCAAGTATGACATGATACAGCCAGCACAGGCGATTCTAAAAAAAGCAAAGACAAGTGAGGTCAGAACATTGAACTGATGTCAAATACCATTTCCGCACCTCATCTGCTGTCTGAACAAACTGTTACTGCGTTTCTTTAAATCAGTAGCTACCCACTGGCTGTTATCATTTCTCTATCAGCTCCTGGGCAGACATGTATTTTAGCTCTGTCAGGGTAATCTAGGTGCCCTCAAGAAAGAGGACTTGATGTCAGCCAAGGTTTTACCAGGATGCTTCCAGCTCTTTCTGAATCCAGTTGTGCAAACCTTTGGCAGTGGTAAAACATTTGCTGTAGATATGAATTGTAAAGCCACTTTCTGTTTCAGCTCTAATCCTCTCCTTTTAATTTCTCTTTCCTGGTTTCCTCAAACATAAGTCTTGTGTAATTGTTTCAGGATTAGTTCTCCTTGGTTCAAGCAGCTTGACAGAACTAGGCACTAAAATATTTGTCTGTCTGCCCTGTTGCTTCAAAAATTGTCTCCAACAACACCCTTTCTACTGACAGCATTTTTTTTTTCCTCCTGACTTCTTAGCTAATGTTACGTTATGCTTATTTCTTTACAAGAGGTACTTAAAACATTCTAGACATTTGCTATTTAGTCAAATAAAATAAGCTTACACAGCTTAAGGATTCAGGCTGCACCAGTGGCCGCACCTTTTTCTTTTCCACACAAATGCTTCTTTCTTTGTAAGTACTCCCAAAAGCTTATTTAAATATGCCTAAGTACTCTCTGCTTGTAAAATACATCTCTCCAGGTGGCTATATGGACAGACAAAAAGATAAAAGCACTGCCATTCACAGGCGCAAAGCGTGAAATTGAGGATGCCACTGCAAACCCAGTGTAAGACCCTTTCTTAAAGAAGGTAACAGTATTCTACCTGAAAGCAACAGTGTAAAAGAGACTAAAACCCATAGATGGCCCAGTTGTGTGAAATCCAGAGGTGTGGATTCATTGGAGTCATCAGAGCTTTTTTTCCCCCCTTACCACAAAAATCTTTTAGGGGCAACCTCTGATAAGCAAGAAATTAGACCAGTTGGAGAGTGATGAAACAAGCCAGGAAATGTGATGAAGGATAGACACACCATGGAACATAAAATAGCTGGCAGACTGCCAGGCGTGCTGGGGAGGTGGGATGAGAGGGAAGGCTTAACCATGTCAGACAATGTTCAAGGACAACATTTCGCTGGGGAGGGCTAGGGAGGTTGGGAGGGGAAGGGGAGACAGCTAACAGCAGCAGGCTGGGTCCAGCAAACTGAGCACTTTGAGTCCTTTGCAAAAGAGAGATGGATCCTGACACAAGGCCAGCAAGACCCAGGGAACACCACAGCCATAAGGAGCAGTAGTACATTTAGTTACTTCCCAGGATTTAGCATTGCAGAATGGCTTTTGTCCAGCAACAAATTTGATCCCATCTAGAAGAAATCCTGTGTACATAGCATTTGTATGTGCTGCCTAGTTGCACAACTGCTGCTCTGGTTGCACCACACTGACCAGTTTCCTTCCTTATAACCATTCTGCCTGTCTCCTTACCTGTGAGATCCTATGTCCCAATCACTGAACCACTGGATTTCAACAGGTTCTTCAGCTAACCAGCCCTGGTGCTACACCTAGAGAGCAGAGCTGGTTCTGCATACACTTCACTTTGCTAAAGTAGTGCTGAGATGGTCTTTTTATCTTTGCTTTGCATTTCATTAGAAAGACCTGTGCCTTAATGTTTTTAACAGCAACAACCCCTTACAGCTGATCTGGATGGAGGCAGCTATTTTGGAGTACACCAGGGCAAAGGGTTTTCCTTGCCAAGGTATTTTCCAAAGTACCTTGTTGTGGTACATGAAAAAACTCAATTCTCATACAGTTCTCAGTTTTTTAGTTTCTCAGTAAGGACCAAGAGCTGAGCTGGAAGGGATAGCATTCTTCTAGATACCATGCAAACAAAATAATAGACAGTCTCGGCCTCATTATGTCTGTGATTCAGGCAAGACAGGCAAAAAGTGAGGGAAAGAGTTAAGCCTAAACCACAACAGATGTACACCTCATATCAATGTAATGGTACTTCTTAAAAGTTAAAATCCAAAGCGGAAGAGAATATTCACATTTCTGCTCTAAGACTTGCTAACTAGTCTTCTAGCATTCATTATGGAAGTTGATGGAGAAAAATAGACCCTTCCAGAGGTATTCAGAGTACTTAAATTAGGTTTTGTATTGTAGGAATCGGTATCTCCTTAGTGGATGTAGCTGGAACCTCACAAAAGCAGTCAGATAAAGTGTGAACCTCAGCTTGTGCAATGGGAATACTTCCTCCTCGCTGCACTACATTTTTTCATTTAAAATATTCAGTGAAAAAAGCTGTGGGAATGCTTTATTCCAGAATTTCAAAGTTCTTGTCCTTTTGTAGTCATCTCTATAGGTAAGAAGACTTGACAAGTGACTTCCTCAAAGATCATATTTCCTGGTTTCAGCTGGGGTAGAGTTAATTTTCTTCCTAGTAGCTGCTGTGTTTTGGATTTAGTATGAGAAGAATGTTGACAACACATATTGTTTTGGTTGTTGCTAGGTAATGTTTCTGTTAAGTGAAGGAATTTTTCAGTTTCCCATAGAAGCTGAGAGGGAGCATAGACAGGACAAGCTGGCCAAAGGAATATTCCACACCCCAGGCGTCATGCTCAGCAGATAAATGGGGGTTGGCTGGAGGGCAGGAATCCACAGTCACTGCTCGGGATGGGCTGGGCAATTGATCATCAGGTGGTGAGCAACTGTATTGCATCACTTTATTTTGTATATTCTTTTACCATTATTATTTTATTTTCTGTTACTGCTCTACTAAGCTGTCTTTGTCTCAAGCCATGAGGTTTTTTTCCTTTTTTCTCCCTTTTCTGCCTGTCCTGCTGGGGGGAAGAGGTGGAAATGAATCAACAGCTGCGTGGTCCAAGTTGCCACCTGGGGTTAAACCATGACATCATATAAAAAATTGCACATATAGAGTCCCCTCATAGGTATTTAAAATTATTTTACTGTGGGCCAACTTGTTAGCATCATGTCTACCTGTTCCTTGCTTAGACATAGCAATGTATAGCCCTCATTTTGCTTTGGGCCTCTGGACATTTTAACAGCACAAACAGGAACACAACATTTGGTGAAAAAAAACAGCAAGCAAGGAGTGAATTTGTCTTCCAGCTGTGCTTAGTCTAGAATTGCTGCTTTCCTTTTCACTATCTGCAAACTGCTTTTCTGCATTCAGTTTCTAAAATGCAATTGCCTGGCAGCTACCTTCTACCACCTGTTTATTAGATTTCTGGCATGTATGGTAGTTAAAATGTATAAATAATTTGGGACCTGCTAACATGTCACTCATGCTGGGGTCACTTTTCATTTTGTGTGACAATAGTTGCAATTATTTTTGCTTCTTTTTTTTTTTCTGGGAAATTTTCAAACACCAGTGATTTGGTGAGCAGAAAATGATAGCTTTTTATCTGCAAAGAAGTATAAGCAGAAGTACGCAGAGAACAGCTCTAGGATATCTACTACAATAACTACATTGTCCTTAGAGCAAGCTATGAAAGCCAGAATGTCTCAGCTGGAAAACAATCCAGAATAATGGAACAGAAATTAACATGTAGACAAGCAATGTCATGATATTTCTGAGGGGTTTGGGCTTTTATTTAGTGAGGCTAGACCTACTCAAAATGATCTACTAAAATCAGACATCCTAATAGTTTTGCTTTTTCCAAGTTTCTTTGCCCTGGTAGGCCATCCAGTTCATCACTTTGTTAGCTTTTTGTTGTTATTGCTCTTAGGTTTTGACAAGAGGGCTTAAAGTACATTTCTTGCGTTTTCCTCCTCAAAAGCAGAGAATCATGAAGAGACCATGCCATCCCTCAGTGACTTGGTCTTTCAAATAGGACAGTTATTAAGTGCACTGTGAAGTAAACAGCCTCCTCTATAATATAAAAATCCCAATTATAGGGGTTTATGCAGTGTTCAATATTTCATGATTGAGATACCTGAGTACTCCTGAAAGGCAGGATCTTGTGGTGAGTCAGCTGCCACGTGTGACATGAGATGTCAGCAGCTAGAGAGAAAAATCCAACCTAAGGTGTTTGACTTCTTGGCCAGGAATCTATTCACTAGTTTATTCTGCCTTTTAGAAATCCCCAGTGTAACTCATTTCAGCAAACCTCAGGAACCAATGCATAAAAAGGGGTAGACTGTAGGTAAAAATAGTTCATTTTCTGTAAACAGACTGAAGCCAAAACCACAGGAGAGTGAGGCTGTACAGGTGGAGCAGACATTGAGTAGGTCTGAGTGCGTAACTAGCCACAGAAAAGGTGTGGAGAGTAAAAACCTCCAGTTAAAATCTCTACTAGTATCTCAGATGAGTTTGAGAGTGCAGAGACATGAACTCTAAGGCTGTATTATTATTATTATTATACTCCATATAGATATGAAGTATTTGTTAGGCTGCAAATTACTGATTGGATCCTTTTAACAAAAGAAATTACATGATTTGCATCAATACAGTGTTAGAATGCATAAACTGTTTGTGTCTTGCTTTGTCTTTCCCTTTATCTGACAGTTTTGTTTCTCATTTCTGCTGCTAAATTTGTCCCTAAAGTCATGTGATCTGTGTGGCCACATTGATCAGAGCACATTCCTGTGGTCCTGCGCTCATATCACGCAACAGGACTTGAAGGATGTCTTCCTTTTAATGCCAAACTGCCATGTTGCTTAGTGCGTTACTTGGGTATAATCTGCAGGAAGATGCTGTTTGAAAGAAATTAATTAAATCACAGATTTGAAGCCATGCTTTTCCAGTGACATGTTTTGTCTCACAGCTCACCACAGCTGCCTGAGGACAGAAATGCTTTTTGTACTAGCAAAACGGGATTGGCTTCTCCCAAGAGTTGCTGAACACCTGCATTCAGCAGCAACACCCAGTTTCCTATGGAGATCCTAGAAGCATCGCAGTGATTCTCCAAACATCTCAACCTGCTTCGAAAAAGACTGAAAATTGAGTCTGGTATCTCACGGTTGCTGAGCTGAAAGTCAAATGTCCCATAGTGACTTGCAGGCAAAATAGCAAGGTATAAACTTGGAAACTTTAACCAACATTTTTTCCTTCGGTAAAAGACAGCTTTGTTTGTCCACACAGGACCACTGATGGCTAGCTACAATAAAGAACATCCCCTCCTTTGCCCCCATCATTAACTGCCTCCTTTGCTGCAGAGGTCTCATTCTTCCCCATTCTCCCAATTCCTAAGTTGCATGGGAGATTCATCAAGTAAACAGGTATTTTAGGGAAAACACCAAGAACTGCAAAAAACTTAAAAAACAAATACATGTGTAAGAGTAGGAACTAGTTAAATGCATACACGTTGCTCATCAATGAAGTGATCAGTTCATTTATGTAGCATGGAGTCAATTTTCTTCAGGCTTCCCTTTACAGAACAGTGCTGAAAATACCAGCAAAATGGTACAGTGTGCCCTCGTTTCCCCTTTCTTAATAATACACCATGTTACCAATAACCGTGACAAGGTCTGAGGAGATGAGCTCTTGTTTTTTCACTTCTGAAGAATATATGTGAACTTCTCACCCCTCTCTGGTGACCCAGCAAACATTTACACCGCTTGAAATGCCAGGAAGGTTTCAAACCATGGGAGTAAGTGAAGACTTCTGCTGAAATGGTCTGAAATAGCTGGTGATGTTGGAAGTTAAATTGCCAGCATTAGGCGTATAGTTTCAGGCTATCTGTAGATTTTTCACAGTGGTGCTATTGATCTTGAGTTTAGGGCACTAGTAAATCACAAAAAATCAATGTGACAATCTGTGCAAAATGAAGTGGGTTCGAATAAACAGCTCTGTGTTAGTATAAATGCATCCACATGGCGTATTTGGATTAAATGAGCAACATTTTTCAGAAACTTTGTGAAATGAGAACAAAAATGTAGAAAATTTTTCAATGTGAACTTCAAAACTGTGGAAGGTAAAAGCTTTGATGCTGAGACACAGTTCTGTGGTGAGTTGTAAAGGCTATGTGTCAAAGCGGTAGCATTTACAGCATTTTGCTACACATGGACTCTCAGTCATAACACAAGTTGTCTTACAGGTTTTTGCCAGCCATGTGGGCTAGGCATGGGACGCTGCAGGAGAGGACAATTTCCACCTGCAGGACTCCTGGAAGGGCACTTGCTCAGGGGACAGATTGTGCAAACAGAATAGTGAAGAACAATTACTCGTTCTGGCAGTCCTACAGGGAAAAGTCATGCCTTCTGTTTGCACTGTGCTTTCCTCCATGATGCACACCAAGACCAGCCACCCAAGGTCAGGCAGGCAGTCAGCAGAGGCTACCGGGACAGGGGGGATCACTGCAGGAGGACTATGACTTTGGCCCTGCTAGGTCCTCTCAGCCCTATCTGTCCCTGCTCTCAGAGCTCCTGCCTAATGCATCCATGGCCTGGAAGTCACACAGGGCTCATACCAGCATCTTCAAGTCAGCAGTGGAACTCTGGAGTTGATGTTCCCAGTTTCTGAGGTTGTGAAGATGTTGTAGCTGATGTTTTGTACACTGAGGCTGCTGTTAAGAACTGTTTCCAGTTTGGCTTTGGGGTGGGTTTTCCACACAAACACATACAGACACACATGTGTACACACAGAGTGTCCTCAGCCCTTAACCCAGCCCCTTGATACCACCCTGAGAGACTGCAAACCATGGAGGAGAGAAAGGGGTTCTCAGCCCCGAGCTGTCAAGCTGTGAGAGAGCAGCATGAGAGGAAAACAGTGAGATATTAAAAGCATAAAGAAAAGACTAAACTTTTGAATTGTTTGCCCTTTCTGAAGCTACCTTGCACTACTGCTGACAGACATAACTTTTTCTGCACAACAGGAATGTATCCTTCCTTTTTCTCACAATAGCAGTTCATCCTTCTTTCTTCCTGATTTAGTTTCAATATTAGCCCTGGTGAAAAGAAAAGACTTATGTTGCCAACTGAAAATGAATCTACAAATGCAGAACAGAAACACAAAATGTGAGGGTAGGAGAGAAAAGAAGGAGAAAAGGACCTTAAAAAAGCACTTTAGGAAGAAAGTTTAAGTGCTGAATGACAACATGCAAGAACAAAATAAAACAATCATTGTTGTAATGGTACAGGAAATAAAAAGCAATAATAAAATTTAGGAAACTTTTACTAGATCAGACTCCCATTTGAAAACGTTGCTGGCCAGAGCTGTGTGAGTCCGCAGCCAGAATTAGGTTATGCTACTGCAGTAGATGGTCTGACGACAGCATGGAGACGGACCCACGCCAGCTGTACCCAGGCACCATTCACTGCGTTGCCATAGTCTTTTGAGCATCATTGCGAGCTGCCCAGCCTACCAGAGACCCTGAGTGATTACATGGAGACTGGCACCCCAGCTACTCTGCGACATGGTAGCCAAGATACCAAAATTTAATCTAAGCTGTGTGCGTCAACACAAAAGTCTGACAGCATATCTACGGAGCTTTATTGCCTTCATGCACTTAGCGCGTACCAGGCGGGACCTTATGTTCATAATGTAAACAGGAACCATTGTGTAACATGCAATAAAATTTTCCCTATATTCAGATGTAGTTTCTTCCCACTGAAAGGAACAAAAGCCTGACCTTGCAGATTTTTCCATTGGAAAAAGGCTTTTTATGAAAAATTGATTGAACCGAAAGTATTTTCCTTTTGCCAAAAATTATCTAAATGGCTAACAAGATAGCTTGGTGGCACTTCGTTTATCTAGGAGAATTACATTGGTCCAGGAAACTAAATAAATGCTCGGGAACAGAGTACAAAAATATCTCAGAGAAACATTGGCTGAATTTCACTGCTGATGTAAAAGAGTGCAAGACTGTTCAGCCTAGCTAAGTTGCAGTTCCTTATGAGACCTGTAAATTTAGACTAATATCTTTAATGAGTGAAGCTAGTTCAACACATACTGCAACTTGTCCCTCATTTAATATGAGTACAATAGCTTTAACTCATCCCAGAAGACATCAAATGGTGGGAGCAGCAGTTTTGCTACTCTGGTATGAAATGCACTAACAGCTTCATTCTAGGAAGAGTGTCAGCATGGTATTATTCTTCTAGATGATGGTTTCTTTACATTCCAGCCTCTAGAAGCTGCTCAGAAATATGCTATATAAACCTACATTCCAGGTGCTCTGGCTTACAGCCTATTGCCTCTAGCTTTGGAGGTGTTTTAAAGTCCCCTTCTGTTCAGTGGGAGGTCTTTTTGTACAATGATGCACATACTTCATCAGGTCTTTTAGCAAAAGTTGTTTCTAGCAAAGTTCTTGGTGCAATTATGACTAATGCAAGGCAGCCTGATTAAAATTTCCCACTGGCTCACATATACAATTTGACTGGATAGTACATGTATGGGATGGCTCAGGACAGCAAGGAAATGCTTCTGATCATATATGTGCCAGCACTGTAAAGAAATAATTTGATTGTGTCTGGTTTTGTGTCTGGTTTTGTGTCTTATTGAGGGGGTATTTGTTGCCATGATGCATCAGAGACACTTATCCAAAAAGATTACAGTTCATGAAGTCATTTTTGTCCAGCAGATGTAAATATGCCTGGCAGGGTAACACCTGACTCAACAGTAGCTAAAGAAAAAATATAAACTCTCTGAATATGCTGATTACCATTTCTCCCATCCTACCCGTGGCCAAGACAGCCACTATCAGAGATCATGGCAGCTGAAATTTTCCCCTCAGCCACATCTTAAATTCTTCTCAAATGCAGTGTTAAGTCCTTCATTTTTTAAGTCCTTCATTTCTTCCATGTTTTGCTCCTGTTCACATCTAGGCAGCACTACCAGCCAAATGTAGATAACCTAAGACCTCATTTTGGAAAGCAAGTGTCACTACCAACAAAGGCAGTGCCTGTCTTCTTGGAGTATGTTATGGCTATGTACGGGGATATAGCCTGAGAAAAGGCCCCCTTTTCCCCTGCATAAGCCCACGCTTAGGTCCATGTGTAATTTATTCCTGCATTTCAAGTAGAATGACAGAAACCACTGGGACAGGAATTATTTCCTATGCTATCACGGGACTGTACGGCGAGTACCACTTCTGTGAAACCCCTTGCAAAAAGATGGGACTCTGATGAACAGGAGCCAAAGAGACTGAGTCCCACAAACAGGTTTCCATTTTCATCTAATAGTTTAGCTAGAAATATGTACTTCAGTACTAAACAGACCTCCCTTCAGTTTCCACATTATCTTTAAAGGCTCAGGCTCAAGGGAGTATCCTGTATTTTAAATGGAGGTCTGGATTGTGCCCCACCTTTTTAGCTCTGTTCTCCACTGAGTCCCCTGCCTTGCAACTCAGCAGGTGCTTCTTCAGTGGCCACCATTCTTCAGACCCCAGTCTGATCTCAAAGCCATACACATCAAGACCTGGCCTTGTAAATGAAGCTCCATCGACCTGACTTCTAACACATCAGATTTTGAAGTGGAGGCATCTTAGCAACAGAGATTAACAGAAAGCAAATGATCATCAACATATTTTTTTACAGAGTGGTTTAGCTGTGCTGGATGCAAAGCTAACTCAAAACTTCCTGAGGCCTGCCTCTTTTCAATAACTCCTCTTGGAAGGGGCTTTTGCTGCAACTCCTATAAATTTCAAGAAGTGGGTGAGGTCATGCTGGGCTCAGTTCAATTTTCAGAAACAAGATGGGTCACAATATTAATACAGTTGGCAAGGGCTGACAGACGCAGGGCATGCTCTCCCTTCCCAGCAAGTTCATCACCACAGAGCTGGACTCTGAAGAAACCATAACCTCATCAGTGCAGAGTTTGCAGCTGCGGCTTGGTTTGCCCTGTTTGTGACTGGGAGGCAGATGAAAGATGGCATTTATTACTCCAAAAGTGGCACCACATAGCCATATTGCTTTTGAGACCCAGGCATTTCATTCTACATTACTTTTGCACGATGCGATTGAGTCGTGATGGCTTTTGTTGGTATTAGGTCAGGGAGCTTTGCACATTACGTTATTGCATGGCATAAACTTGTCCTCAGGCCTTTCAGGCCTTTCAAATCCTCCACCTTGGAATTTCCTACAGCAGTTCTGCATGACACAGGCTGCCCGTGAATTGCCTCTTTCTAAAGACGATGCAGATATTTCAGAGCAATGCCAGATGAGATAGCTCTGGTGAAAACATCTAACTCGGATGGTTGCTTCCTTCTACCCCTAACAGAGCCAGTATCTCTATATGGCCCTGCAAAAGGTCATGCAAACACACCTTGTTTCTCTCCAGTCATTCTGCCACTCAACTTGTGTCCAAAATTGCCAAAATGGACTGAGATTCCTAAAATGAAAGTGCTGCACGCTTTCCTACTTCTACCCTCAAAGCAAACAGTTTTATAAAATATAAAATATAATTATGATTATAAATATAAAATATAATTATAAAAATAGTGTTTCCTATTTTAGCAAATCTTCCTGGTGCCACCATAATGGCCTGTCAGTTTTAACTTTCCCCTTTGAACATGTCTTTTTCACAGTTAGAAGGCTCTGGCATATGGTGCCAGAACCCTAGAGCATAGCTACAGGTATGCTGTTTCCATTTTGCAAGCTGGAAACACTCCTGATGGTACAGGGCTATAACTACACGTCCCCAGTAGAATGGAACAGATAAGAGATGTGCAAACAATGTTGTGCACCATTAGAATATTGCTGTGAGTTACGGTCTGGTTGTCAACCCATATTTACTTCTTTAAAGATCTTCACTTTTAAGATTCTGTTTTGGAAAAGTGGAGCAGGGGAGAAGAAATGAATTTATAAAAAGTCTGTTAAAGCCTGCAAGTAAGACCAGTGAAGGCATAAAAATACGCAGCCAAGCCAGGCACCATAGCCTTGACTCTTTCCATCAATGAGAAGCGGTCAAAACCTGATGCTTCAGGTTATCAGGTCAGTTGTATACAGGATGAGTCAAGGTTAGCTTTGCACAAACAGAAAAACTGTGAGGATAGGCCATTTATAATCCTCACCCAAAAAGATATCAGGTTTGTGAAAATCAAATCTGGGCTGTAAATTCACTGTCTGGAAAATAACAGAGCAGAAACATGGGAGTACAAGTCAGTGGATTACACTGAAAACTGGATGTAAAATCACATGTATAAAGATGTGTGGTGGGAGAGTGAAGCTCTACTTTGCAATCAGTTTTTGGAGACTGACCCAACTACTCCATTTCATGGACCAGAACTTGGGCCAGTACAACCTGCTCGCAGTAGGGGTAACTTCTTTTGTCTTTGTCAGTAAACAGATTGTTCAGACAGAATCCTCCTCGGACATGAAATTCTGAAAAGCATATCTGAAATTCTGGAACGCGTATCTGATATTTGAATCCATACCTGTAAACTGAGCTAAGGATTAGCCTGAGGCCAACTCCTAACTAAAGGCAGTTCTGTAAGGAAAGGGGCTACTGCACTTTGGCCCTCAAGTAGCCTGCAAGAGAAAATGTATCTTACAAGACTTGAACAAGGAACTTGATAGCATTTCCTGATACAGAGATTACTAAACCAAGCTTGTAATGGAGGTGATGTAAGGGATGGAAATGATAAGACTAAAAAGCACATGCAGTTCTTGTATGTGCTTTAGAAATAGAGCTCAGGCAGTGTCAGACATTGAGGTCATATTAATAGGGCAGTGTGCAGGGTACAGAAAAGATTTTACCATGGGGCTTCCTTTGTATTTCAGTTTTAAGTTTACCTTATTGTCAACCTTCTCCAGTCAAATCAAGATTCAGAAAAGAGACCTTAGAGTGTTTAGCTAGAGAAATTTTCCACTCTTTACATTCTCTGTTCCTTCTGCTTTGACCATGAAATACTTCTTCCATATGCAGCACAGTAATGACTTTCTTTTAGATATGTTCTGCCCACAAAAAACAACAGAAAGAAAATACTTCTATATCATCACAAAGCAAACAATATTCACATATCAAAACCAAACAGTGTGATTGGTTTATGAAATGGTTTATTTGGCAAAACAAACTGCAATTGCTAGAGATGGGATTTAGTGGTACAAGAGGAGCTCATCCAATTTGATTTTTAAGGCTTTCATAAATTTCAGCTGCCATAAATCTGCACTGCTGTCAGTAGGACTACTTTGATCTATATTGACTGAGAATTTATACTTGTGTTTTCATATAAAACCTGTTCAAGGAATACCCAGAATTTTTTTTTTTTTTTTTTTTTTTTTTTTTCTTTTTATAGAGCTGGTATGTGAGAGGAACTGAGACTTTCTGGAAGCATTATCTATAAAAAAGGTGAAAAGAAGTCTCTATTAAACAAAGACCAGGAAGTCAGCTTTATTTTCCTCTTATACTAACATATATTAACAGTGATTCTATTGCAGCTAACAAAGTATAACCTCCATAAAAGATATGCAAAAAGGAGAGAGGTGGAGCTACCATTCAGGCTTGAAGGAAACCTCAGCAAAGGCTGTACAGGGGAGAAAGCTGTAGGGCAACACTTTAGAGGAGTGGTAAGAGGTGTGCCCTGGCATCATCAGGTAAGGCTGAACCATATATGTTACTAAATTACTATGGTTTTTTAATATGGTATTATGATATCACCTCTGCTTATTATTTTACTCAACCATTTATCCTCTTGGATCCTCCTGGAGATGAAAGGAGCAATCGTAAAGGCCAGCTATGGCCAAGGGAAGATGTTTACCTCTGTAGAGTCTATGAAGAGCAAGGTTTGCTCTGCGTAGTGTGTGGGGTGGAGAGGAGGAAGGAGCACACACTACTTTCATGGCTTCTCTTAGTCCAGGTCTTTGTCATGAATGGAGAAAAGTCAAAATCTGGCAAGCAAGAGTTGCTCTTTGGGCCTCTTAAAATGAAAGGGAACTCCAAAAGAAATTTGCAGGACAGGAGCTTTGGATAAGAAAGAGAGGAAAGCTGACTCCAGAAGGACAACTTCAGCAGCTCCCCATAAGGGAAGACCAAGTTTGCCAAGTTTGGTGCAGGAGAGGTTGAGATGAATCTCTTATCTTGAGTTTATCAGCTGTGATGATGATCCATTTGTTCCATGCTGCTGTGTGTCATTTTGAATACAAGACAATGCTGAAATTATACGACAGAAGCAATTTAGGTGGGGGAGCACTATGATGAGTGCTGCAGCACCAGTGGAAGAAAAAGTTGGAGGAAATTTCAAAGGCAAAAAATCATATATTTCATAGCTGTTAGGAAGGTAATTTCCATACTGTCATCTGGGACAGCATGTCTGCTATGTATTACTTGAATCATCTGATATAAAACACCAGTCATTCAGCCTCCCATTTTCTGATGGAGGAAAAGGAATTGATTTCTTATTCACACCACTGTTTGCTGAAGTAGTTTTAATAAATTAGATCCCAGAGGGACTCTATGATCGGTTTTTAAACAAACATAGTGAAGTACAGCTTAACCTCAGTAGCCCTTTATGCTACTTTTATTAGGCATGACAATAGATTAGATAATTACAGGCAAGGCCTTCCTCACTCCACCTGAATTGTTTGCATTAAATTTGGGTTCTATTAAAAGGCATTCTTCAGGGGAAATATGAAACCTCATTCGTTAAATTTTGAATTTTGCTATAAATTTTTAAGGCTACCTATAGCAAAGACTCTTCATTTAAGCTCCTTTTGGTGTTCACTTGTTTAATTTTGTTCAGCTGTGTATGTGCGAGCAGAGGTGGTAATGAATAAAAGGTGTGGGGTAATGTTGGAAGGGGATGGTGAGCAGAAGTCACATGAGTAGTAAAATAAGAAGAAAACTAATATTGCCTAGCAACCTAAGGAAAAAAAAGTGTGCCTGGCAACAGAAAGGAAGGACTTAGCTGCAAAGAGAACACTTGCCAGGAAAGAGAGACAAAGAGAAAGAAAATTCATAACATAACAAGCCTCAAAAGTGGGGGATGGAAGGAGCAAGAATGAATAGTTTAGACACTTGGAAAAGAAAGCCAGCTAGAGCTTGTGTTGCACAGAAATGGCAAAGAGCTCTACAGGACTGGCTATCAGTAATCATTTGCATTGGCTTTTTAAGGTGATGAATCAAAACAGGAGATGTAAAAAAATGTGTGGTCACCCTTGCCATTATACTTGGAAGTTCAAAAGTAAAATTGAACTCAAATAATTCTGCTACAAAAAAAAAAAGAGGTCCATTACCTGGGCTAGAACACAATATCCATTTATGTTCCTCACAGAATAGGACCTTGTCCTACTAAGGACTCCAGGCTTGTGACAGTGTAGCCAAAATTCAGCTAGTAAACAGCAGCAATGCACTATCAAAAAGCAAAGATTTAGATTATCTGCTAGCAGAAGAAAATGGGCAAATGCACCCTGCCAATTAGGTGCCCCACAGGGGCAGCTTAACTGGGCATTTAACTTGCCAGTAGCATTATGTTGTTGACTTTGTGTGTGTTGGAAATGAAGCAAGGTGCTGACCATCACAGCACAAGAGGGGACATCTGCCCTCAATCCCGTTGAGAGCAATGGGATTGAAAAGCTTATTGAAAAGAGGGAAGTTCTTTGATAGCTTCTCTGATTGAAATAGTCATATGCAGATGACTTTTCAGCTATGCTAATCTTGGCACCAAATGCCATGTAATCTTAAACTTTTCTTTTCAAAATTCTACTCATTGCAGCAAAGGTAACAGAGGTTAGTGTAAAAGAATCGAAAATAAAACATCAAAAAATGAAAAAGTAATTTGTTCTGCTCTGGGACTTCAGACTCTGAGAAGCTTTAATCATAATCATATGGCTACTGCACCATGGTAATACGGGGCAGAGTTAAGGTTGTTTCAGTGCCCTAATTGTATGCATGTGGGGATTTTCTATTATTTGGGATAACTGCAACACTGATGACATACCATGCTGTCAATCATCGTGTGTTATTTTGGACACATCTTAACTCTGTTTGGAAATCCTTTTTTATTATTTTTTTTTAATTTAGCTGTGGCAACAGCTTATTAAGTAGAAAATAATTTTTAAATATTCCACAGAAACCACAGTTATTTCTTCATTTCCCCAGGAAAGTTGAAACTTCAATATCCTAAACATTTTGAATGACACTTTCAAATGCAGGAATGAGGAGGATGTTAGACCTGGGGCATAAGTAAGAGATTAGTAGTTTATATTAGCTGAGATTAGTTAGCAATTTATAAAATTGAAACTCCACTCCCCTCTAGCTGCTGGAAGGGAAAAGGAGCTTGCTGCTTTTTTTCCAATTTCAGGAGACTTCTTTAATTAAAAAAAGGGCTTTCATTTTTTATAGTCTGCCCCTCCTTTGAAGTTATCTTCAGTTACAGCTTCACAGCTATCCTGAGTTTATAACCAACCCATCTGACCTATATTGCAGGCCCTTCCTTTGCCATTATGTTATATGGGCATTTGATGGCTAACATTGTGCCTAGCAGTCTCGTTTTCTTCTCTTTTATTGTAGCTGGGTCTCTGCTTACTATGTGTTATCTCAGCTATTTGTACATACTAGCTATTTGTTGTAACAGAATGCCCTAGCAGGAAGCAAAATCTTGATTTTCTGACACATTTCTGCTGATCTCTGCTCTGCGCTGGGCAGCAGTGCTGTGGAGACGTAACCCCTGCTGCCTCTTGGTTCTTTTTACTTTTGACTCTTCTTTTCCATAGCTTTGTGGTAGCCTTGGGAAGAAATGATGTATTGAGAAAAACAGTGCTAGTAATTTAAATGTAATGGTCTTTGCTGGTTTCCTCATTTCAGACTAAAAGGAAGTATGTGATTAGGGTCATGGTTTTCATTTAATGTATTATTAAGTTTGTCCTGGTTTGAGGTAAAACAGGACCAATTTCGTTCAGTAACTTTGCTTCTTAGCTAGGACTCTTCTAACTACTGAAATTAACAGTATATTGTGCAGACACTGTTCGCTCTCAGGGTGATAAGACCAATGTTTATAGCCGATGCCAAGGAATGGTGTGCAGAGAGGCTCTTGCTTATACTTATTGCTATAACACCCAAGGCCAGTTCACTTTGTGATGCGCCCCGTTAGAGGGTTGGAAGAGGAAAAGCATACAGGAGTCCCAACTGCAGGAGAAGCGGGCAGGAGAATCGGACAGGAGAGGTTACCCAAAACCGACCAACAAGGTATTCCATCCCATCTGCATCATGCTCAGTATAAAGGTTGAGGGATCAAAGGGGTTGGCCTCTTTCTTCAATGGGCAGTGTCCGAGGAGGACTCTGTTCATCGGCCTTTGATTCCAATCCTGAATCCAGATCCGGAACCCAGTTCCCATCTATCACTTAGTCCAGTCTGGGACTTTCCCAGTGCCTGCCCATGACATGATCATCATCCTGGGAGCTTGATATGGTTTTGTGTATATTTCATTATTTTCTTTTTATTTGATTATTAATATTTCATTAAAGTAGATTAGTTCCTTCTAAACCCATGTCTCTCTTTCCCTTCTCTGCCTCTCTCTTTGAAGAGAGGTAGGGGGGAGCATCTGTCAGTCCCATCTGGGGCGCTCCATGTCCACAGTGGCCAGTTTGGCCTAAACCATGACAAAGTTTTATGCAAAAGGATGCGCTCAGTTATTTCTGTGTGAAAGCACTTTCATTTCACAGGTGTTGGAAGTTATTCTTCTGGATTCCAAGTAAATACCTATTTCATTTTTGTCTCTTGAGAAAAATTTTACTATTGTTCTTCAACATTTCTGGGTGTGACAGTAACACAGCAGAGGTTCTTGTCTGAATTCTGCTTCAGCATATTGGAGTATGGTGTAATGATTACAAATCCTTACATGCATTTCAGTTTCCATACACCTGTTTCCTGGATTTAGTATGTCTGGGATAGCCCGTATTGCAGAGAAATAATCTTTGACCTTACTTCTTTTCTGTAAAAACAAACTAATCTGATAATTCTGATAGGTTGGATGGCATTTCCAAAGGGTAAAATATTCTTTGCTGTTCTTGATTATTGTAGTCTTTATCCATCCCATAAGGGTCAATGGATATTCATTCCTCAACAGCATTTTTAGGATTTATTTACGAATTCACCTAAGGCTTTTTAATATCCGAGGTATAATATTTCTGGGTTTACTGCTGGGTCATTAATGCACAGATTACCCTCCAACCAGTGACAGAAACATATTCTTATGACATTTTCTCCTTATGTACTGGACAATTTGAGTGCATAAATAATTTTCTTTTCCTAGCATTCACTCAAGGTGATGCTGCTCAACCTAGAGCCTCTTGGCGTAAGTAGGAAAAATTCAAATATGATGTTATTCTATTTCCTGAGCCACTTAAGCTGCACCAGAGAAATACACCCGCTTCAGTTTGCCTGTCACAAGGAGCACCTTTCCTGGATAATACTTGGTCAATGGCCTCTCTACGATGCTTACCAGTGGCTCGTGACAGGTTTGTACCCTTGCAAAAAGCTAAGACAGAACTGTGCCATGCTGAAAAGCCAGCAACCAGCATCTCCTTTTTATCCAAACTTACTCTTTTCTGTGCCTTTCAGGACCTTTATGAAAAGGCTGGTTTTGCCAGAATGTTGCTCCCAGGTCTCCTTCAGATGCATTATTCTCTTGCTCCAGCCACTTCACAGCTTTGTGGTACTTCAGATTGTTGTTTGGTTTTGTTTATTCTTGAAAAAGGTATTGCTGAGTCTCTATGGTGCCATCATGGTATGTTTCAAGGGCAGAACATAACAGAATTTGAGAAACTCCAATAAAACCTGGTATCTGTTAGATCTGTCTGACAGCATCACCTGGGTCTTTCATGTATTTTGATCTAGACACTCCCTTGGAGTTTTTGTTTCCTGGGGCTGTCCAGATTTACTCAAAAGCCAATGGATTCCTGATTAAAAAGGTCTGAGTTTTCCTCAGCTTAATCATGCCTACATTTAGTCCAATATTCACCTCTCCACATTGGCTTTGGTGGTATTACAATCTAGCTTACCATGGCATTACCATCTAGCATGGTCTTTTCATAAACCATACAGGAAATTCAAATTTGATTGTCAGTAAGGGGAATGTGCTTCCTTCCAAGTCTTCTGTTCAGTGATTTTATGCAAGTATCAGCTTCTGATGCAAAACTTTAGCTTTCCTAAAATTTTTCTTGATGCTTACAGGGCTGCTCTTCTACTCAGTAGTGTATGATAAATAATTTTCTTTGCTGGCTTGTCAGTAATCTCATGATTTCCCTGTCAGCATCTGCACGTCAACACCATGAAATATATCTTTATAGTCTATTGAAATTCCTAACAGGGCCGAAAATTATTATACTCTTTCCCCTCTCAGTTTTGTTTTGCAGTCAAATATGTGATGCCAAACAATGAATAGAAAAGCTACTATGATTTCCAGAAATGTTTCGTTGTGTATTCCTCAACAGCTTATGATTGCCTGTTGGCACCGTCGTAGTTGCGTAATAATTGCATCTCTTAGGTCAAGCACCGCTTACGTCCCTGCACATTCACACAGCACCACTGGATGCTCCTGCCTGGTCGGCACGTAAGTGCCTGACTCAGCTTTGTTTGCTTCTTAATTACATTTTCTTCCTTGCTGTGAGTCTCACTGTCCCCCCATCCATATGTTTCAGATACCACATGCTGGATTATAATGTAACAGGCCTACTTATTTCTATAAGAAACCTACCCCCTTTTCAGAGACGCTGCAGGCACAGGGAATGCTCCAACTAAATACAGCACAGCGTGTCTTCTTGGTGCCTCCTCCAAAGTCTTTTGCAACTTGTGTTACTCTTCCCAAGCTCTTTGCAAACTGCTCCTGCCCTTTTCCTGCCTATACCTTCAATGAGTAATGGCATAACAATGAATATTGAAATGTTGGTCTGCGTGAGGGTAGGGAGGCTCTGCAGAGGGATTTAGACAGACTAAATCGATGGACCAAGGCAAACTGTATGAGTTTCAATAAGGCCAAATGCTGGGTCTTACACTTCGGCCACAACAACCCCTGCCAATGCTACACGCTGGGGGAGGAGTGGCTGGAAACCTGCTCAGCAGAGAGAGACCTGGGGGTGTTGATTGATAGCTGGCTTAACATGAGCCAGCAGTGTGCCCAGGTGGCCAAGAAGACCAGCGGCATCCTGGCTTTTATCAGGAATAGTGTAGCCAGTAGGAACCAGAGAGGTGATTTTACCCCTGTACTCGGCACTGGTGAGGCCGCATCTTGAGTACTGTGTTCAGTTTGGGGCCTTTCACCACAAGAACGACATTGAGGCACTGGAGCATGTCCAAAGAAGGGCAACAAGACTGGTGAGAGGTCTGGAGCACATGTCTTATGAGGAGCAGCTGAGGGAACTGGGGTTGTTTAGCCTGGAGAAAAGGAGGCTGAGGGGAGACCTTATCGTTCTCTACAACTGTCCAAAAGGAGATCGCAGAGAGGTGAGAGTCAACCTGTTCTGTCAAGTAACAGGTGATAGAACAAGAGGAAATGGCTTCAAGTTGCGCCAAGGGAAGTTTAGATTGGATATGAGGAAGAATTTCTTTACTGAAAGGGTCATCAAGCATTGGAACACATTACCCAGGGTGGTGGTGGAGTCCCCATCCCTGGAGGTATTTAAGGGTCTCGTAGATATAGTCCTTAGGGACATGGTTTAGTGGTGGGCTTGTCAGTGTTAGGTTAATGATTGGACTAGATGATCTTACAGGTCTTTTCCAATCTAGGCGATTCTGTGATTCTGTGATTTCTTGACAGTAATAATTCTTAATCAGTGATGCAAAGTGACTTATTTCTGTATCTGACTGGAAATAGATTCCCCCCCCCCCCCCAGTATTTTCGGGGGTAGAGACGTTGATTTTCATTGAGATTCTTATACGACTTTTGGCTTGGACTTTGCAGCCGCCTGTTTAATCAGGGTTAACCTGAATGAGGGAAAAAAGCTTCTAGCTCTCACATTAAGAGCTTTTGTCAAAGGAATTGATATTTTTATGCCCATTTTACAAGCAGGATGCAAGAGAAGAGTGGCAAATAGAACAGATTTCACGTGTTTGATCAATGTGAAACGTGGGTAAGCTTTGTATTATCCACATTAGACTTTGTAATACCTGCTCTGCCACTGAAGCAGGAAACACAGCACCTCGTTCAGTGGAAGAGTTGTGGTAACGATACAGGTTTTGAGACCTGCAGTGCAGTCATCTGCCCCCAAGATAAAACCACTTTTTTAGGTGTGGGTGGCTTTGTTCAAAGAACAGTGTCCACTTTTGATGAGCAATGGGGACTTCTGTCTGAGTTCGGCATTTGAACTTATCTTGGCAATCAGCTTTGAGATTACAAATGTTTTTCCATGTAAATCGTAGCTAGACTGTGGTGGTTTCTTTCTGACATTTTCCTCATTTGTTCCCATTTTTAAAAACCTTTGATATTTAGACAGACTATATATGTCAGCCAGAGCTGTATGCCATGGACAGAAATGACAACAGGAAAGAAATAGATTGGTCCCAAGGCACTGAGTCAAAATTAAAAGCCAATTTATTTAATTAAAATTACACAGATGACAAAGAAAATAATCAAAGTATTAAAATGAGAAATAAAATGGGTAATAAAAAAAGCAAATGCAAAACTGTATGTGAAACTGATAATCCCATCTGCTCTAAAGATACCAATGAGTCTCGGGGATATGCAGGTCCCCACAGTCTCAGTAAGAAGTAAGACTTGCTCAAATATTGCTGGAAATCCCTACATCTTCTCTGTGACTCCATTTCCATGCCCAGGTGATGGTTTCTCTGCTGACAGGTATTTTTGTTTGTGGCTCGACTTCCAGCTGTGCAACTTCTCTAGTTAAAACCAGATGAAATTTACCATTTGAGGAGCGCCACCTGCAACAGTAGGTTATGGCAGGTATAGTTGATAAACAGAACAAGAAGACCCTGGCATTTTTCTCCTGGTGGTCCCAGTTCAGCCATACAGCCACCCACCTCATCCAGCTCTGCTCTGCTCCACTCTAGAGGAGGAGGAAGAGGAGGAGGAGGAGGAGGTCTGTCCTCCCTTGCACGTGTTTCAGTCCCTGAGGTGTGTGTAATATTGGTATGATTGGAGGAGCTATACATTCACATGGCATGCACCTCCTTGGCTGGCTCCATAGGAAGACAGGGCAGGGACCTCCTCCAAAGGACTCCTGGCAGACATGCATCTGGATTACCTCACGTGGAGGGGTGAGGAGATACTCTCTTTGGCACACTTAAGCATGGTCTCCTCAGCATTTCCAGAGATTTCTTCTTTGTACAATCCCATTGTCCCTCAGCAGTCTCTTCTTTGCACACAAGCACAAAAGTCTCAAACAAGCCACAGCTCACCCAGCGCCATCCCAGCAGCTCTAACATTAGTGCTGAATACCAAGGTTGTGTGAAGCACCATCATCCAAAGACAGCTTGTGAGATGCCAGTCCATAGTTAAAAAACCTTCTCCATAGTGAAATGGGACAGAAAGTGGAAGAGAGAGAGTGGTAGCTATAAACAGGTTAATGGAGTTTCTCTTTGCTTGCTGTCTCAGATAGCCTCAATAGTTGGTGATAATAATAAAGGAAATCCAGATACGTTGTTTATGAAAAACCTAAAAATAATCAAAACTTCTAGATAAGTGTGTGAGCAGAAAAACAAAATTCATGTGTCTCCCTCAGCTCAGATGCCCGAGGACTTCACAGACACAATTTACCACAAAGACTTTGTGGTAGTTCAGTAACACATGTGCCACTAAAGTCAGATGACAACACAAACGGCTGGTAAAGGGCTTAATTTGATTTCTGGCAAAACTGATGGAAGTAACTCAACAATGTCTAATTTTCTATTTTTTTTCTCTGTTTTTTTATTTTTCTTTCTGTATGCTTCACTGGCAGGTTCTTTGTTTCTGTCTTTTACAGGGATACAAACTGCTTCGTTTTACGTTTTTTTTCCCCTCTGCTCCCTCCCATTTTTAATATTTTATTATTTCTCTCCCTCTTCCTACCTGATGTGTGTACATGCATACACACGAACAGACATTCAGAGTCCTCTTGCCATGTCCTTTTCTTCCCTCTCATCCCTTGTTTTTCATAGCAGATGGCCAAGCCAAAAATGCCACAAGAACAGCTTGTTCTCATGATATCTAAATACTACAAAAGCAGACACAGTCATGGTATTTTCACCACGAGAGACCCAGAAGATGGGTCTTTTTCCACCAACCACAGAGGTTTCTGCTCCCTTAAAATTCACAATGCTTTCCTACTTCCTCCCGTCACTTAAAGTAGGACAGCTGCTCCCTGGCTGGATGAAGACAAGTTTCAGACTATTCCCAGATGCATATGTCCATGGCACAAATGCAGGTCTGCACTGTTTTATCACCAAATGAGGTTAAAAAACAGTGATCCAGCAAATGTTCACCTAATCACACTAAGTATCTCATAAACATGGAACAAGACGGCACCTGTCACAAAGCATTTATAATCCAAATTAATCTAAGTAGAAGACACGACACACAATGGATACAGATAGAACGGGCAGTCAAAGGGAGCAGTGAGACATTATTTGTCATCATGATGGGACCCAGGCTCGACACATCTGTGCTATAAACAGTGTTAGAGACACCGGATGCTAAACTGGACAAAATTACTTTTTGTATGATAGTTGTTATTTTTATAGAAGGCACAGAAACATTAACAAAGAAAAAGAAAATAATCCATTTAACTCTTTCCTGGGAGGTCAGGTTCTTTGTCTGCCTCCTTCACCCAGGGAGATCCTTTCCTTTCCGATTGCCTAAACCTGCACATCTCGTTTGTACCTGTGAGACAGAACTAAGCATCTTTTAGTTGAGCGCATGTACGTCTTCAAGATTTGTCTTTAACATGGGAGAGATATTTGTTGATGTTTTTCTTTTTTGGAATACACATTTTAAGTCAGCTTTTCAAATCTGTTGCCCATACTCTACATTTGGGCAACTATATTCCAGTTCTGACATGTAGGTGAACAGGTATAAATATTTGGCACCTCTGTTTACAGCACAAAGTCTATAGTTTAGGTTACCTTTCAAATAGATCTAGCTGTTCAATCCTCCAATCAAACATGCAGTGAGACAATCTCATGGTCAGGCACAGCCCCCTGAAAGTAGCATCCCATTAAAACATGGAAATGTAATTTGCAAAGTCCCTTCCATTATGGTATCTGGGGACACAACAGACTTCACGCTGGGTTCAGTATGATCAGCTAAATAATTGTCCATAGGAAGTCATGTAATTTTCCTCAGAATTTTTCCCAGTCTGAAGTGATGCCACTTGCCTGTCTGGACACAAGTGAAGTCAGAATCACAGAACCAGGGAAAAATTTATGTTGCAAGAGACTGCTGGGGCCACCTGGTCCATATTGCACTCAAAGCAGGGCCCACTTTGAAGTGAGAGCCTAAAAGCTGATGAACAAGGAATAGTACAGGAAGCTACAAGACAGAGACAGAGGTGGAAAAGTATCACTGCTGCTGGATGCAACCAGAGGGAGATTGACCTGCAATGGATGGCAGAGGCAGAGAAGAATAAGAGGCAAAAAGGGTGCATACATGGCAGCATCCTTTTTTTCCTACCAAGCCAGAAGTTCATCCTGCCCAGCACCAGAAGTGAAGCTGCCTGAACGCATTTCTGATGCTGGAACTTCTCTAATTTTGCCAGAAAATATTGGTAGATTATAATATCAGGCAGAAGAGGAAGGAGGGAGAAGGGGAAGTACTGAAAAGAGACTTACTTCCATTTCAGTAGATGAGGACTAAGAAGCACGATAACTGCCACATGCATTGCAGCTTTAACTACCAATCACATGTGTTTGTTGCTAAAGGTTATCAGAGGCTTTTGGGGTTATCTGGACTTTTCTTCCATCCTTCTGGGATGGAAGGAGGCGGTGCAACAACAGGAGCCAGGGGAGAAAGAGGCAGGAGGATGGGGATTCATGAAGTCATGCTGGGCCTTGACAGCCTACAGATTTACATATTCCAGAAAATTCCTGACTCTGAAGCCAAGTACACTGGCCATTGGATATAAATTCCCACTGAGCAGGGAAACATCTGAGTCATCCCTCCACTTATTTCTCGACAGTGAATCATTCTGGATTTGAGTAAATTCTGTTTTGTAATTTTGTAATCTCATCCCTAGATGTTAAATCCAGCCACTGTGTTGCCAATAACACTCAGAAGAACTTGCCTCTGGTCTTTCCCAAGCCAAAGGTGTAGATGAAAGGAGAGAGAAGACCTACCCATCGTCCCAGGACCTTTATCTCCTCCTACCTACCTCCAAGGTCAGCACTGAACAGGGAGAGGAGGGAGGCATCTCTCTCTGGCAGCAGCTCTGAATGACTTATTTTCTCCAGGAGGTAAGAACCTGCAGAAGGCAGTCATGCTGCGATGTCCCTTCCCACTCTCTGAAGGCTAGAGTTTCTCTGTCACATCAAGACTGGCTCCAGCAGGAGCCAAAATAACATTACATATAGTGAAATAATTGATACTCCGCATAAGGCAGAGTGCCGCTGTGCCAGGACAGCTCTAATCAGACCATTCTGCTACTGGCTTTGGAATTAATCATTCAGTTTACTGGAAAGGCCTAAATTAAAAGGTGCCTTTTACAGCTCTTTCTAAAAACTGCCCATGTAGGAAACAGCATGCTACTAGTGAGGAAGGAGACCAAGCTGCGGGAAGGAAGAGTGTGAAGCAGGCACTAGGAAATCACTCTGTGCATACAGCTGAAAAAAAATAATCTAGCGGCTGCAGGAAGAACTCTGAAAATTCTTTTTTTTAAAGAGAAGCCATTTTTGCTCAATTAGAACATGGTACTCATATTATTACCCAGCATGCAGCTCATAAAAAAAAATGGCTTTGAGTTTCAAAGTATTTCTTCAGGGGAGATCAAGACGCTTCAGGAGGAAAAGGGAGCAGATAAAAGAGCACAGCAAAGCTTCTGAACCTAGAGTTCCAGTTCCATTCTGTGTCAGCAAATAATTTGCTTAAACTGCAGACTGTCACAAACAGAGAACAAGTAAATGATTTATGCTGTACGTAAAACTGCAAATGCATCACTCAAGTCCTCTGTTTTCTATTAATGTAAATACATAAATTTCACAGGTGGCTTCTGTCTAAAGAGTTTATGGCATCCTTTGCTCTCTCTGTGTTCTGCAAGGCAAGAATACAGGATACTAGTTACGAAGCACAATAACACCATAAAAAATGGGAAATGATGCAAGGGCAATGAAGGAAATGGAATATTTTCACATTGAGCTCAGGCTGCCATAACACCACAGTTCAGGTTACAGAGAGATGTGCATTTAAAGCAGGAATAAAAAGCTTCTTTGTAATTCTGTGCACGAACTTAATCACAAAATTTTGGGAGAAAAAAATCTTCAGAAAATGGAACTTTTCAAACTTCTTGAAAAAAGTATTCAAAAGGTATTTATTAAACCTTGCAGAAGGAATATTTTAAAATATTCCTTCTTGTCCTGGTTGACTTTGCTTTTTGTGTCCTAGCTACAAAAATTTACATTCTTGGGAACCTCCTGTCCTAACATCCTAGATGAGAGTGGCTTTTAAATCATATACAAAAAGAAGTTGCTATTAATCACAAGCTGACTTATGTTTACCATCAAAAATTAGTTCTTACTTCAGTTCTTTTGGCTACATTCTTTGGCCATGTTTCAGGAAACAGCTGCCTGCAAGCTGACCTGCAAGCTACATATTGCTAATCTCTGAATTTTAGGCTTTACCTCTTCCTCTTTCCCTCTAACTGTTTCTATTTCAGTCCTGAGTAAGTGGAATGAAACAAGAGGTTGAAACTCTGGCCTAAAGGCCAGCACTCCACTTCTTAGCCATCTGTGAAACATTTCCTATTTTAAGTACTTGTATTGGCCTTATCACTGCATTGTCATAATCTTATTGAAGATTTTCAACTTTACTTTATCTACAGAGATATACCCCTGCTGTTACGCACTTGGGAACTCAGAGGAGGGCTTAAAAATTGTGGCTTTCTCAATTTCAGGATGCACATTTGACCCAGGAACCGAGCACCCCCCCTCCTTTGGCATGGCAGGAGGGCAGACCAGCGCGGATGCCCTGGTGTCATGCTGCCAGACGGGGTTGACCCTCTGATGGCAATTCAACTCTTTGTACGAGAGTGTGGTCAGGAGAGAAGGGACAATCTGACAACTCCAAAGGTTTCCAGCTGTGATTTTGAGAATGGCTATAACTTCAAGTAGCAATTGACACCCAAACACGGGGATGCAACGTGTCTAAACGCAACAGAAAAAAGAAGGCTAGGTACTATCTCTGCTCTCTGCTTGGACCCTCACTCTCTGTTTCTTGAACCTAGTGTGAGAACTGGCCCCATAAGATGTAAGAGTTAGTAGGCCATCAGCTGCATGACAAAAAGACAACATTGGCCCTTTCTGCTTGTTATCTCCTTTCTCAAATGGGAAGGCTTGGATTAAAATATTTTCCATGGTGTTTTGATGACTACATATCCATGTCTATGTAGAAATGTTTATTTGGAAAATTGAAAAAAGACAGGAATAGAAAAATTTTTTTAAAAAGTCATTTTCTGATTTTTTGGCAAAGACATGCAAAAGCTTGTTCCTCACCAACAACAGTGGTGAGGAGTAAAAAATAAAAGGCGTTCAGGGGAGGGAAAAACAAAAGATTAGATAACTAATATTCAGTTTCCCATTTTCCTCCACAGTTACAGAAAAAGAAAGAGCTCAATTCTTCTGAAAGACAGGAAGAGATGTAAGATAGTTCGGCAGGTCAAAAATTAAAGGTTTTAACAGTGTGGTTGGACCTACTAGAAGATACCTTGGAGTCTTCTGACCTAGTGATAGTTTTCTCTATGCGGTATATCCATGGTTAAATACACACATGCTGTGGGTACAGATACAACAGCACGAAATTCTAATACCAGGTACATAATTGTGTGATTGCACTGAAGAAGAAAATAAAGGTCAAATGAAGTGGATAACTATTATCTATCTGTGTAGATGCTGAGAATATTTCCTGCCACATACCATAGTGCTTTACCTTCCACTTACTAGGAACCTTGTGGTTTATTTTCTAATCCTGTGTTTATGTACCCAGATTTTAACCTCACTTATGTGGTTTCAACGTGGCTGGAGACTGCCATGGGAGTGAAACCAAAACAAAGTGAAAATGGGGTGAAGCTGGAACTATGTAAAGCTGTCTGACAAATCTCCCAGAATATTACAAACATTCCCAGTGCCCAAGGCACACCAGCCTCCACGGAGTCACATCCACTACAGTATCAGCTGCTCTGAATTCAGCCCCATGTATATGAGAATCACTACACTTATATACCAGCACAGCTTTTCAGTCTTGCTTTGTTGTGACTGTAAGAAGTTTACATAATTTAACTTCACTTTTGTGGCTTTAAAATGTTGGAAACTTTGTCTTTGAAAGAGTTGATTTTAAAAGTCACTCTAAGAAATGACTAAATCAAAACTGAAAGGACTACTCATTCCTTTTCCTATTTAATGTTGCAGGTAATACCTATGAAAAGTAGGGACCAGAGCTCATTCTTCCTTCTCTACTCTTTGGATTACTCATGATTCCCTTATACTGGGGAAATCCTCAGCTGATGCTGCTAGTCTCTGTACTCGGTGCAGTGTGAGAAGTGAGGCTGGAGCACAGCAGCCATCAGGAATCCTGGTCTTTACCTGAAAGGGCAAGGGAAAACTACTCCACTGTCTTTTACAACACAAAGACATCCAAGAACGTGCATGCACACAGCTCAGAAGAGAGGAGGCAAAACAGGAATGCTGTGTTTCCACAAACAGAGATATACCATTAGCATTCAGAGAGGGCTGCTGGGCTTTGTAAAAGCGTTCTACCTTCCTCGCCAAGAAGAACATGTTATCTTCCATAAAAGTGTATAAATCTGTTACAGCCACTCTTTTCTTCTGGGAGTTTTCCAGATTCCAGTGTCTCGGTGTAAACGACATTGCACAAAAAGAGGTAAGGTTTGCTTCATAGTTATTTTTGCACTGTTTTGTATATATAGTCTTACAGCTATCTGACTGGAATCTTTCAGTCTTTAGCAGGAGGGGAAATCTTGGCTGAGACCAAAAATGAAAGAAGAGAACCACTGAATTAACTTGTGAAGACAATATAATTTGCTTCATTAGACTTCATTCTCGTAGAATGCGGCAACCAGCTAGGGGTCAATTCACTTTTGGGGTGTCTCCTGAGAGTACCAGGCTAAAAGCGATGGTTATTCGGAGCTAAATTTTTGGTATGAAAATATGATGCAGGCAAGTTTAGCCTCAGCTGTGCATCTAAAAATTGTAGCATGAACAATGATTTGAGTACTATATTTCCCTAAAATAATGAAAACAATTTTAATATTAGCAATGAAATCTCTGGCTTCTTATTTTCCCTTTTAATTTTTAGGTTTTATTTAAAACTATATTCCATAATGCACAACACACTTCAGCAAAGCAGGTTTTGGGGTAGAGGGAGGCTAAGCTTACAAACCAAGTCAGTGAAGAGTTTTCCTGGTCCAGACGACAGCACACAAGATAGCTACAACTAAATGCCATCAGAGACAGTCCTGCTGCTCAGACAGAAAACCTCGAATGTGTTTTAACCACCCAGCGAGGGCACAGGCAACACAAAATTTAGCACAGGCTACAAAATCTGCTCCAGACCTTGGGTGAATGCTAGGGTGGTGCTTAACCCACGCTTGAATTTATCCTGCTGCTTCCAGATCCTAAACCAGATTACACCTGCCTTGGCTCCGTGCAGGTTTTTGACTGCCACATGCATTCATTTCTGACAATGTACGTCCAGTTCTCGAAGGGGAAAGAAGGATGTGCAGCTGCTGCAATGCTCCCTCCACGTGAGCAGGGAGCCCTTGTTTTACAGGATGCTCAGCAGTATCTCGTCGCCCCATTGTCACTGCTCCAGAGTGTCAGGTATAAATGAGGATGCTTCTCGGGCAGTCAGCAAGCACACAAATTTCTTCATGAGCAGCCAGTGGCCTGCGCAGCCTGCATCATGTTTTCCTTTTTCTAACAATTGTGTCATGGATGTAGTGGAGCCACTTGCTTGAAGGACTAAACAAACGGTGAAAAATATTTGGGGTTGGAAACAAGCAGCTTTTTGTGAGGGAGTCTTGGCAACTTGTCTGGGCGGAGGAAAAGGATAATTTCCCTCTGAGCAACATAACAAGGGATGACCTACTAGTACTTACTATGGTCTAACCGTTAAGAAGCAGTTTTCCAGAAACACTCGTCACTTGTAGGAGGCAGGCAAAGACGTTTCAAGAATATCTTCCCTAACACCACTGAAAACAGAATTTGTCACCTTGCAGCAAGCACAAAGTAACATGGTTGTATTTCCGATTGCTCACCAAGGCTTGCCCTTGGGGTCTCCTTTGGGGTACGAGCTGAGAGTTCAGTTCAGGTCTCAGAATGAAATTATATCCGCCCTAGGCTCCTAGAGCTGTTTCAGCCAGAAATATCTAACATTGTTTCTTCAAAATCACCCTTGCCCAGTCTAGCTGATGCTTATGTGCCTGTTGGCCCACTGGCAGTAGTTGCCAGTGGCTTGTGGAGAATTTGTACAACAAATATTGAAGTATGACATGTACATAAAGTAAAAAAAAAATCTTTCTAAGATTGTTAAGAAGGCTCCAGGAGGAGGAGGACCGTGAAAACTTACATTATTTAGTTGAACAGGAAAATTAAAACTCAAGTACCCAGCCCACTGTGCACCAAGCCTGAAATGCCAAGAGAGATCATTCAGACATATTAAAAAAATGCATGACTGATATTTTATTCTGTTTGAATAGTAGAGAAGCAGAGAATAAGAAGCCAGTATTTGTGCCTTTTTCAGAGACTCAGGAGGAGCCCAACACTGCTTTTTCATTATGCTGACTTTATTCAATCTGAATACAGAAGAGACTTTGTGCAGGTTTGCAATAATATTTTTTTGCTGTGTCAAATGCGATGTGTCCTGGGAATTCTGCATAAGCCTGCATTAAAAATATATAGAGGAAAAAGAAAAATAATGCCTCACTCTTCTTCCTGCCCTCCCACTAAAGGCCACACTTATGGTATTCCTAGAATAACACAAATATATGAGATACTTTCATAGGCAAATGATAATTGTTAAAAACTTTGCAAAAAACTCCATAGTAATTTCTCTGCCAGAAGCAACACATTCATATATAGCAGTGGTGTGGGCAGTATTTTCAAATCACATGGGGATTTCTGGATGGCAAATAATGTTTAGTCAAAGAGCAAGTAATTACATACAACAGCAATATAAAATTGGATTACATGTTTTCCAAGTGTAACCAAAGCCAAAACAAGTATCCTTGAAGGATTTAGGAGCTGCTAAGATTGTAGTGGGAATTAGATTTTTTCTTCTACCTTTTGTTCCATGGATTATCCAAAGGGTAACAGAGCTTGCCAGAAAATTTTGAGCTTCTGTACTAAAAATGAAAAAGATTGCCATCTGCTTTCTATGCTGTTTTGCTAAATACTGTAAAGAGAAGCTTAATGATTTAATGTACTGAATTTGTCAGGTTGTAGCAGAAAAAAAAGAGAAGACTACCTGTAAATTTCTTCATTAACGATAGGGAACTCAAACCAGGACAATTGCTCAGCAGAGTAAAAAGGTGTACTTGAAACCACATCAAACCAGAAAATTACAAGGCACTTATTTCTCTTTTCCTGTTCAAGGGACTCACCTGGGGAGGAGAGGCTAAATCCATGCCTGAAAAAGGAAGCGCTATGATATGAACACCTTGAAGAGACCATTCCTGTTGATGCAAAAGATTTCCATCTTTTACACATGATCAACCCAACAAAAATGTTTGACAGTCGTGTTCCACAGAATAATGTGTAGCCTGGTGTTCACTGGAGGCAAAACAGTTGGGATTCTCAAAAGCTTTTTCACTGAGCATGTCAAGTTATCCCAGACCTGATTTGGTGATAAAGCACAAGGATTTAGTCACAGTTTTAGTTAGCAAGATATATAGCCTAATATCTGCAAATTTGTGTGTTATTATCATTGATTACATAGCACCATTCACATGGAAAACATACTTATTGCAAACATCCTTTGGTAAACATCATTAAATAACTGCAACCATCAAAGCACATAATGAGACCTCTCATTTCAAAAATATAAAGTAAGTTTTAAAAATTGTGGTACTGCTTTTGAAAGCAGTATGTCTTCGGGGAAAATATTAGGAAGTGGTTATGCAAAAGCTCCTCTGGCCCTACTGAAAAAGAAGAAGTACGTCTGATGAGTTTTGGTAGATGTTCTAGGTTTATAGAGGTTCCTCATTTTATTAGTTCAGGAAGCAAACAAAAACTTTCACAGTATTGTGTTTAGTCCGACAGTGCATCTGAAAAAGTACTGATTGCAAGCATATAATTTTTCATTTAGATTTCCAAACTTTATGCTATTACAAGATTTTCACTCAGCTTTATTTTTTTTTCCCCCAACACATCATTCATTGGTAACAAGTTTTGAGACTAAGAAATATCAATTCCTATGAGGGCTCCAGGGATATGAGGGTATGATACAGCAGTATTTGGGTACAGAAGATTCTCCAGAGTCTCTTCTGTTTACCAGTTTCCAAGGGTAATCTGCTGTCCCTGTTTGATTATTCTGTGTTGTTGACTGTTTATATTAGTTTAGTTATATATTAATATTTATGGGCTGATTGTTCATTGTTACCCAGTGTCAGCTATTAGCTTCTGCAGACACCTTTATGTTAAACTCATGTGAACTTGGACAGATATGAAACTTTGTGGCACCACTCATACTTTCCCCCTAAATCCTGGGCTTCCCCCAAAACTCGCTTCAAAGGTATGCTATGCTTTTTGGTATTTCACAGTCAACATTACATCCAGCATCCAGTTGATGGATACCTCACTGGATCCATGGCATGCAATTGGTTTCTCAGATGGCCCAGCAGTGCTGTTGGGGCCCATCCACAGAGAAGCAGCTGATGGGAACTCTCATCTAGGGGAAAACGATGCAGTTTAATGCGTGTGGGAACTTGGTCGTGTCACCACGAGACTGCACAGGAGAGCTGCTGAGCTTTTTATTGTGGCACAGCTGTCAATGCTGCAGTGAATGACAAAGGTGTGCAGCGTGGAGACTGAAAAGTCTGTTTATTTTAGATATGGAGCAGAAAGTCAGGTTGGATCTTTAGAGGAAACATAATAACGCAAAGCACAGCTCAGGTGGCACTGGTCAATCTGGTGGTTGATCACCGGTGGTTCACAGTCCTGCTAAGCAAGGAAATGTTCAGAAACGGGCAATAGAGCATTTTACATGGCATGTCAGTCACTGGGGTCCAGAGCACATGGATGTCTTGAAAAACAGGGGATTGCCACTGACCTGTAGCCCCCGTGAAATGAGTTGTGCTCCTATTTGAGGTATGTCACTTTTACCAAACCTTGCAGCAGATAGGGCAAGCCTCCCTGCTCCTATAAGGCAGAGCACTCTGGATCAGGACAGATTTCACTGTGAAGGGGCTACTGCTTCTGTCTGCATCAGTTCTAGGGAATAAACAAGCCATCATTAATATATAACTTTTTATAAGCAATATATTCAGGGAACACATATTAAAAGAAAAAAAAGCAGAACATTTTGTCAGAATAGATGTTAAGAGAAAAAGCAGTAAATATAAGTAAGAATCAAATGCAAATGTCCAAAGGGGACTTAAATATTTTGGGTGATTTAGTGACATAAGATAGAAAAATCTGAAGGGACAGCAAGGAATAATTATACAAGCAAATATGAAGATAAACGCCCCTATAATTAATATCAACAGTTAATTTGTAAGTGGTACTTGAAACACTGGAAAGTTCAAGAGTATAAAATGTGGCAATTGATACTGTCATGACAGCAAATGGGTGGTCAGCTTAAGGAAGGCACCAGCGCTGTCACAAATTGAAGACCAACCACAGCGGAAAGCTTCAGCTCTGATCAGCAGTGTAAGAGCATAATGATGATTACAAAACTGCAACATATCATGACAACAAGCCACAGCTGGAAGCAAGGAGTTTCACTGCTGTTGTTGCCTGGTGAAATCATAGAAACCTCCTGCCTCACAGTGCTTCAGTTGCACTGGAAGGAGAATCAGTTGTAATGTCACTTTGTAAGGTGCACTATTTTCTTTGCCCACTCTGGTCATCCAGGTCTCCTGGTCAACATGTAGAGGGAAGCCTTTCCAGTGAGGACAAGAGATTAACTCAATAGCAGCTGAGCAGAAGGACAATCCCTGCTGGGTCTTATGCAAGCTGTGGGAGCTCCTGAAGTACCAACAAATGTAAACCTATTTTCATAACTCCTGTGAGTTCCAACTTGATTTATAAAAGTAGTACATTCCTAAAGATAATGCTGAGAATGCCTTTGCATTACCATTCAAGAAAAACACCACACTAATCACCATCAATTTTTCATCGTGTACTAAAAAAACTTTCTAGACTTATGTGTTGTTTCATCAAATACTGACTTTCAATAGGTTATTTTACTTTCAAAGCAGCTAAGATTAATCCTGTGGCTTGCTGTGTGTCTTACTCAGATGATTTGGTCACTGCTTTTTGTTGTGAAAATAGATTGGTGTTTTTCCATAGAAAGTTTTCACTGCTTTTTTTTTTTTTAAATAAATAACAGAATTCAAATAATAACTGTAACATCTGAAATAACAGCTAATAGCATAACTGCAAGAAAGATCTCAACGATATAGAGCTACACATTTTAAGAGGATTCTGCAGAAAACAAAATTAGCTAACAAGGAAAATTATCTGAGTTCTGT
This sequence comes from Pluvialis apricaria, assembly GCA_017639485.1. Classification (NCBI taxonomy): domain Eukaryota; kingdom Metazoa; phylum Chordata; class Aves; order Charadriiformes; family Charadriidae; genus Pluvialis; species Pluvialis apricaria. Next base: position 47,635,270 of record CM030007.1, read on the forward strand.
GCTTCAGAATTTAAAATATTTATACAGCACATTTAATACACAAAACATAACCAAATCTTTTAAAAAATAAAAGGAATAAAAGTAGTATACCCTTTCAGTAATCTTTGAGGGTAAGGAGCTTCTACAGTATTGAATGTATCTATATATTATTTACTATATCTCATAAACTATTTTAAAATTAAAATAGTTTGACACTATCTCCAAAACTTTCCACATTCCCTACAGATGGAGGCACAGATACATGGGACAATGTATACCACATGCTTTAACATGTTCCCTGGCCTGCCTTCCTAGCAGCAACACAGACACAGCTATAATAGATTTCAGACTGCAGACACTCCTTGCATAGCATGGAGACTAAAATCCTATATGAAGTCGCAGGATTTAATTTGAATTATGGTAGTAAGTTGGGTCATGAGAAATAAAGGAACAGAGAAGGGAAAGGCTGTGAGAATCGGCACAACTGTTGTGTATGTGATGTCAGCCAAGGGGAGGCAAAGCCAGCAGTTTTGGGACCCAGATGTTTTCTTTCCAGTTGTCTGAACACGGGGGTAAATGTGTATTCCCAAAAGGCGCATGCACGTGCACGCACACACACACACGTTTCTCTCTGGTAGCTGGCATGAGCCTATAGCCCCTCCAGTATCTGGTCCCCAATCCCCAGTCTCGCCAGCAACCATCCCCTAGATTTACAGCCCTTCCAGTATCTAGACCTCTAGATGTATCTCTTGTCCTGCTTACCAGCTAGTTTGGCTTGAAGCTTACCGGTGTCCCACACAGAGCACAGAGAGCACCCTTGCACAGAAAAATAGGAGATCAGATGGTGATCAGATGGTGATTAGATGCAAGGAGGGGCCAGACAGTCCCCCTTTATCCCACCTCCTTCCATATTCTTACGTTTTTTCTTCCCTTCCTCTCATTTTCTTTTCCCTTGTTCCCTTCCAAATAAACAATTTTTCACTAATTACTTTTACCCCATTGGTCCCAGTTTTGTTACGTCTGTACTCAGATGCCATTACCTAGGTCCTCTCTGCCTTGCCTGGTGTCAGAGATGAGGTTACTGGTAACCCTCCTCGGGCCTTGTGAGTCCTGAGCATCCGTCATGACGCTGTTGGTCAATTTTGGCAGCTTCACAGCCTGTTCCTTGTTATGTTGAGCAATGTCTCATGTCCAGTCCTGTAGTTCCTCATGTTGCATCCGGTTACCTTGACCTCCGGCCATGAACAAGTCATCTTCCAGTGTATGCTGGCAATGCCTTATGTCTATGCAGCTATATTGTAGCAGCCCTAGACCTATTTAAGAGTGAGTGTGGGCTCCTGCCATTCACATCGTATAAATTCTGCAGGATTTCAGACATAAATGGCCAAATAATTAATCTAAATGAAACTCTGCTTACCTTTGCAATACTACTGACCTGGTCAAAATCATAGATATGTCATTGTGGTTAGAAAAATGTGAATCAACCTGGTTTCCTCCAGGATGGAAAGGGGACTGAAGGCTTCTTGAAGGCACTCTCAGATGCTATTTTCCAAACAGTCATACCTTTAATAAAATAGCATTTCTAATGGAGCACAAACTGTCTTTGGTTCCAAAATAAAAATATACCAGAATATAGACCCTAAAACTTCTATATATACATTATGATAGTCCTGAATCACAAAGGTAAGTTTTCTACTTTTCTTTTCTTAGTCCCATGCCTTTCTAAAGTATTTTGATATAAATTGACAGACATGTTCTCTACTGACTTTACAACAGGCAAAAAGAATTGACAGAGTGTTAAACCTATCCTCAATTTTGCTTAATGCAACCAAATTTGAATTTTTTCTTCTTTCACTTTGCTAGATTTCATTGATAAAATTGTTACATCATAGAATCCAAAATGCAATCCGAAAGTCAAATGAATATAATTATGAACTATATCTATAGACCATTCAAGTACAGAATTGCATAAGAATTTTTTTTATAAATGTAGATAAACAAACAAATCCATTTGCAAATTTATCTAATAGCTTTCTGTAATAAGATCCCTGTTTACCCTTGCACTTACCAAACATTTCATCATACTGCATGCATATTATTAAGCCCCAAGATGCTTTTTAGGGAGATTGACTTGCTAAATTGAGTCAATTTTGTTTAGATCAAATGGAAGTGCTCTGCACCATCTAAGCCAGAGTTTCCATCATAGGGAAGACAGTGGCATTGTGCACCATTCTGTACTAATTATGTGCAAGCCAAGGTTGCATCAAATTGCAATTGCAACTCCAAACTACTGTGATATGAGGCTTGGAAATCCTTAATGGAAAAATTCACTCATCGAACAAATGAATAGCTATTATGTAAGTATGAAATAACAGTACTAACAGTGAATAGTCATCTCTTCTCAGAAGGGGTGCAAGTTAAATGTAAAAACATTTAGCTGCAAAGCAAAAAAACTCATATACAGCATGACAAAACATTTCTGAGCAGCTCATCAGCTCTAATTCTTTAGTGGATGGTAAACATATGGAGGAAACTAAGCTTCAAGATAAATGAAGGCTGAAGATTGAAAAGATATGAAGGATAACATGTATTTAAATACAAGTATTTCCAAAAGCATAAAGTGTAACCTGGAGGACATTTCTTGTCACTGTGGTGGATTTCTAAGTAAAAAGTCTCTCTCGAAAACCTTCTTGCCCGGACTGCCCTGCCTGAAGTGCCCCAATTTTTAGGGTACTCGGGTGAGCGCCCCAGACACACCACGCCACCATGGCTGCTCCTGGTCACTCTGTGTAGGCTGGGAAACTCTCTCCATAACTGCACCCAGGGCTGGCTGCTTTTCTGTACTGCACAAATCCAATTAACCTACTGGGCCAGCATCAGTTAACTTGTATTAGCGTGGGACAGGGAAAGCCATGGGATACAGAGGTCTGTTAGCTTTACCCACTGCACCTGGGTCTGGCAGGTGATGCCAGGTAAGCCAGTGCTTCCCCCACAGACTCAGCCGGCTGCCCCAAAATTTTGAGAAAGACCACACTGTCAGGAGCTGTGGTCTCCCCACAAGTCACCTGGATCCAAGTGTCCCCTCTAAAGTGGGACCCCCATGGATGCCTTCTCCCCATCTGCTCTGTAACATCCTCTACACTGGCACGGAGGAGAAAGGTGAGTGCAAGGCAGCCTGGTCCTCCTCTGCAGCCTTCAGTTGCAACGCTTTGGCCTCTTTTCTATGCAATGAGCTGGGAGACAAGATGTGTGTCACCACGGTCACACGTTTTATCCCAGAGGGAGCCAAGGTCCTTACAAGATTCCCAAACAAAGCACAGACAGGCTGCAGACAGAAAATGGGATCTCATAGCTCTCCTACAGAAAACAGTATCCTCTTGGTCTCTATGCCTGGTATTAGCACCTAAACTGGAAACCACACAAGAATTTTAACCATTTCCTTACCAAGGGAACTGGATGATTCACCACCAAATTAGACAGTCCTGGCAGGTCCAGAGATAAGGACCGAGTGAAAGACAGACAACATGCACAAGAGCTTTTTCAGTCCACTGAATGCAAATCATCCTGTAGCTTTTGGCCCTGAACTAAGCAAAACCCCACCCATGAAGTCTATTTTCCATGTTACTCCTCAAGTCTAAAGAAAAGGCTGACTTCCTTGCCACATCTCTCAGTGGAAAATCCCCGAATGCACAGATATTCCTGTAGAGTGTTAGGTCTGTTCCTGCTTTCCCTTTCATGTCCCTGCAAAAGGATGTGGGTGCTTGGTCCTGCATGCTCCTCCAGGCACAGCTGCCTGCTTCAGCCAGCATTGATGGTGGTCTTGGGAAGCAGAATGGGTTTGGGAGAGGCTTGGTAGAAACATCACATCAGCCATCATGAGCGTTTCCGAGTGCCAGCACAGATGGGAAGAAGAGATACATCCCTGTTATTCTTCTTCTAGACAAATGTAGTTCCTTTTAATCACTACAATCTGGCTGGCTGCAATGCTTTCCTAGGACTACTGCAGGCGTTTTGAACCAGAAACAACACACACAAAATAATAATGAAATCTGCAAGGGCATCCGACAGGCCCCAGGGCCGAGCAGTTTACAGTGTGGATGTGGTCGGGTTACTGAAGTGTGGGGTAGTCCTAACTGCATCCCACTTGGCCTGCGGACTCAGAATCACTGTCTGGAGCAATTACATTTGTTAGGATGGAGGTAGCCCTGCACTAGACAGGTGAATTTTCCATTTCCCTGTTATTTATTTCTCTATTCATGTATGTGTCTACCACTGTTTTTTCTTTTTTGACTCCAGTACACATAAAGAATAACTCTGTTGCAGTCAAACGGAATATAGTATTTTAAAGGTGTGAGAAGAGACGCAGGATTAGATGTCCAAAGTTGGCATTATTTGCTATTCCTGGTGTTGACTCATTCTTTAATCCTTCAGTATGGGGCTTTAAATACACCAGGAAACTCACAAGCCAAACTAATGAATTTTACTCTAAATTAATCAAAATTCCACTGATTGTTCTAAAGCACGCAAAAGAAAACTGTATAAAAAGCCAGGTTTTACAAAGCAGAAACACCTGTAACCAGTTGAATTTCTACAGTATCTTTGCTTTTGATTTTTGTGCAATTTGTTTGCCTGCATTTCAGGCATTGCTGGGCTGTAGTTAGTCAAGGGAAAATTAAGCTGCCTTCTCTAATACTCAAACTTCTTCCCCAGATGAATGGTTTGGAAGGGATGGAACATGCACTGACTTCCAAATATTATAAAAATTACTTCAGTCATGAGGGCGCATCCACTTCACAGGGCCTGTAGTTCTATCCCAAGCCAAGTACAACCTGAACAGCTCATTGTATTCAAGATCAAGACATAAATGCAGGCATAAGCCTCAGCTTTCTAATCACCACCATATAAAGAATTTATGTTAGCAATAGAGCATTTTAAGAGGTTCTTCACAAATTACAACAATTGAGATAAAAACTGAACTTTCTTTGCTCTTTTTCCGTACTTAAACTTATCAATTCATATTTATATTAGATTGTGGTGAAAGAACTTTACTTATCGGAGCTGCATCCTCACCTATGTTTGGGTTTTATTTCTTTTTTTCTGTCATGAACACTTCTGATACTATAGTAGAGGTATTCACAACCCAAGCATCCCCTAGAAACCTGTTAATCAGTTTTGTGAAGGCTGGATTATTTTTCTTCTCTGTGAAGGCTCTCTTATTTGAACACTGCTAAATCACCTGAACTGAAAATTATTTATAAATTCGTTTTGCTAAACAAAGCCTTTGCTTTTAGAAAAGACTGAATTGTTGTAGATTACGATATTTTGAAGAGAACATTACCTAACGCATTTATGCAGTCTTCATTTTAAACCTTTATTCAAATTATATCAATTGGATACAATGTTATACTGCAAAAATATGGCATCCTTTATTTCAGGAAGCTCATACAAATATTTTTTTAGTAAAGAGCAGTCTAATACAAGTTTGTGGCCTTTCTAGTTATAACCATAAACCAATTCTTTTCTTAAACAAGAAAATCACAGATTTTCATACATTTTCTTCCTCTCATTTTCACACACACGCATGCCAAAAGAACTCATGTATCTTTTACACTAGATTTGTTCTAGACAAAATAGTGCATGTCTTCTTCTTTTGTTTTGTTAACTCTCCAATAACATGTTTGGGGCTTAATCATCTCCCCTTTTTGTTTCAAATATTTTCACATTATAACACCTAAAGACAGACTGACAGGCTGGGATCTCGTAACATAAGCATTGCACCTATGTGAACTGACTTCTAACTTTAAAAATCACAGAGCTAGAAGGAACTGCAGGTAGTCATTAGGCCATGCCTGACCTTACACTTAGATCGAGCATACCTAAGTTTTCTTGACACACATTGGTCTAAACTATCCTGCAATGCCTCCAGTTTTAGGGATACAACCTCACTGGTGTTCTGCCAACTCTTTCCTATCCTTATACTAAGCAAGTTTCCTCAGTTACTAATTGGAATCTTCCCTCTTATAATTTTATTATTCTTTTTCCTAATCACCATGGAAATAAGTGACAAATTACTGTCTTCTTTGCAACACTCTTTCACATATCTGACTACTATATTCATAGCTCTCCTCTTTTTATCATTAAATGAATTCTTCAATGTTTAATGCAGGTCATATTTGGTATATTTCATAGAATCATAGAGTGGTTTAGGTTGGAAGGGACCTTGAAGATCATTGAGTTCCAACCCCCCTACCATAGGCAGGGACACCTCCCACTAGACCAGGTTGCTCAAAGCCCCATCCAGCCTGGCCTTAAACAACTCCAGGGATGGAGCTTCTACAACTTCCTGGGCAACCTGTTCCTGTGCCTTACCACCCCCAGAGTGAAAAATTTTTTCCTAATATCTAATCTAAATCTACCCTATTCCAATTTAAAGCCATGACCCCTAGTCCTATCAATACATGACCTTGCAAAAAGTCCCTCTCCAGCTCTCCTGTAGGCCCCCTTTAAGTACTGGAAGGCCGCAATAAGGTGTCCCCGGAGCCTCCTCTTCTCTAGGCTGAACAGCCCCAACTTTTTCAGCCTGTCTTCACAGCAGAGGTGCTCCAGCCCTCTGATCATCTTTGTGACCCTCGTCTGGACCCGGTCCAACAGGTCCATGTCTTTCCTATATTGGAGGCTCTGAGCTGGACACAGTACTCCAGGTATGGTCTCACGAGAGCAGAGTAGAGGGGTAGAATCACCTCCTTTGACCTGCTGGGCATGCTTCTTTTGATGCAGCCCAGGATACAGATGGCTTTGTGGGCTGTGAGTGCATTGCTGGCTCATGTTGAGCTTCTCATCAATCATCACCCCCAGGTCCTTTTCCTTAGGCCTGTCCTCAAGTCTTTCTCCCCTGAGCCTGTATTTGTTCTTGGGATTGCCCCAACCCAGATGTAGGACCTTGCACTTGGCCTTGTTGAACTTCATGAGGTTGGTACAGGCCCACCTTTCCAGCCTGTCCAGGTCCCTCTGGATGGCATCCCTCCCCTCCAGCATGTCTACCCTGCCACACAACTTGATCCCACTGTCCATGTCACCAACAAAGATGTTGAACAGCACTGGTCCTAGTACCGACCCCTGAGAAACACCACTCGTCACTGGTCTCCACTTGGACATTGAGCCATTGACCACAACTCTTTGAGTGTTACCATCCAGCCAGTTCTTTATCCACCAAGTGGTCCATCTGTTGAATCCATATCTCTCCAATTTAGAGACCAGGATATCGTGTGGGACGGTGTCAAATGCCTTGCACAGGTCCAGGTAGATGACATCAGTTACTCTGCCCTTGTCCACTACCACTGTATCCCCCTCGTAGAAGGTCACCAAATTTATCAGGCATGACTTGCCTTGGTGAAGCCATGCTGGCTGTCACCAATCACACCCTTATTTTCCATGTGCCTTAGCAGAGTTTCCAGGAGGATCTGCTCCATGATCTTGCCAAGCACAGAGGTGAGACTGACTGGCCTGTAGTTCCCTGGGTCTTCCTTGTTTCCCTTTTTGAAAATAGGGGTTATGTTTCCTCTTTTCCAGTTGGTAGGAACTTCACCAGACTGCCATGACTTCACAGATATGATAGGCATTTGTGATCAGTCTTAATGCTTTGATCTGAACTTGTCAATTGCCTTTATTTAAATGCTGTGCTCCAAACTTAGATACTGTTCTGTAACCTTGATGATAACAATCAGAAGGAAAGTAGTGTTTTATGTCTTATATACTGTATTCCCTAAATATATAAAAATTACTTTTGCCTTTTTCCATTTGTCTTGTGATCCAATGCAGCCCCCAGCTCCTTTTCTGAAGTATTGTTATTTAACTAGACATTCCTTTCCCATATGTATCTATTTGATTACTTCTGCCCAAGAATAATACATTACACTTGTCCCTATTCAATTTCATCTTACTGTTTTCAAGCTACTTAGTCAATTTTTCAACGTAATTTTGAATTCTGTGTTCTTCTTATGCCACCCAGCTCCATGTCACCTGAAAATTGAATGGGCATATTCTTCAGATCATTAAGAAAAAACCTGAATGCAGACTGAAGAAATATCTCTGGGGAACCATCTTAGACGTGTTACTTTCCTCTTTGTTGCAAATCATTGATCATCTTTTCATGGCTTTTGAAACCTACCTAACCCTTCTGTATCTACATTATGTCAGTGCTTTATAGAATCATAGCATAGCATGATTCCACTTGGAAGGGACGTTTGAAGATCATCTAGCAAAACCCCCAGATATAGATCATATTTTCCCAATTTGTTATATAAAACAATACAGAAAACCCTAATAAAGTCAATATAAATTGCACTTTTTTTTCAAATCTTGTTGTCCTAGTGTAGGAGGAAATCACATGGATGTGATAATTTTGTATTGCCTGCTACTCACATCCTTGTTATTTTCCAGTGCTAACAAATAGTTTGTTTTGCAGTTGTTCAAACATTTCCTGAGAGCAGAAATTAAGCCAGTTGCTGAATGGTACGCAATTTTCCTTCCTCATTATTTAAAGGGAGACACTGGCTTTCCCTTCATGAACCTTTCAAGACATTACCTGCCCATCACGTGCTCTCAAGTGCAGCAGTAGTATCTAATATTTCATCATGAAGTTCTTTAATTTGTTCATTAGGAAACTCATAATCCCTTGCTGACTTTAACAACTCTAAATTGTTCCTTTCCCATTCAAAGTTGAGGTCTTTACTCTTACCACTGTTATGAACTATAATACCCCTCAATTGCAATTGATCACTCTTGTAAGGACTGAGGCAAAAAAAGTTATTACAAAATTTGACCTTCCGGGTGTCATCCAGCGATAGTTTTTCCTCTCCACTGAACAGCTGACCAGTTCACCCTTTCCTTCACCTTCCCTCTGTTACAATTGCATTTCTAAATTGATTGATATCTCTTGGCAGATGCTCTTGTTTTGAGCTTTGGCTTTTTAAAATTTTGTTCCTACATGTTCATGTTATATTTATCACTCATCCTCAGTACCCTGACCTAGTTTCTGCTTCCAGCTTGATTCTTTCTTGTGTTTAAGGTTCATGCACAGTTCATGCTTTAATCAAGCAGATCTTTTACTGCATTTTCTCTCCTTTCTTCACAGTGTGATAGTATATACCTGTGGATGGATATTATGTTATTGCGTGTATTATTTTTTAAGGTGCTAAACCTTGAACAGCATTTTCCTTTACATGAGATCTTGCTTCCCCATTCTGTGAATTTATTGAACTCTACCTTCTATCATTCAGCTGCTATTCCTCCTTCTTGTCCTGAATGATAGTGAATCTTTTTTCTAGTCTTAAATGGACCTTCCAGCTTCAAATTCTCATCCATTCCTCACAATTGTCAACGAATATAAAAGAATGTCTCCTTTGCTTGCTTTCATTTTTTTTCTTGAATCAGAAACATTTTTCCTGATGCAATCCAAAGGTTTCCTGAGCAGTCTACTGTATTTTTTTTCCAGCAGATATTCCTCATTATCCCCAGTTACCTTGCACCAAATATAAAAATTATTGCAACACATCACATACCATTTTTTCCCTCAGTTCTTTTCTCTTTATGCCACAAACCTTGGAAATAAGATGCAATTTCTAGCTATACCTTACATTCAAAGACTAAGTTTTGGAAAAATGTCTAGCACATGTTTTGTTTGATAGGTATACAAAGATTAGCTTCAAGATAGCTTCAGTCATTGACAACACAACCCAGAGCACATGAGATCCTGGTGATTAAGGGCATTTCAGATGCTATTGATATGGCATATGGCATTAAGGGGTGAATATGTCAGCAAGCAAGTCTAGATAGTCCATGTACTTGTCCACAGTCAATTTGGGGTTTGCCAGTAAGGTCTGAACACTGGAAATCAGTGGATCTAGGATGCCAGGCTGATGGCTGTTCATGGATGTCCTGTTTAAACACATGATAATCTTACTGAATCACACAGAAGGGAGAATACTAGGGAAACCTGCTACAGTAAAAGCAAGGCTTTTTGAACACAGCTGGACCTTCCCCAGGAAAAAAAAGGCACTTACTATTAAAATCCTAAAATATATATCTGGGTAATTATTCTAACTTGAGTGCTGTGAGCACAAAGAACATTTAAAAAAAAAAAAAAAGAAAGAAAAAGATAAACAGTCTGAAAATAAGGTAATTCTAAGACACTAAATGTAAACCTCTCTATTTTATTTAAACAAGGTGGGTTTTTTATAGTTCATAAAAATACAGCATAAGAATTAAGTAGTAATCTCACAAGATTATACTTGCCAAGTACCAGCATACAGGCCAGATGTCCACAGCAGAAGCAGATGTGGAAGTTATCATTTCAAGTCAAATAAACACTCATCAAACATAATGCAAATAATAAAATGTAAAGCTTGCAAGCTGAAGTTAGATGCTGAGCAGACTTGCATGCAGTGATATAAACAGGATACATGTGTAACATTGGGGTTGCATAAGACATAAGGGTTTTAATAGCATGAATTTGAAATTACCCCACCACAGGTTTACCAAGGAGCTACAGATTAAGTGCCAATGGACAAGGTATTTCAAGGGAAGGCAATAATACCTCTCCAGCAGAACACAAGGATAAAGAGTCTTCTTTTTCTTACTATATATGTAGCACAAGTGGGTTTTATAACAGAGCCTGGAATAAGCCTTATTCTCTATCAGATCATACATAGGGCTCGGGATAGTATGTTAACATTTCAGCTTTCTTTCTACAAAGAAGCATTTAGGCATGCTGAATATTTAAAAAAAAAGGGTTAAAAATGTAACTTGAATGTAACCAGTGTCTTGATTTCTATCTGTGTCTGTAAAAATCTGGAATTAATAGATCTGAAAAGCACAAGCTATCTCATATACCATAATCAGGTCTTATTTTCAAGAATGACAAATCAATTGTTTTGACCTTCAACTTCTAAGTTTTATATACATTACGTGAAGAAGATTTTTAAATCCTAGCTGCTTTTAAGGGCATAAAACTTTAGAGAATATAACCACCTGCACTATAAAACATCGAAGCCTCACCAGCATACTTTTTAGGGTAAACACTCCTAGCAGGAAACAAAACAATGGGAAGGATGCAAGAGATGAGCTAGTGTTTTCCAGAAATTACTTACACCAGCTCAACAGTAAATAACAGGTATACACACCTGTCTTAGTGATGTAAAGGTTAGCTTAGTGTTAAAATAACGGAAACTTTCAGCCTAAAATGGCTCCTTCTGTACTAAACACAAAGAAATTTCTCCTTGCAGGTGCCACCAGGAATTTACAAAAACTTTAGAGTTAAGTTAGCTTAGACTTAACTAAGTTAGCTAAAGATGTCTTCCATCAGTAAGAATCTCCTTCCTTTAATTGCACTGGTTCCTTATGTCATGCATTATTCTTTAGTTACGTTTTGTATCATGTGGCATAGACTGTAAATTGTTAACAACTGGGTCATAGAGGCTTGGTGTCTCTGCCGTTGATTTCTGTTACTCTAATTGTCACAGCGCAGGATTAGGGTTTATCAGAATGACTAGTGGGGAATGAAAGATTTGTACAGACTGCCTTTATTGCACGTGTAAGAAGAGTGCACTGTGAGAATGCAGTGGGACTTACATAGCCAGTTATATGTACTGGGGTGAGGGTGGCTTTCCTGTCCTCATAGAGTACCCTTGGTCCTATTGTCAGGTGAAGTAATGGATGCAAAATTGTTGTCCTTAGATCAAATAGGTAAGAAGTCCTCCATTATGGATTATGAGGCCTCTTCTTTTCCCTTTGTCACACAGAATAGGTACTGGTTAGACATTTTATTCTCTCTCTTGGAACCAATTTTAATCATGAGCACAGAGCACTCCTTTATTCTGAGCCATTATTAAAAGGCTCTAAAAGTGCTGAAAAGTGCTGCTATCAGCACAGTTTATGATTTGAGACACCTGTAGCATATCCAGCTCCTTGCTGTTTTTGTAAAGAAAGCTCCCAGAATCACACCCTAGTTCCTGAGATTAGATTCCTTCAGCTGCTGTACTTCGCCTGCACTGATAACAAAACTACTCATCGCCATTGCCAGTCCTAAGCACTGCAGTAACCTTTCTATTTGGAGTTATGGCTTAAGCACAATAAAATAAATTTTTTTAATGGAAAAAGTAGAAAGCAAAGAAGCAACATGTGGCCATCTACCCAGAGAAATAGCAAGCAGCATTGTCTGAAAAGGCCGTGAGAAGGTGTACAACAATAAGCACGTTTAGCAATAGCCCATAGATAAACCGGTTAAACACAGGAAAGGAAGAATATGAGTGAGCAGGCAGAGTATAGCAGTAAGCTGTCCTTTGCTTAGATATTACGTCAAAATACTTTCTTATCAAGGAATAAGGAGCAAATTGAGCCTTCTGCTCCTATGCTCAGAACCACACATATTTTACAAGTAAAAATCTTTAAAAGCATAATCATTCTGTAAGCAGGAAATCAAATGAAGCCCAGGTCCATTACAGATGGACAGTCTTCCCCCCAGCCTTTCCCCTCTCATAATAACCCCAACACTTCTCCACATCCCTAGTGCACCCCAATGAAACAAGACGCAGCAATGCTGCTGTTAGCCTAGACAAAGGCATGTACTGAGACACCAGCCAGATCCCTCAGATTTCTGTTAGCTGGGCCGTTAGCCTGGACCTCCTTTCCACCCAGATGTCAGTATTCATTACAAGGGTGGTAACATACCTGTCTTTGAAACTCCTACCTGTCTTCCAGTTTGGCTTGAGGTGGGTCAACAGGCCCAAAACTTAGCAGGGAACGGGAGATCATGTCTAAGTGACAGTCAGTACTTTTTATCTTTAAAAAAAAAGAGATAAAATGTCCACTAAAAATCTTAAGGTTCCCAAAAAACTTTTCTAATGTCACAGATAACACAAGCATTCTGTACACAGGTGTTACATGCAGTACAGAATGATGACTATTTTAGCACTGTCCAGGGATGGTTACCCTCAGGTAATGTATCATAATTGGAAAACTTTGCTGTCTGGTTATTATTAAAAATTATACCATCAAACATTTTCTTCCATTCTTTCTGACTATTGTATACTGTCCTCAGAGTTTTATCTCTGATACATGTGAGAAAGACTTGATCTTATACCATCCAGCATGAACGGACTACTTGGTGCCTGATGTGGTCTTATAGCCTGAGAAGAATGAAATCTTATATGAACAGACACAATCATAAAAGGTGTTTGAAATGCCAAGGAGATTTTAGTACAAATGTTCAAAAGTATGTGATAAATATGATTTGTCATACCACGTTCAGATATGAAAATAAAGGACTGTCGTGGTTTGGCCTCAGCCGGCAGCAACGAACCACGCGGCCGCTCGCCCAACCCCTCACAGCCGTGGGGGGGAAATAGGAAGAAAAAGGCAAAACTCGTGGGTTGAGATAAAGGCGGTTTAACAGAACAGCAAAGGGAAGAGAAAACAGTAACAATAACACGGATAAAGGGATATACAAACGCGATCAGGGCACCGCCGCTCACCGGGACCCGGACCCGCGCCGCCGCAGCCCGCGCTGAGCAGCGACTTCCGGCCCCCTCCCCCGGCAGCTCCCCCCCACCGCCCGGGCATGGCTCACATGGCATGGAATACCTGTGTCCTCTCCCATCCTTGGGGAAATTAACCCCAGCCCTGCCGGAACCAGGACAAGGAGCTATCCCATATGAAAAGAATTCTGCCTTTGTTTTATTTGGGATTTGGGGATTTTGCTGTGTCTAATGGTAAAGTATCTATCTGTTGGATCAGTCCTCCTCAAGTAAATGAATCAGCTACGGAGGGAAGAAGGTGCTTTTGAAGATGTCCAGAAAGAGCTTCGACTCACCAAAACTAAACAGTTATTGACATTAATGAATTTAAAAAATCATTTTAGTTGGAATGGATGTCCCTCTGGAGGCCTTCAAAAGCACCTAACCTTTGTCCTACAATTAGGAAGGGAATTTATTTGTTATAATTTTTTTTTTAATTTATTTACATAGAGAGAGAAATTGGAGGAATCACCAGGCACCTAGGATAAAGACACAAGTGCTACAGCTAGATAAATGACTCTCTACCCACTATCCTTCCTTTGGTAAATCAGAATTAAGGAAAAGTTTTTAAGAGAAAATGAAAACAAGCTAGCACCATTGTGGAACAAAATAATGTTCCATTACTTAATTTCTAAACTTTCTTATCACTAATGTTATCTATGGGAAAGCAGAAACGAAAGTAAAATAAATATCTTTCCAATACTGAAGATTGGTAAATGAGGTCCCTATTAAAGATGATGGTATTTACATGTTCTTTATCTGAGAGTTTGCGAAACTTCTCTTCTCCCATCTCCATGTAAAAGAGCACTCTAAACTTTTCCTAATAAGTTCCCAAAGCTTCGTATTTGTGTTAAAATACAAAAGAGGAAGACTACTACTGTGTTAGTTGAGCTGGTGTACACAAGTGAAGGAAGAACTGACAATCACTGTGCCTCGAAGCAGTTTCTGTAGTGGAAAAGAAATGCTTGGTCTGAACTCAACTATATAGACTTAATGCCAAAAATGAAGAAACTCCTGGCTTTAAAGCCCCCGAGAGTCACTAGAAAGCTTCCCCAGACTTTGGATTACACTGCAATTTATTTTCCAGTGATCCTGTAGTGAGTTAATCACTGAACTGACATTTAGGAAATGGAGATGGTGTTCTGTTCCTGACACAGATTACCTACAAGACCCTGGATCAGTCACAATGCAGTACTGTAGAATATAAAATTATTTTTTGGAGTGCATACATACCAATACTGGAATATCAGGCTGGAGGACAGTGATGGTATCACTTGTAAGGCTGACAGTGGAGAGGTCATAAGTAGAAGTATGATACCTGGAATAGAATAAGGATGTATATAAACTAGTGACAGCTGAGAAAAGAAATAAATGTTTCCCAGTCCACAAAAAGAAGTTATTGACCTCCTAGAACTATCTGTGAAACAATTAAGAGACCTGACTTCTGTCTGAAAGTACCTACCAAGAAGAAAATAATAATGCATAATGCAACAGGATCTTCTGGCCAAATTTTGATCTGAAAGGATGGTACATATTTTTGGCCACATTATTCATAAACTTTTATAACTTAAAATGTATTTAATAACTTAAATTTATTTCAATGTTTTATAAGAGTTTAAAACATTTATTCTACACCTTAAAATTAGTGTTTTGATGCAGAAATTATCTGATATATGGTAGGTTGCACCAGCTAATAATCAATGTTTCTTCTGGATTTGAAATCTTGTGGATCTCCTTCTATTGCCTCATCTCCAACAACTTTGTATAATAGGGAACATAAAGTCATTTTTAGGTGTTCTTACCAATTTGTTTGCTTTATAAGCAGAAAGAAATTACATTCTCAGTATTTCCCGATAATATATGGACAGTAAGTGTTTTAAATCTGTCCCTTTCTGCATCCTCATTAGAAACTATAAATTCATGAGCCAAGGGAATGCTATGTTAATGGCACAGAGTTCTCTGCATGATGAGGATGTTAAGTACTATGGGTATAACTAATGTCTCAGGCATCTCTAGGGGGAAATTAATGCTGCTCCTTACAGGGTGCAGCTATGTGGCAGACAAGAGAGTGCTGGAGTGCAAGACCAAGCACTGGTCCTTGACCACCCACACTGCTTACTTCTCACCTCACTCCCTGTCTCTGCTTGGGACTCTTCCAACTTGCTCTCAGACACACCAGCTAAAGCGGGGGCTGGTCCCACATTGTATAAATGCAACTCAGTCTGTACCTGGCTCATTTTTATTTAGCTTAAACACTTACCTTAAGTTGGCTGGATCAGTTTCTAGGTGAAATGAATCCCACACTATAAGCAGAACCGCCAATTTGGGCACAAGTTACTTGAAACATGTAGGCAAAAACTTAAACACGTGAAATTCTGTCTGAATATAAGAACACGTTTTTTATACTGTGAGGGTGGCTGAACACAGCAGTAGGTTGCCCAGAAAGGTTGGGGAACTTCCGTCCTTGGAGATATTCGAATGCCATCTGGAAATGGTCCTGGGCAACCAGCTCTAGGTGACCTTGCTTTGAGCCAGGGGTTGGAGCAGACAATCTCCAGAGGTGCCTGCCAACCCCAAGCATTCCGTGATTCTGCAAATCTCTTAACCAGTGACTCCAATCTTAGACCACCTGTTCCAGTGCAAGTGGCATTACAGGTCTTAGATAAAGTGTGTCCAAAATTTCGTGGCTATACTGAGGGTTAGTTCTGCAGTTAGAGTGCTCATTTGCATGCAAAGGCAGAGACTATGTGAGGAGAGAGCTGCTGCCACCCTGGGTCAGTGATTATTATGTCTACCAGATTAGCACTCTTCATCTGCAGTCATATAACTTCCTTATAAAAGGTCTTAAATACTAACTTTGTTTTTCAGATAGGTCAGTTGAAGCCCCTGGGGTGTTCATGATGCTAATTTTGCTTAGAAGACTCACCTCAGGATTCCTGGATGATCCACAGAGAGACAGCAGCAATTGAGACCAAGAGTCTAAGGGAAGGTGCTCTGCATCAGCCATGACAGAGACTGTTTTACTGTACTGACAACAGAGGAAATGTAGGAAAACTAACTTTCATAGCTTAAAATCAATTTCTGGTGGTAGAAGGGGAAATGAGAGGAAACTTCAAAAGCTACAAGTCCACAGTTAACACAAAAGCCATTGGTAGTACTGAGAATAACATTCTTGTTCATGGATCTTACAGCTCTAAAAACTGAGATGGCTGGATTTGCCAAGAGCAAAAGCCGTAATGATCTCTGAGAGTAACTAAATTGAGGGTGGAATATTCCTTTCCAGGCTTTTAGACCATCTGAGAAAAACTGCTTCTTGCAGAAAAAGACAGGCATGCATGGAGATGCCCTCTGTCACATGCTGGTTTGCTGTGTTAGCCTAGACTTGGAGGTTGTGCAAAAGGGGCCCTTCTGTTGTCAGAATACCTTGTTAAGAGCCTGTAAACTTCTCATAATCCTATTTTTCTGTTCTCAGCACTTCCTACTTCTCTTGTCCTTCCTTTTCTACAAGAACAAATTTAACTTGTCTTTTGTAATCTCATTACCACAAGATTGCTCCTTCCTGTGGCAGCCAGGCCTTACTGGTTGATAAAGAGAGAAAACAAGTTTTAATGAAAAGTAGGATTTTTGAACTGGAAGTTGTTTATACACAGACTGGTATTCCCAAATTAGAGCATGCACTGCAAGTTCCCCAGCTGCTGCTCTGCCATCAAGCCCTGTATGCACTGTTGGCCAGAATTTTTGGCTAGTAAGAGATCAGATACGGTCTTGTAAGTGATGAAATGTATTGTGAACAAAAGGAAGTGGTGGGGTGGCACAGATAAAACTGTAGCAGTGTTAATGTAGTAGAGCAAGCAAAAGAAGCTTAAAAACACATGCATCAGAGTGTGTAGAAAGCTTAGCTTCATTCCAGCAGAAAGTTATTCTGGTTAATTCAAGCGACCATTTTTCTATTGCTTTGTCATGCCAATTCCTAATAACAGAAAGACTTGAGGTACTTTTTTACATCTCTGATAGAAGATACTGAAAATAAGTGCAACAACAAGGGACCCTTCAGGAAGGGATCCTGCTAGCTGACATTCCAGAAATTCCCTCTTATTAGCTCAAAAGATATCAGCTATAGTGAAGATATTTATCTGACATATATTATGTAAGACATATGTGTGACATGGAAGAAAAACAGAGGGCTCCCCAAGCTCAAGTGTTTTCTGAGGAAGGGACTGTCATGTGTAACTGATGGTATTTTTCTGCAACTAGCTTGTCTGCCTTAGTTTGCTGTCCTTCCTGGGACATTGGGAATGAAATGCAAGGAGACTGATAATGGGAACATGAAATCAAACAATATAAAACAATTTGGATGCTCAAAAGAATTATGTAGGAAATGTAATGCTTGGTTCCTTCCAGCATGACACAGCTTATTATTTATAAGGTTAAAAGCTGGTTCCAGGAAGAACTGGAGATTAATATGCTTTCAACAATCTAAGGATTATGCTCAGACTGGATGAAACCCATAAAAAGTCAGAGATCATGATGTGAGCAAGGCAGTCTGCTTTTCTAAGCTGAAGTGGGAGTTAACCGTGCTGGGGAGAACTCACTGAAAGAGAGGAGAAACATGCACACAGAATTTCTCAGATTTTTTTTTCAGGGTAGTTATATAAAGTAACTGTTTTCTACTGGTTGCCAGAGAAGTTAGGCCTATTTGTGTACCAAAATTTGTGAAGTTAAAAACTGATGCAAAGAGCATCCTTTGTGTCATGTGGATTCAAATTGATGATTATATACACATTCAATTCAATCAACAAATAGTTGTTTCCCAGAAAAATAATAATATTGTACCTACAGTATCCACAGATTGTAGACATTATCTTTGTTAACTGGAAATCAATAAGACCTTGCATGCATACTTAACCTTCCGTGGCTTTACAATTTCAGTGGGAAATTTGAAAACCAACAAACAATTTATGGTTTGGTATTATGCTGATGTGTGCTGCAAAAGATGGAAAGATCTGGTCTGTGAGATTCTTCAGGGCGTGCCTTTTATAAAACCCTTGCATCAAGAAAGATAGTGTTCAAAATATGAGACTGCTTAATTAGATATGTGCCAGTGAAAATAAATTACATATGCAAAGATGTACTGAGGCAGAATGTCTGCTGGGTTGTAGCAAAAGCAAGTAACGCTATCTTACCTCATCCTGTATCCATTAAAACCATAGTGAGCAATATTCTTCAGAAGAGGTCATGTAGATTATTCCAACTCTAATTGAAAGATTAATCTCTTCAATAAATCATCCTAAAGTTAATTATGTCCAACTGACTTAAAAGATCCATGCTGAAGCAGCAGTTTTTAATTGCATTTTAAGTGATTCATTCCTTTATACAGTCGTTAAATGTATATATGATCAGTTTTTTAGGTCACCAAAATGTTAATTGGCGAAGGTTTATGGGTGTAATAGAAGGTCTATAGGGTGTGGACACTTGTCAATTTGCCCAGACCATTATATTGCCCCAAAACAGGCTTCAGCAGATATATAACACAGTCATCAGTTCAGAATTTGCTATGTTAATTGTATTTTGTAGCATCCTGTGTTTGTTTGTTACTGCAAAACAGATTTGGAGCAGGGCTAGCTTCAGATTTCAAAGTTTTTTTTCCAGGAAATTACTTTTCAGGGTGAATATATAAATTTTATCCTTAAAATTAATAGTTGTGAATGATTATTCTGGGCTTGTCTACATTTCACAGCTTTTTATAATATCAGGCAATCTCTCTTAACAGCGAAATCTCCTCCTGTTTTTAAAATTCCCAAGAAATAGAACATGCAGTCATCAGACTGAGCCACCTTTTTACTTTATTACAGGACAGTAAGGGTCAAACCTGGGGTGGGGGAAGGTTAAAAACTGTTTTATGGAGAAGTCTAAATCTTGCACCGTTTAAAAAAGGAACAAAAAACCAACTTGCAGTACATGAACCTGAGGTTTAAAGTGCAAATCTTCTTGAACAACTGTCTAGTCTTATATGCTTCCCTGGATACCTGCTAATGGATATTCTGAGACAGAACAGTAAATAGACTTTTGGTCTGACTCAGTTCAGCTTCCCGCTTCCAGACTCTAAGTTGCAGGAGTGAGTATGAAGGAATCAGTGCAGGTTCATTTGTGAGCTCTACAAGCTACAAAGACAACAGGAGGAACCACACTGAAGATGAAAAGAGCAGACTGATCAGAGATGGGGAATGACAAGGAATGACCAACTAGACAAGAGCTCTTTACCCTAGGAAAGTGATGACTAAGGGGAAAATATGACAGAGGGCTTAAAAAAAAGTCATGGCAGGGAGAAGGTGAATGAGGAATGGTTATTCTTTTCCTATACAAGAACTAGCAGTCATCAAGTGAAATTATGTGGCACATCATTGAAAACAAAAAGGGGAATGAAGCTATTTAGCAGGATATAGCTAAACTTTGTAATTCACTGCTGCTAGATGTGGGAGATATCAAAAGTTCACAGGTGTTCAAAAAGTAACTGCATAAAGTCAGGGACTAGAAATCCACCAAGCATTATGAGATACAAAGACACTGCTACTAGTTTAGAATCTGAGAATGACAGTAGGAAATACCATTACGTGTTTGGTTTACCTTTATGTACATTTGCATTCTTCCCTTACTTCTACCTTCCTTCCCTAAACTTCCCTGTTGCTCACTTCCAGAAAGACAATACTGGGCTAGGTGAACCTTTTACCTGACCTGGCATACTTGTTCCTATCTAGAATCCCCACAGTCCACTGACATTTCTCACCATGGCTTTTACCCTGAATTGCATAAACAGTTTAACAGTTAAGGACTTAAAATTTCAGAAGGTGAAAAGGGCAGTATGCCCTTCCCTGTCACAACACGTTTGGAAGTTTCCCCTCAGCTGTTAGGTTTCAGCTCTAAAAAAAATAGAAAACTTTAAAAGATGTGGACAGATGAAAAATTTAAAGGTGTCAGTGGCTGCTTTAATATTTCAATAAAACAAATCCAAGCGAAAATCCTGGACGCCTTTTAACCAAGGGCTAGGCATGGTCATGTAAACCCTGTGGTCCCTCTTAGTCCCACAGCTCCTAATCAGGTCATTGCCAGCCTTGCCTACTTCTACACCAGTCTATGTTCAGCCTCTGTTGTGATCATACTTCACTTTGCTAAGACCTGCAATATGGGTGGGTAAAAGTTGCTCTGGGGTACAGAGCTCTGGCATGCATTATTCAGCAGCAGCCAGGCCCAAGAGACTCTGCTGGAGATGCTAGCCTCACTAACACTGTCAAGAGTGAAGGGGAAAGCAATTAGGCTAACCCTAATCCCCTACAAAAATTGCTGGGCAGTGAGGTCACTGACAATTAAAGGGGAGAAAACAGGACTGTGGGAGTGTGAAAATATCGCAGAAAGACAAGCTCTTTGTCTACCTATACAACAGAGGTGTTCTGGTGTGATAAAGTCAAAGTTCTGATTTTCACTGCTCCACTAAATGGTTATATATTGTAAAAGTTTACTAAGTAATAATCATGTTAGTGTTCTTCCTTGTTATGCACCCGCATCTTATAATGAAAAAATAGATGATAATGTCTTTGCTGTACTATACTGTTCTATAACTGAGAATTAGGTTGTGTTTCATTTTAAGCATTTTCAAAAGATACAGATAATTACAGCTTTTACTAACAGCACTGAGGCAAATGTGAATTCTCTGGTGGGCTTTTAAGCCTCATCTCAGCATGGCTGATTTAGGAGCAAACCTAAAAGTACTGCAGCGTTTTTTGTCAATGCTTTCCTGCATTTCATCTTTCATGCAGAAAGCGTAGTGAGAATAATTTTAATATTAAAATGACTTATTGAGATGTCAAAGATTAAATTAGAAATATCGACTACCTATATTTTTCTCATTTACTTGCAGTTCGTCATAACAATCTGCAGAGAATATATGTGAAGTAAGTCATCCCTATTACGTTCTTTCCTGGGCTATGATACAATTTGGCACAGATTTTTAGCTCAGCTGCAAGAAGTAATGCTGGGCCATACACATTCAGATTGATACATGGTTCCCAGCAGTTGTATGGGAGCAATACAAAAACTTGGCAATTTTTTTAATAAGTAAGGGAAAACTGCATGCATTCTGGAAATTACAGAATAGTGCGGTATTTGACAGACAAAGGGCAGGTCCAGTTCCTTTTCAGCTATTACGCAAAGATATTCTACCATATCAAATGGGAACAATTTCTAAGGAAGTAGACATTTTTGAGCTGGAGAAAAGAAAGATGAAAGAGAAAAGAGAGGACTAAAATCTGCATCAAAATATTATCTCTAAAGGAAGATTATTTTTTTCTTCTACATAAACCCTTGAATAATTACTCTGCAGTTCTCCAAACTGGAAATTTGCAAAAAGCTGTTTAGTGTGGCTTTCAGTAGTATAAAGAGCAAAAGCTCTTCAGGGTTTCAATTACATCTTTGCAACAGCTGTAAAAAATGTAAACATGCAGATTGTTCCAATATATGAAAACACTTTCATTTACTACTTATTTGTCATACAGGGAATAAACTAGCAGTGACGACCATTCGAAAGTTGCAGATAAATTTAAAAAACCTCCAAAGTAGGAAAAATAGTGTGCTATCAGGTAGCTGCAGCTTTGCTATGTGAGCTAATTATACACGTAGACACATTTTCTAAATGTGTCACTTCAGACAGCAACAGCTTTTAATTCTAAAAAGCCATTTGCCTAGAGCAGTAGCTGCTATCACTCTAACTTAGCAACAAACCCAGTGCATCCTCCACTACTTTAGCTGAACACAGATACCTGGCTCTCATGTGCCACTCTTATGACATTCATGCCAATATAATTAAAAAATTTTCCTTAGAAAATATTCCACCTCCTTCCAGAAAATACAACTAACGTCCCTAGCTGTCTCAGTTTCCAATTCCACCACAGCAAACTGTGGTGGACTAGGCAGTGTTAGATTTATGGTTGGACTTAATGATCTTAAGGGTCTTTTCCAAACTAAATGGCTGGTTATTAACTGAGGGCTCAGCCCAACTTTTGCTGCAGTCAGGTAGAGAATTTCCATTTAGTCTGGACCCGATGAAGTGACAAAGTAAATACAAACAAACAAAAAAAAGATATATACAACTTCAACTGTTCTAATAAAAACCAGAAAGAATATGAAGAACTAGGTTTTTTCTACTCTCTCTCACACCAGCAGGGATCAGCTCCCTGGAAAACAAAGGCTGGACTGGTTGTGGGTGTTCCTGAGTATACCAGCTGAGAAGCTTGGCAGTGGCAAGCAGAATGCTAGAAAAAGCACAAAACCTTTGTCTAACCCAGAACCACCATTGTCATGTTCTGAACGCATTTGAGGCTTCTTAGTCCTTGTGCACATATTTATTGTAACATGGGACATCAGTCAACAGTCATGACACCAGTCAGCCACAAGCACATTTTTCATATGCTTCAAATACAGAGGACTTCAATATAGAATGGCTAAATTATGACATTATTAAGTTAGTATCAACTTATCCTCACTGTCCTGGTAGACATATTTTCAACAGAAATAGACCAGAAATAACACCTGCTTTAAAAACATGCCTCATTTCCAGGACAGTTCAGTCTATGCTCAGCTTTGCAGCTCCAGAATAACCCTGTGTTAAGAAGAGAGACAGAGAGGCCTATGAGTTGTAAACAAATTCCACTACTTTAATGAAATATTGACACTCATCTTTCTTTGCAAATATACAGTGCGTGAGAAGGAGGCGTTGCACTGCTGCTCGCTCTACCTCTCTTTCCCCTCCCTTCTTTCCTTCCTTCCTTCCAAAACTTGCAGTTTCCCCTCCATGTTTTAGAGGCTGGGGTCTAAAAGGCGGTGCCAGCACCACCGTTTGCCCAGGCGTTGTGTGAAGAACATGGTTGGTGTGAATGTTGCAGTTAGGAAGAGAGACAAAGATGGAGTTCTGTGGAAACTCCCTCTCTGCACTCTGTCGCCAGGGTGCTTCCTCTTTCTGCCTCTCCCATACCAAGAGAGCGCCTTTGCGCTTGGACCCCTGCTCTGGCTGCAGGAAACATGCCCTCCTCGGCCTCACGGCAGCGGCACAGGGACACCTGCAGAAAGGGGATGGGACCGACTGCGGATGCCACCAGTACGGGCACAAAGCATCCCGGGACACATCCACACATCGTCGTGACCAAAAGCTGCTTGGCAAAGCTGCTGCAAAGCAGCGTGGCAGAAACGGCCCCGGGGACTCTGGTGGACACCAAGGTGACCAGGAGCCACCACGATGCCCTTGCCCGAAGGCGTCGGCGGTGAGTGGCACCCTGGGCTGCACTGGGCAAAGCCTTGGCAGCAGCTGGAGGGAGGTGACCCTTCCCCTCTGCTCAGCGCTGCTGAGGCTGTGCCTGCAGGGCTGTGCCCAGGTCTGGGCTCCCCAGTACAGGAGAGACATGGGCATACTGGGGAGAGCCCCCCGCTGCCCCTCCCCCACCACCATCCCCCAGTGCCATTGCTGACATCACAAGTTTGGACCCGGCGCTGGCCCGGCAACGGCCCCGGTGCCTGCAGGGACGGTGCAGTTCCAGCACAGAGTGGCACTGGGCAGAGTCCCGCTCTTGCCCACTGTGCTTGTGCCAGTGCTGGTCGGTGCCAGGACGCCCCTTGGCGGTTTTTCTCGCACCGGTTGGGCTCTGTCCTAAGCCCCTCACCTGTGTCCAACGAGATTATCTCTTGGACTCATCAAGATGGGACAGGTGAACTGCTGCCGTGGTTCCAGGTGAGCTCCCCCCATGGCTCGGGCACACGCCGGCACAGCCGGGCCCCGCAGCAGCCGCCTTTCTCATGCCCGACGCCGTCTGCTCTGCAGGGACGACCCGGAGCCCGTGCAGCAGTGCGTCCCTGAGGAAGCACCACCCGAGCCACTCCAGCGCCAGCGCGTGCGCGTCACCCAGGGCCGCAGGACCAGGAAGAGGGACCTCCTCCTCTTCAGCGACACCTTGGTCATCGCCAAGGCCAAGTAAGACTCGCAGACCCCAGCTGCCCTTCCTCCCATCCCTGGCCCTGGCCCCAGGGCAGGGACACGCAAGGAGCAGCCCCAGGCCCCCGGCACCCTGCTGCTGGATGCACCCATGGCTGCGCCCGTGGCAGGCGCACGCCAGAGGGGAGCCACCGGCCTCGGCCACCTCCAGGTCACTCCCTGCCGCTCCTCTTTGCAGACGTGGCAGCGTCCCGCACCCGCAGCTCTGCCTGGCCCTGGCCACGCTGCAGGTGCTGAGCAGCGGGAAGGGGGCGGCCGGGGACGCTGAAGAGGAGGAGGAAGGCAAGGCCAGCAAGTCCCTGGTCCTCGCCTGGCCCTGCGGCTCCTGTGTGGTCACTTTCTGGTGAGTGTCAGTGCCACGTCCCACGGCAGGGCTGGGCAGCGCCTCTCTCCTGCCCCACGGGGCTCTCTCCTGCCTCTCTGGCCGTCCCCACGGGGCAGGGCTGTGCCGCAGCCCCCCTCTGCCCGCAGGCTGGCGAGCAGCGGGCACTCAGGCTCTTTCTCCTCTCTTCCTGCAGCTCCCGGGTGGTGAAGGAGCTGTGGCTCAGCGCGCTCCTTGGGTAAGCCCTGCCTGGCAGTGCAGCCTGGGGAACCCGTGCTCACATCACGGGGGGATGCTCCAGGCGCAGGCGCACCACGAGGAAACACCGCTCCCCACACGGGGAGAGGTGCCCCCACGGCTGCGGGCAGCTGTCGAGCGGGCAGAGCTGGCGGAGCTGCTTCACCCAGCTGTGTCCAGCCAACACCCGCCCTGCCCTGTCCTCACCACTGCCGCTGCTCTCCGCTCGACTGCGGCGGTACCCGCCTGCTTCGGGGACCCTGGAAGCGTGACCCGAGCTGGCAGGGGAGGGAAAAGGCAGCTTGCGTCTCACACAGCTCTTTCTCTGCCCCTTCCCCATGCACAGGCCACCACAAGGAGTGCAGGGAGCCCGGGTGACCCAGCTGCCCTCCATCAAGCTCCTGCTGAAGGAGCTGAGTGGCCGCAATGCTGTGAGTGTCCCTCCTGTCTGCGCTCTGCCCCCACAGCCTGCTCCAGCCCAGCATCAGGTGCATCGCTTCTGACCTTCTGCTCTTTTCCCCTTGCGCAGGCGACGGCACTAAGCGCCAGCAGCCTGGAGAGGCTGGTGCAGAGCCAGGCAGAGGTGAGGATCGCTCGGGCTGCAATCTCGGCCATCTCCACCTCTCACACACGGCCAGGGGCCGATGCAGCTCTCCAGGGGCCCTCTCTGCTGCGGGGCTTCTTGCTGAGCGCAGGGCATTTCTTGCAGGCTGGTGCCAAGCAGCGGCCACCTCCCGCCTCCTCTGGCAGCCAGGGTGGACTTGGCCACGCGGCTGGTGAGTTTGGAGAAGACGGGGACAGGACAGCCCTTCTCCTCTCGCAGGCGGGCACTCGTGCTGCACTGGGGCTGCTGCTGCCTTTCCCGCAGGGCACGTCCCTCCCCATCGCTCTGCGGCAGGAGAGAGCTGAGCCCCCGGGGCCCCTCGTTCCCAAACGACGCCTCTCCCTTGCTTTCGGTGGCGGGGGGACAGTGCTGAGAGGGTTCGGGAGCGCTCGCCTGGCGCTTCTCCTCCACGGCTCTTTGCTCTCTTTTCCTTGGCAGCAGGCGGGACGCACAGGAGGAGGAGGTATCTGCCCTGGCCCTTTGCACGCCGAGGGACCTCCGCCGCTGCAGAGGCGCCCGGGCCATCGGGCTCTGGTGGCAGGGGGGGCTCTCTTTGGCCGGCCCCTGGCAGACCTCTGCAGCCAGGACGGCACGCTGCCCCAGCCCATCCAGGTGAGCATGCCCGGCCAGGGGGGCCCCATGCCCCTGCCTCCTCCGCAGAGGCGGTGCCCAGAGCAGAGGGACCCCAGGTGGGGCTCGGCGACAAAGCCGGCTCCTCCCCATGTCACCCACCCCTGCATCCTGCCCCACTGAGGGCTGCAGGAGACCTGTGCACGCTTGCTCCTGCCCCTCAGGCAGGCTCGCCTGCCCCAAGCCCTGTCTCCAGCCAAGCAACTCTCCTCCTCTGTGCCCTGCAGGACCTGCTGGCTCTGCTCAATGAGCATGGCCCATCCACGGAGGGGATCTTCAGGCTGGCCGCCAGCGAGAAGGCCTCCCGGGAGCTCAGGGAGGCCCTCGACAGCGGAGCGGAGGTCCACCTCCAAAGCCAGCCTGCGGAGCTGCTGGCCGTCATCCTGAAGGTGAGCCCTGCTGACCCGGGGCCCGGCAGCTCCCACCTCTGTCGGTGCCGACGGGCACCTGCGAGCGCAGGAGACGAAACCCGGCCGCCTGCTCGTCAGCCGGAGTGCCGGGGATGCTGCCGCTGCTCCCGGCGGGAGCGCGCAAAGCCTCACCCGCAGCCCTTGGCATTGCAGGACTTCCTGCGTAAGATCCCCTCCAAGCTCCTGGAGGCAGGGCTCTACGGGGAGTGGATGGGCGCCCTGCAGAAGACCAGCAGGCAGGAGAAGCTGGCAGCACTGAAAGAGTAAGTGTGGCCAGCAGCCTGCCTGCCGCGCAGGGACTGGCAGAGGCCGGCACTTGCCTGCAAAGCGGCGGCCTCCTTGAGAAAGCTGTGTGCTCCGCCAGCCACCCCTGGCTGCTGTGGGGGAAAGTGGCACAGAAAAGCGTTTCTCACTTTGGAGCGCTTTGGACAGGCATTGGGGGTTGCTCCACGAAGGGCCTCTTGCCAGAAGGGCAGGGAGGGAGGGAGGTGGCCGTACCTCAGCGAAGGCGGTCCCTCTGCTGTAGAGCAGGCAGCCTTCCCTCGCCTGGGCTTGGGTGAAATCAGCCTGGGCTACCTGTCTTGACAGCATCTCCTTTGTTAACATTGTGCCCCCGTTCCCTCAGGGTGGCCAGCAAGTTGCCCGAAGCCAACCTCCTGCTCCTCAAGCACCTGCTGTCCCTGCTGGGAAACATCAGCCAAAACGCGGCCACCAGCAGGATGACTGCCCGCAACCTGGCCATCTGCGTGGGGCCAAACCTCCTGAGCCCACCCGAGGAGCACACGCTGGCCCCGGACATGCTGCTGCAGGTGACGGGCAAGGTACGCTGTGTTTACCAGCCAGCTACAGCCTTCCGAGCCCACCCGAGCTTTGCTGCTCAGAGCTCCCTGGCTGCCTCCTCTCTGCCGCAAACGCTCGTGGACGGGAAGAGCTGCCAGAAAGAGCCACCCAAGAGCTGCAGCTTTCTGCACAGAAGCAAGGCTTAGGAGCGGGAGAGGCTGTTTGCCCCCTTTTCAGGCACCAAGGTGGAAACCAAGGGTTTGCTGTGTGCAGGTGACGCAGCTGGTGGAGTTCCTCATCGAGCACCATGGGGAACTCTTTGAGGAGGAGGAGGTGGCTGGGCTTGCCGGGGCATCAGTTGAGGAGTCGCCAGCACCGGGGCTGCAAGCAGAAACAGCAGAGGTACGTCAGGGCCACAAACAGCAGGACAACAAAAGCCTCCCCCCTCAGAAGGTGGGACTGCTGCTGCCACAGGCGCAAGCAAGGTCATCCAGCAGCCCTGCCAAAGTGCAGAGTAAGGCTGAGGCAGGTTGCCCATCGCACTTTGTGTGGGGGATCCCAACAGAACTCGCTCCGCCGAGCTGAGCTATCCCATCCAAGGGACCTGCCTTTCCAAGCTAAGGGAGCAATTGGGCACATAAGTCCTTGCCACCTGTTAACATCCACATTTCCATTGCAGGTGCCTCCAGTCGCTCCACAGAGAGATCACCTGAGGAGCTCAGCTGAGGACAGAAGGTAAAATGAGCCAGCTTTGCTTCAGAGCAGAATTGCTTCAAGTTTATCATGGCTTTGCCTGTCTAACAATACTCTTGAATGGAAAGGTTGCCAGGAAGTCGAAAACGAAAACCAGCGCGTGAAGAGGGGAGCGATGGGCTCCCAGACATTAAGCGGAGAAAGCTGGAGACAGAGCTCTCAGGGATGGGCAACTGAGGAAATCCAAGCAGGCAAGTAGAACGAGGAGCCCGGGGCTGTAGCAGACTCTGCTGTCTGTTTTTCAAAGCTCTCAACACTGCTTACTTGCCCCCGCAAAGAACGGGGGACAAAGTCACACCTTTGTGTCTCTGTCCTTGTAGGTGCCCGTTTCTTTTTTCTGCCTGGATTCCCTGGACGAGCTCTGACGCCTGGCCTTCGAGAGGCTGCATCGTGCAGCCCCAGCACCACCTCGGCGCAGGCGAGGAGAGAGGCACCCATGCCCTTCTGCTCTGCCCAGCACATTTCACTCGTGCACCACTGTCGTGGTTTGGGCTGGGCTGGCCACTAAACCCAACGACAGAAGCCCTCCTTAACGTCTGCCCCCTTCCGAGAAGGAGAGAGAGAAAAGAAGAGAGAGAGAGAGAGACCTATGAGTTGTAAAGAAACTCCACTACTTTAATGAAATATTGATAATCAAAGGATAAAAAGAACAGATAGTAATATTAATGACAACATAGACAATATATGCGATCCGTATCAAGCTCCCACGATGACGATCACATCGCTGGCAGGCACCGGGAAAGGCCCAGACCGGACTCAGCAGCGGACAGGGACTGGAGTCCCCATCTGGATTCAGGAAGGCACAGACCAGCATCAAAGGCAGACGAACAGACAGAGTCCTCCTCGGACGCCGGCCATTGAAGAAAGAGGCCGACCCCTTTGACCCCTCAGCTTTTATACTGAGCGTGATGCAGATGCGATGGAGTACCCCGTTGGTCAGGTTTGGGTCACCTGTTCTGTCGGCTCCTCCTCACACATGCGACCCCGCTACGCTCTTCCGCTTCCCACCCTCCAACTTTGTGCATAACAAAGTGAGCTGACCTGGGTTGCTATAGCAATAAGTAGAAGCAGGAGCCTCTCTGCACGCCATTCCTTGGTAGTCACTGGAAACATCAGACCTTACCTGCTAGAAGCGGACCCTGTCTGAAAAATATGCCGTTAAGTTCAGAGAGGGAGTTACTTAGAAGAGGCTTAGCTGAAAAGTCAAATTACTGAAAAGAAAATGGCTTCTGTTTTACCTCCAAGCAGGACAACCACTAAGCCGCAGCAGCCCTGTACCGCGCTCAGCCCCGTCCCACCCCTCGCACGAGGCCTTGCTGGCTCACTCACGGGCTCCGTGAGCAAATGCCCACCAGCTGGCACATCTGCCCAGCTGGGGAGCTGGCACGGGAACTTCAGATTATACAGAGCGTGTTACGCACGGCAGTTTGTATCATCCGGGAGGGACACGAGGGACAACGTTTCTCTTGGACAGCAAATTCCATACTAGAAAACCCTCCGGCTTTCACTTACAGCTACTCATTCCTGGTGGACAGACGCTCAACCAACTGGCTCAATACACGAAGGCAGCACCCATTGCTGCTCTTTGCGCAGCGCAAGAACTCATACGCAGCACACTGCACAATACCCTTCCTCATCATGCTGGCTCAAACAGGACCAGCTTGCAGTTGCCATTAGGGTAAGAACTCCGGGTCAGCTACACCCAACCTTCCTTGCTTGCTGCGTCTCCTGCAGATCGGCTCTCTCTGGACTGATGCCAACACGCCCCTTTCTGCCAGGCCTAACCAGAGTTTTGAAACCAGCTTTTCCCAAAGCTCCAAATACTTTAATCACCGCAAGAGTTACCTGAGCCCTGTACGATGTCTAATGCGGGCGAGCTCCTTCCAGCGGGGAAGATACAAGTGCCAGCCACAACAGGGGAAAGAAATTGCACGACTGATCTGCAGGGCTTGCAATGATTGTGCAGGAGTCAGCAGAGCGTGGAAACTCGGGGGCAACTCTCCCAGCTGGCATCCCAAGTGTTTCAGAGCCAATGCCATCTTTTCTTCACAACCAAAGCCTCACTTGATACCCTCAGCAATCCCTGCCTTAACTAATTACACTCCCGACTTCCAGGAGCTCTACACTACGGCCAAACCGAGGGGTTTTAGAAAAAATAAAAATCCCTAAATCATTTTTGTGAATAAAGCAAATCCCTTGTGCACTCAAAAGGGAGAAAGGTCAGGTGTCAAGACCTCCCTGTGGTCTTTCTTACCATTTCTCTGCCATGCATTTCCCTGCCCCTGTGGTTAATTGAGAGCTGCAGATCAGCATTTGCTCCACACTTACTCACTGCAGTCGATGGTGCTGTTGTACACACAGCTGCCCTTTTGCCAGTGCTTTATACAGACTCAGAGTCTCTGCTAACACATTGCAATACAAACTTGCGCCCCTTTCTCTTTTCTCTACCGCTGATGTCCCAACGTATATTGCAACCAAAACACTTAATAAAGAAAGGATTATTTAAATGCCATTAGGAAATGATAGCGGGCACCCCAGCCATCTGCAGACAAAGCCGTCTCAAATCTGAGTGCTGGCACAGTGATTGGTTCCTAACGGGACGGAATGACCACTACGTGCCTACGCCCCTTGCCTTTGCTCAAATACATTGTACAGACTGTCTGCAGTTCTTAGCATTTCTTCCCATGTCCTTCTTTCTAAAATTTCTTACAATTTCTTTACAGAAATAAAGTGTAAAACATATATCTGGCCAGTCTCACAATTTGCATGAGTCCCCTTCCCTTCCCTCACCTTCCCTTCCTTTTCTTCCTCCCTCCTTCTCTGTGGTACACATCTCTCTCTCCCCGATATTCAACTGTCCAAGAAGACCAAAAGGTCAGGCAAAAGTTGCACTTGTATAAGCCTTTTCTTTCTCCCAGGAGCTTTGGTTTTCCTCATAGGAAACCTGAGGAGACACCTGCATCCAAGAAAAGGCCTTGACAAGGGAAGAACCCAGTATGTTCTTGTTGATGAGGCCTTCTACAGACAGGTGAGAATCGCCTCACAATCGCAGCCCTTGGTTCTCATGGGGGACTTCAACTACCCTGATACCTGCTGGGAAAGCTACACTGCTAGGCATGCACAGTCCAGTAGGTTCCTCCAGTGCATTGATGGTAACATCTTGACTCAGGTGGTGGAAGAGCCCACAAGGAGAGGTGTACTACTGGACCTAGGACTGACAAACAAAGAGGGACTGGTGCAGGATGTTAAGGTTGGGAGCAGACTTGGCTGTAGTGATCATGAGAAGACAGAGTTCAGGATTAAGTGCAGTACGCACAAAATGACAAGGAGGGTTGAAACCTTAGACTTCAGCAGGGCTAACTTTGAGCTCTTCAAGAAATTGCTGGGAGAAATCAAATGGGAGAGGGCTCTAGAGGGTAAGGGGGCTCAAGAGAGCTGGCTGGTATTCAAGCACCACCTCCTCCAAGCTCAGGTTAGGTGCATCCCGAGGAGCAAGAAATCGGGCAAGGGAAGGAGACCTGCGTGGCTGAGCAGGGATCTTCTGAAAAAGCTCAGGTGGAAGAAGGGAGTCTACAGGATGTGGAAAAGGGGGCTGACGACTTGGGACGAGTATAAGAATGCTGTCAGGGTAGGCAGGGAAGAAACGAGGAAAGCCAAGGCAGCCTTGGAATTGAACTTGGCGAGGGACGTCAAGGCCAATAGGAAGGGTTTCTTTAAGTACATAGGAGGCAAAAGGAAAACCAGGGAAAATGTGGGCCCGCTCTTGAACGAGACGGGTGCTCTGGTGACAGATGATGCAGAGAAGGCAGAGTTGCTGAATGCCGCCTTTGCTTCTGTCTTCACTGCTCGGGCCAGCTCTCGGGAGTCCCAGACTTTGCAGGTAACAGAGAACATCTGGAGGAAGCGGGACTTTCCCCTGCTGAAAGAAGAAAAAGTTAGGGATCAGTTAAGCAAACTGGATATTCACAAGGCCATGGGGCCTGATGGGATGCACCCGCGAGTGCTGAGGGAGCTAGCAGAAGTCATTGCTGGGCCGCTCTCCATCATATTGGAAAGGTCCTGGAGAACAGGCGAGGTGCCTGAGGACTGGAAGAAAGCCAATGTCACTCCAGTCTTCAAAAAGGGCAAGAAGGATGACCCGGGAAACTACAGGCCAGTCAGCCTCACCTCTGTCCCTGCACAGGTGATGGAACAGCTCATTCTGGCTGTCATCTCCAAGCATCTGGAGGAAAAGAAGGTTATCAGAAGTAGTCAGCATGGATTCACCAGGGGGAAGTCATGTCTGACTAATCTGATAGCCTTCTATGATGGCATGACTGGATGGGTGGATGAGGGGAGGGCAGTGGATGTTGTCTGCCGTGACTTCAGCAAGGCTTTCGACACTGTCTCCCACATCATCCTCACAGGCAAGCTTAGGAAGTGTGGGTTAGATGAATGGACGGTGGGGTGGATTGAACAGTGGTTGACAGATAGAGCTCAGAGGGTTGTGGTTAGTGGTGCAGAGTCCAGTTGGAGGCCAGTAAGAAGTGGTGTCCCTCAGGGGTCGGTACTGGGTCCAGCCCTGTTCAATATATTCATCAATGACCTGGATGAAGGGTTAGAGTGTACCATCAGCAAGTTTGTTGATGGTACAAAAGTGGGAGGGGTGGCTGACACGCCGCAAGGCTGCACCGCCATACAGCGTGACCTGGACAGGCTGGAGAGTTGGGCAGAGAAAAACCTGATGAAGTTCAACAAGGGCAAGTGTAGGGTACTGCATCCGGGGAGGAATAACCCCATGCATCAGTACAGGTTGGGGGCTGACCTCCTGGAGAGCAGCTGTGTGGAAAGGGACCTGGGAGTCCTGGTGGACAGCAGCAGGACCATGAGGCAGCAATGTGCCCTGGTGGCCAAGAAGGCCAATGGCATCCTGGGGTGCATCAAGAAGAGTGTGGCCAGCAGGTCGAGGGAGGTCATCCTCCCCCTCTCCTCTGCCCTGGTGAGGCCGCATCTGCAGTACTGTGTCCAGTTCTGGGCTCCCCGGTTCAAGAAGGACAGGGAACTGCTGGAGAGAGTCCAGCAAAGGGCTACAAAGATGATTAGGGGATTGGAACATCTTTCTTATGAGGAAAGGCTCAGGGACTTGGGTCTTTTTAGTCTAGAAAAAAAGAAGACTGAGGGGGGATCTTATCAATACTTATAAATACTTAAGGGGAGGGTGCCAGGCAGATGAGAAGAGTCTTTTTTCAGTGTTGCCCAGGGATAGGACAAGAGGTAACGGGCACAAAATTGAGCATAGGATGTTCCGTCTTAACATGAGGAGGAACTTCTTTCCTCTGAGGGTGGCAGAGCACTGGCACAGGCTGCCCAGAGAGGTTGTGCAGTCTCCCACACTGGACACATTCAAAACCCGCCTGGACGCCGTCCGGTGATCCCTGCTGTAGGTGTCCCTGCTGTGGCAGGGGGGGTGGACTAGATGATCTCCAGAGGTGCCTTCCAACCCTGACCATTCTGTGATGCTGTGATTCTGTGATGTTACTCCTTCCTCTGATCTGGGAAGGAAAATCGCTACATTGTTGCCCATCACAGGAGGCCACTGCTCCATATTTTGACAACCTTCCCATGCTTTTGATCTCCTCTACCTTCCCATTGGCCCTGTGCTCAGCTGTTGGGTGACAACAAGGTCCAGACTTGTGTCTGGGCCCCGGCCCTTCTGTTGCCTTGCTCTGGCAGCGTAAAGTGGGGACGCTTTGCTTTGAGGCACAATACGGGCCAAGGGACTGACGGGAAGGAGGAGTCGAAAAAGCCAGGTGAAGTGGTGCCCAGAAACCCTTGGAAAATGCCAGTGGCAGGTGCAAAGAGAAAAGATGTGTGTGCTCCCCCATCTCACTTTTCAGCCATCCTAGACGTCCTTCTTCAGACACTCGTCTTTCTTTGCAAATATACAGTGCGTGAGAAGGAGGCGTTGCACTGCTGCTCGCTCTACCTCTCTTTCCCCTCCCTTCTTTCCTTCCTTCCTTCCAAAACTTGCAGTTTCCCCTCCATGTTTTAGAGGCTGGGGTCTAAAAGGCGGTGCCAGCACCACCGTTTGCCCAGGCATTGTGTGAAGAACTTGGTTGGTGTGGACGTTGCAGTTAGGAAGAGAGACAAAGATGGAGTTCTGTGGAAACTCCCTCTGTGCACTCTGTCGCCAGGGTGCTTCCTCTTTCTGCCTCTCCCATACCAAGAGAGCGCCTTTGCGCTTGGACCCCTGCTCTGGCTGCAGGAAACATGCCCTCCTCAGCCTCACGGCAGCGGCACAGGGACACCTGCAGAAAGGGGATGGGACCGACTGCGGATGCCACCAGTACGGGCACAAAGCATCCCGGGACACATCCACACATCGTCGTGACCAAAAGCTGCTTGGCAAAGCTGCTGCAAAGCAGCGTGGCAGAAACGGCCCCGGGGGCCCTGGTGGACACCAAGGTGACCAGGAGCCACCACGATGCCCTTGCCCGAAGGCGTCGGCGGTGAGTGGCACCCTGGGCTGCACTGGGCAAAGCCTTGGCAGCAGCTGGAGGGAGGTGACCCTTCCCCTCTGCTCAGCGCTGCTGAGGCTGTGCCTGCAGGGCTGTGCCCAGGTCTGGGCTCCCCAGTACAGGAGAGACATGGGCATACTGGGGAGAGCCCCCCGCTGCCCCTCCCCCACCACCATCCCCCAGTGCCATTGCTGACATCACAAGTTTGGACCCGGCGCTGGCCCGGCAACGGCCCCGGTGCCTGCAGGGACGGTGCAGTTCCAGCACAGAGTGGCACTGGGCAGAGTCCCGCTCTTGCCCACTGTGCTTGTGCCAGTGCTGGTCGGTGCCAGGACGCCCCTTGGCGGTTTTTCTCGCACCGGTTGGGCTCTGTCCTAAGCCCCTCACCTGTGTCCAACGAGATTATCTCTTGGACTCATCAAGATGGGACAGGTGAACTGCTGCCGTGGTTCCAGGTGAGCTCCCCCCATGGCTCGGGCACACGCCGGCACAGCCGGGCCCCGCAGCAGCCGCCTTTCTCATGCCCGACGCCGTCTGCTCTGCAGGGACGACCCGGAGCCCGTGCAGCAGTGCGTCCCTGAGGAAGCACCACCCGAGCCACTCCAGCGCCAGCGCGTGCGCGTCACCCAGGGCCGCAGGACCAGGAAGAGGGACCTCCTCCTCTTCAGCGACACCTTGGTCATCGCCAAGGCCAAGTAAGACTCGCAGACCCCAGCTGCCCTTCCTCCCATCCCTGGCCCTGGCCCCAGGGCAGGGACACGCAAGGAGCAGCCCCAGGCCCCCGGCACCCTGCTGCTGGATGCACCCATGGCTGCGCCCGTGGCAGGCGCACGCCAGAGGGGAGCCACCGGCCTCGGCCACCTCCAGGTCACTCCCTGCCGCTCCTCTTTGCAGACGTGGCAGCGTCCCGCACCCGCAGCTCTGCCTGGCCCTGGCCACGCTGCAGGTGCTGAGCAGCGGGAAGGGGGCGGCCGGGGACGCTGAAGAGGAGGAGGAAGGCAAGGCCAGCAAGTCCCTGGTCCTCGCCTGGCCCTGCGGCTCCTGTGTGGTCACTTTCTGGTGAGTGTCAGTGCCACGTCCCACGGCAGGGCTGGGCAGCGCCTCTCTCCTGCCCCACGGGGCTCTCTCCTGCCTCTCTGGCCGTCCCCACGGGGCAGGGCTGTGCCGCAGCCCGCCCTCTGCCCGCAGGCTGGCGAGCAGCGGGCACTCAGGCTCTTTCTCCTCTCTTCCTGCAGCTCCCGGGTGGTGAAGGAGCTGTGGCTCAGCGCGCTCCTTGGGTAAGCCCTGCCTGGCAGTGCAGCCTGGGGAACCCGTGCTCACATCACGGGGGGATGCTCCAGGCGCAGGCGCACCACGAGGAAACACCGCTCCCCACACGGGGAGAGGTGCCCCCACGGCTGCGGGCAGCTGTCGAGCGGGCAGAGCTGGCGGAGCTGCTTCACCCAGCTGTGTCCAGCCAACACCCGCCCTGCCCTGTCCTCACCACTGCCGCTGCTCTCCGCTCGACTGCGGCGGTACCCGCCTGCTTCGGGGACCCTGGAAGCGTGACCCGAGCTGGCAGGGGAGGGAAAAGGCAGCTTGCGTCTCACACAGCTCTTTCTCTGCCCCTTCCCCATGCACAGGCCACCACAAGGAGTGCAGGGAGCCCGGGTGACCCAGCTGCCCTCCATCAAGCTCCTGCTGAAGGAGCTGAGTGGCCGCAATGCTGTGAGTGTCCCTCCTGCCTGCGCTCTGCCCCCACAGCCTGCTCCAGCCCAGCATCAGGTGCATCGCTTCTGACCTTCTGCTCTTTTCCCCTTGCGCAGGCGACGGCACTAAGCGCCAGCAGCCTGGAGAGGCTGGTGCAGAGCCAGGCAGAGGTGAGGATCGCTCGGGCTGCAATCTCGGCCATCTCCACCTCTCACACACGGCCAGGGGCCGATGCAGCTCGTCTGGAGCCCTCTCTGCCGCGGGGCTTCTTGCTGAGCGCAGGGCATTTCTTGCAGGCTGGTGCCAAGCAGCGGCCACCTCCCGCCTCCTCTGGCAGCCAGGGTGGACTTGGCCACGCGGCTGGTGAGTTTGGAGAAGACGGGGACAGGACAGCCCTTCTCCTCTCGCAGGCGGGCACTCGTGCTGCACTGGGGCTGCTGCTGCCTTTCCCGCAGGGCACGTCCCTCCCCATCGCTCTGCGGCAGGAGAGAGCTGAGCCCCCGGGGCCCCTCGTTCCCAAACGACGCCTCTCCCTTGCTTTCGGTGGCGGGGGGGACAGTGCTGAGAGGGTTCGGGAGCGCTCGCCTGGCGCTTCTCCTCCACGGCTCTTTGCTCTCTTTTCCTTGGCAGCAGGCGGGACGCACAGGAGGAGGAGGTATCTGCCCTGGCCCTTTGCACGCCGAGGGACCTCCGCCGCTGCAGAGGCGCCCGGGCCATCGGGCTCTGGTGGCAGGGGGGCTCTCTTTGGCCGGCCCCTGGCAGACCTCTGCAGCCAGGACGGCACGCTGCCCCAGCCCATCCAGGTGAGCATGCCCGGCCAGGGGGGCCCCATGCCCCTGCCTCCTCCGCAGAGGCGGTGCCCAGAGCAGAGGGACCCCAGGTGGGGCTCGGCGACAAAGCCGGCTCCTCCCCATGTCACCCACCCCTGCATCCTGCCCCACTGAGGGCTGCAGGAGACCTGTGCACGCTTGCTCCTGCCCCTCAGGCAGGCTCGCCTGCCCCAAGCCCTGTCTCCAGCCAAGCAACTCTCCTCCTCTGTGCCCTGCAGGACCTGCTGGCTCTGCTCAATGAGCATGGCCCATCCACGGAGGGGATCTTCAGGCTGGCCGCCAGCGAGAAGGCCTCCCGGGAGCTCAGGGAGGCCCTCGACAGCGGAGCGGAGGTCCACCTCCAAAGCCAGCCTGCGGAGCTGCTGGCCGTCATCCTGAAGGTGAGCCCTGCTGACCCGGGGCCCGGCAGCTCCCACCTCTGTCGGTGCCGACGGGCACCTGCGAGCGCAGGAGACGAAACCCGGCCGCCTGCTCGTCAGCCGGAGTGCCGGGGATGCTGCCGCTGCTCCCGGCGGGAGCGCGCAAAGCCTCACCCGCAGCCCTTGGCATTGCAGGACTTCCTGCGTAAGATCCCCTCCAAGCTCCTGGAGGCAGGGCTCTACGGGGAGTGGATGGGCGCCCTGCAGAAGACCAGCAGGCAGGAGAAGCTGGCAGCACTGAAAGAGTAAGTGTGGCCAGCAGCCTGCCTGCCGCGCAGGGACTGGCAGAGGCCGGCACTTGCCTGCAAAGCGGCGGCCTCCTTGAGAAAGCTGTGTGCTCCGCCAGCCACCCCTGGCTGCTGTGGGGGAAAGTGGCACAGAAAAGCGTTTCTCACTTTGGAGCGCTTTGGGACAGGCATTGGGGGTTGCTCCACGAAGGGCCTCTTGCCAGAAGGGCAGGGAGGGAGGGAGGTGGCCGTACCTCAGCGAAGGCGGGTCCCTCTGCTGTAGAGCAGGCAGCCTTCCCTCGCCTGGGCTTGGGTGAAATCAGCCTGGGCTACCTGTCTTGACAGCATCTCCTTTGTTAACATTGTGCTCCCCGTTCCCTCAGGGTGGCCAGCAAGTTGCCCGAAAGCCAACCTCCTGCTCCTCAAGCACCTGCTGTCCCTGCTGGGAAACATCAGCCAAAACGCGGCCACCAGCAGGATGACTGCCCGCAACCTGGCCATCTGCGTGGGGCCAAACCTCCTGAGCCCACCCGAGGAGCACACGCTGGCCCCGGACATGCTGCTGCAGGTGACGGGCAAGGTACGCTGTGTTTACCAGCCAGCTACAGCCTTCCGAGCCCACCCGAGCTTTGCTGCTCAGAGCTCCCTGGCTGCCTCCTCTCTGCCTGCAAACGCTCGTGGACGGGAAGAGCTGCCAGAAAGAGCCACCCAAGAGCTGCAGCTTTCTGCACAGAAGCAAGGCTTAGGAGCGGGAGAGGCTGTTTGCCCCCTTTTCAGGCACCAAGGTGGAAACCAAGGGTTTGCTGTGTGCAGGTGACGCAGCTGGTGGAGTTCCTCATCGAGCACCATGGGGAACTCTTTGAGGAGGAGGAGGTGGCTGGGCTTGCCGGGGCATCAGTTGAGGAGTCGCCAGCACCGGGGCTGCAAGCAGAAACAGCAGAGGTACGTCAGGGCCACAAACAGCAGGACAACAAAAGCCTCCCCCCTCAGAAGGTGGGACTGCTGCTGCCACAGGCGCAAGCAAGGTCATCCAGCAGCCCTGCCAAAGTGCAGAGTAAGGCTGAGGCAGGTTGCCCATTGCACTTTGTGTGGGGATCCCAACAGAACTCGCTCCGCCGAGCTGAGCTATCCCATCCAAGGGACCTGCCTTTCCAAGCTAAGGGAGCAATTGGGCACATAAGTCCTTGCCACCTGTTAACATCCACATTTCCATTGCAGGTGCCTCCAGTCGCTCCACAGAGAGATCACCTGAGGAGCTCAGCTGAGGACAGAAGGTAAAATGAGCCAGCTTTGCTTCAGAGCAGAACTGGTTCAAGTTTATCATGGCTTTGCCTGTCTAACAATACTCTTGAATGGGAAGGTTGCCAGGAAGTCGCAAACGAAAACCAGCGCGTGAAGAGGGGAGCGATGGGCAACCGGACAAGAAGAGGAGAAAGCTGGAGACAGAGCTCTCAGGGATGGGCAACTGAGGAAATCCAAGCAGGCAAGTAGAACGAGGAGCCCGGGGCTGTAGCAGACTCTGCTGTCCGTTTTTCAAAGCTCTCAACACTGCTTACTTGCCCCCGCAAAGAACGGGGGACAAAGTCACACCTTTGTGTCTCTGTCCTTGTAGGTGCCCGTTTCTTTTTTCTGCCTGGATTCCCTGGACGAGCTCTGACGCCTGGCCTTCGAGAGGCTGCATCGTGCAGCCCCAGCACCACCTCGGCGCAGGCGAGGAGAGAGGCACCCATGCCCTTCTGCTCTGCCCAGCACATTTCACTCGTGCACCACTGTCGTGGTTTGGGCTGGGCTGGCCACTAAACCCAACGACAGATGCCCTCCTTAACGTCTGCCCCCTTCCGAGAAGGAGGGAGAGAAAAGGAGAAAAACACCTATGAGTTGTAAAGAAACTCCACTACTTTAATGAAATATTGATAATCAAAAGATAAGAAGAACAGATAGTAATATTAATGACAACATAGACAATATATGCGATCCATATCAAGCTCCCACGATGACGATCACATCGCTGGCAGGCACCGGGAAAGGCCCAGACCGGACTCAGCAGCAGACAGGGACTGGAGTCCCCATCTGGATTCAGGAAGGCACAGACCAGCATCAAAGGCAGACGAACAGACAGAGTCCTCCTCGGACGCCGGCCATTGAAGAAAGAGGCCGACCCCTTTGACCCCTCAGCTTTTATACTGAGCGTGATGCAGATGCGATGGAGTACCCCGTTGGTCAGGTTTGGGTCACCTGTTCTGTCGGCTCCTCCTCACACATGCGACCCCGCTACGCTCTTCCGCTTCCCACCCTCCAACTTTGTGCATAACAAAGTGGGCTGACCTGGGTTGCTATAGCAATAAGTAGAAGCAGGAGCCTCTCTGCACGCCATTCCTTGGTAGTCACTGGAAACATCAGACCTTACCTGCTAGAAGCGGACCCTGTCTGAAAAATATGCCGTTAAGTTCAGAGAGGGAGTTACTTAGAAGAGGCTTCGCTGAAAAGTCAAATTACAGAAAAAAAAATGGCTTCTGTTTTACCTCCAAGCAGGACAACCACTAAGCCGCAGCAGCCCTGTACCGCGCTCAGCCCCGTCCCACCCCTCGCACGAGGCCTTGCTGGCTCACTCACGGGCTCCGTGAGCAAATGCCCACCAGCTGGCACATCTGCCCAGCTGGGGAGCTGGCACGGGAACTTCAGATTATACAGAGCGTGTTACGCACGGCAGTTTGTATCATCCGGGAGGGACACGAGGGACAACGTTTCTCTTGGACAGCAAATTCCATACTAGAAAACCCTCCGGCTTTCACTTACAGCTACTCATTCCTGGTGGACATTCGCTCAACCAACTGGCTCAATACACGAAGGCAGCACCCATTGCTGCTCTTTGCGCAGCGCAAGACCTCGTACGCAGCACACTGCACAATACCCTTCCTCATCATGCTGGCTCAAACAGGACCAGCTTGCAGTTGCCATTAGGGTAAGAACTCCGGGTCAGCTACACCCAACCTTCCTTGCTTGCTGCGTCTCCTGCAGATCGGCTCTCTCTGGACTGATGCCAACACGCCCCTTTCTGCCAGGCCTAACCAGAGTTTTGAAACCAGCTTTTCCCAAAGCTCCAAATACTTTAATCACCGCAAGAGTTACCTGAGCCCTGTACGATGTCTAATGCAGGCGAGCTCCTTCCAGCAGGGAAGATACAAGTGCCAGCCACAACAGGGGAAAGAAATTGCACGACTGATCTGCAGGGCTTGCAATGATTGTGCAGGAGTCAGCAGAGCGTGGAAACTCGGGGGCAACTCTCCCAGCTGGCATCCCAAGTGTTTCAGAAGCCATGCCATCTTTTCTTCACAGCCAAAGCCTCACTTGATACCCTCAGCAATTCCTGCCTTAACTAATTACACTCCCTGACTTCCAGGAGCTCTACGCTACGGCCAAACGAGGGGTTTTAGAAAAAAAAAATAAATCTCTAAATCATTTTTGTAAATAAAACCAAATCCTTGTGCACTCAAAAGGGAGAAAGGTCAGGTGTCAAGACCTCCTGTTGGTCTTTCTTAACCATTTCTCTGCCATGCATTTCCCTGCCTCTGTGGTTAATTGAGAGCTGCAGATCAGCATTTGCTCCACACTTACTCACTGCAGTCGATGGTGCCTGTTGTACACACAGCTGCCCCTTTTTGCCAGTGCTTTATACAGACTCAGAGTCTCTGCTAACACATTGCAATACAAACTTGCGCCCCCTTTCTCTTTTCTCTACCCGCTGATGTCCCAACGTATATTGCAACCCAAAACACTTAATAAAAAGGATTA